>CM060704.1:70525086-71125086 GCA_030686995.1 Artemisia argyi | reverse complement strand
CAACTTTGAAAAGTGTCAAAAATAGTCCCTAAGGTTTTGAAAAATGGAAAATGTGAAAAATAAACCTTATACTATTCTAAAATGACAAAATTGGTCCTTATGATAACTTTTGAGAAGTTACAAATTAAACCCTTCAAAAATCAGAAAATTATAGGTTTGGTCCCTGGAGTTTGTGGAATTGGCAGATTTGGTCCCTGAGGTTTCAAATAATAAAATTTATACTTGTGGTCCTTGTACTAATGTTAAATTGCAGGTTTGATCCTTATTTGAAGTTTGGAAATAATGCCACAACCAACCCTTCATCTTTTTCCAAATTACACATTTGGTCCTTGTGATTTGTTAGTTACTAATACAAACGGACCCTTAGTATTTCTATAAACCAAACAAATCCATACCAACCCACCCTTTTTGTTACATGATCCAGCAGGCCCAAATTTACCCCAGCCCACTCCAAAATAATAACACCCGTCCCCTTGGTTGACCCTGGTCAAACCAAAACCAAAACCACCCAGCTCTCATTTCCCTCCCAAATACCACCATCCTCACCACACAACCAAACCACCAGGTTTCCCCCTCCACTTGCACCTCATCCACCATCACCCTTATCCCTCCATTTCCTTACCCCAATGCACCAATCACATCACCCCTACCCCTAGTCTATTGCACCTCAGTCCCCAATTGGCATAAAATAAAGTTTCCCGCCAAACATGGAGAGAAGGCATAGGTGGTCCAAGTGGTATTCTTATTGGTGGGATTTGCTCAGTGGGACCCACAGACTCTGGGATGGTATAAAGAGAAGAGAGGCTGCAGGGAAGAGAGATTATTAGAGTAGATTTTAGTTAGAAAATTAGGAATAGTATAATTTTATTTTCAAGTAAAATTCAGATAAGCAGTTAGATGTTAGCTTAATTTCATGTTATTGTAACTTTATTTCAAGTCGAGTTTAAAGTTCACAAGCCTTGTACCATTTTAGTTTTAATTCAAGTTTAAGTTTAAAACAGTGATTCGTTTCAAGTTATTACTTTAAGTTTAAAAGCTTTTATTTCTTGTTCAATAAGCTCACATGAGTCTGTGACAACTTGTTGTGAGTTCATTGTGGCTTAATTCAGTCTCAGTTGCTAAAAGAGTCAAAAGTCAAGAAAAGTCAAAGTTCAGTCAAATAAGCTAATTGGTGGTGATAAGCTGAAGTGGATGAGCTGAGTGGTGTTTTAGCTTGGTATTGACACACCAAGTGTAGTTCTGATCAGTTCCATTTATTTCAAATCCTCAAACTGATGTAAGCTTATGTTCTCAATTTTTACAATTTTTAGTGTTTTGTTATTTTAATGCTTATCAGCTGTGTTCTTTTGTGTTTTTAAGTCTAATTGGTACATTAGAGTTAGGAAATTACCTAATATCTCATGTTTGTTCATCAAATTCCTTAGTTGTTAATTTTTCACATTTCCACTCTCCATTTAGCAAGTTATAGATTAAGTGTATTTCTGTTGTTCTTATTAAGTTATGATTGTTCAGTTATGCTTGTTTAACTTCATAATAGCTTATTGTAATCTAGTTTACAAGAGTTGTGGTTTGATTTGACCATCTGCCTTGAAATCTCAAAACAGTTTAGGTTTATAGGGGTGTTTGGCAAAATCCATCTCAAGGTACTCAGTCTGTGTTTGGTTGGTATTTTCTGTTTAGGCATGCCACACTAGGTCAAAACAAGTTAAATAACCTATAAAATCAGGTCTTGTTAGATAAAAAGTCAAAATCACATCTTAAGTCCCTTCACAGTTAACTGTGAAGGACTTGTGATCCACAAATCTTCAATTTAGCTTATAAGTTGTATTTTTATCTTAATTTAGGTTAATAATAACTTAATATAACATATAAAGTTAGTAGTGAGTGTTAGAAATTCAAATTAGTCAACCTAGGTTAGTTTTATTAAAAGTCAAATTTCAATCTCTCAGATTTTTCCCAATCTTCAAAGATTTATTTAGAATTTAGGATTTGGATTGGGACCCTGAAACTTGTTTCCATAGGTACTCTACCACCTCAGCTTCAAGGTCTCAGCTCCATTTTATTTATGTGATTTATGTGGTGGACCCCACATCTTGCCAAACACAACTGCAGGGCAACAACACCCCCTGTGCAGCAGTTACACCATCCACAACCATCACTTTGTGGTGGTTTTCCTACCACCTCAGTGGGCCCCAGACCCCATAATTAGGTTCTCCCAACCCCCCTCCTACCATAGATCTCAGTTTGACCTCTTGTTTGACCTGTGCCTCAGTGGACCCCACCTAAATTGGACCCTCAACTTTGTCCCCAAATCTGTCTTAGTCCACAATAAGCAAGTGCTTATTGTGGCTTATTGGCTTATCTTGAGGTCCCAAAGTGATTTTTCCAGCTTAATTAAGTACAAATAACTTATTTGTATCAGACTTATCCAAGGTGGACCCCACATAAGCTCTTTTGAGCTTATTTCCATTTTCAGTCAACATAAGTCAACTGTTGGGGTTTTAGCTTTCATTTCAGCTTATTTTTAAGTTATAAAAAAGTTGTTTTCATAAAAGTTGTTTGTTTTTAGTATTAAAATAAGTTTGTTAAAGAAAAATCCCAAAAAACCAAATTTAAAAATAAGTGATAGTTTCTATTTAATTTAATTTAACTTTAATTTTCATTTTTAGATTTTTATTAAGTAATTTGTGTTTTTATATTTTTAATAATTTCCTTTTAGGTTAAAGTATTTTTCATAATTTTTTCAGATTTTTATCTTTTCATTTAGTATTTATTAGAATTAATTTTAGTTTTATTAATTATTAATTAATAATTAGTTTAAATTAGCATTATTAGTTTTTATTAAGTAAAATCTAGTTTTTATATTTTTTATAGCTCTTATATGTTATAAAGTAATTTTAGAAATTTTATTAGAATTTTTACTGTTCATCTAGTATTTTTCTTAATTTAAAATAGTTAATTAGATAATTAGTAATTAATAAGTAATTAATTAATATAAAATTCACAAAAAGACAAAAACATATATTTTTAGTTTTAAAACTTATTTTTAGTTATTTTAGGATTTTAGAAATTTTATTTTCATTTTTTTAGTGCTTAATTAATATTATATTGTATTTAAGTATTTTAATTATTAATAATTAGTATTTAATTAATAATAAATAATTAATTAGGGTTAAAATTTATTTTAATTTTCTAAAAATTTTCTTTTACCCTTAGGTTTGTAAAAAAGTCATTTTCACCCCCTGGGTGTTTTCAGATTTCAGTTTTTACTTTTTATTTCATACGCTTACGTTTTATTTAAACGTGAACGTACGCGTTTTAAGTTTTAAACGTTTCTGGTTTTCCTGACTTTCCAGTATTGTTAATATAGTGTATTTAAGCTATTATCTTTCATATTCCAGTAGTATAATCATCACAACTCACTTATACCCTTTCCCGTCCAAATTCACCCGATCACAAACCCGTTTTAATACCATCCACACCTCGTCGGGACATAACGACCCGGGGAAACCCTATACTTCCACGGAGCATTGAGCCTTAGGAGTTTGACTTGTTTGACCACATCCGTGGTTGAATTTAGTTGACTGCTTTCCCCTCAATCAAATTTTGGCGCCGCTGCCGGGGATGTTGTGCGCGTATTCTAAACGGTTTTGCGTATTAGTGAACCTGGATATACATCCATTGTATATTTACCATCATTGTGTATATTTCCATAAAAATTGTTCCTGAAAACTTTGTAAAATTAGTTTTCAACGAACACAAAAAAAAACCAAAAAGATTTTCTTTATCATTTGTACAAAATGATTTCCAAAAACACCAAAAATATCCTTCTTCACCCTCCTACCCTTTTGATTCTCATTTCCTCGCCCTCAATACACATTGGATTCTTTCTATATCTCATTCACACTTTCTGGTTTGCCATTGGTGTGGTAATCCTCATAATGGTGGCGATTGCCCCAGTTGTGACATGGTAGAGTCGGGAAACGGGTCTGTCTATAACCAAGATCCCTATTCCTACCATGACACGACTGATTTATTCCATCAGTTACCACACCATGATACTCAGCAGTTTTACTGTTGTGAGTACTGTGGTGGTTCACATTACAGTTCTGATTGTCAATCGGGAAACACGCTTGTCTATGAGCAGTTTCCCGATAACAATTATGACTCTAGCACATACAACCCACAACCACATCAGTTTCACTGTTGTGATTACTGTGGAGGTCCACACTTTAGCTCTGATTGTCAAACGAGGAATCCATTTCCTTGTAACAATTATGACTCTTCGTATCAAGACCAACCTCCACAGTATCAAACTATCCAAGCAACTCCTCAAATCCAGCAAGACTTTTTAGAAGTTCTTGAGAAATTTAAAGAACTTAAGGAGGAGTTAGCTAATATTTCACTCAGCCATACTCCAAGTTCTTCTTGTGCATATTGCGGGGGTCCTCATAGTGATTTTCAATGTCAACCTTTCGGTTTTGACACATCCACATCCCCACAATTTCCTCTCATTCCAAATTCTCGTGGGAAAACTATGGCAGAATTACTTGCTGAAGAACGAGAATCTGGAAAAAGCATGGAAGAATTACTGGCTGAGCAACGAGCAGCTAAAATACGTGCTAATATTCGCAATACTGCTCGATTTGATGACTATGATGACAGTGATGATGAAGATAACATTGTTATTATTCAAAAAGATTCATCAAAGTCATCAGTTGATATCCCAGCAGTTGAGATTCCATCTCAAACAACTGCTATCACACCAGAGGTTCCCACTCACTCTCTAAGCATGGGGGATGAGCATCATGACACTGTTCCTAATAAGGAATCGGACGAACTAATAAAGTCTAGTGTTGAGATCCTTGTCCTAATCCCAGGAGAGTCACAGGGAACTCTTGAGCATATGTGTGATTTACCTTCCCCTCTTGAGTGTTCAAACGATCATTTTGAGACTTTCTCAGATTTTAATAATGATTGTACATCTCATGGAGACATTGAGTATATTGAGGCATCACTCCCTCAGTCTGATGTTGATCCTCTTCTTGAGGAGTTCGCTGATGAACTTACTCACATCGATCCACTTTCCTTGGAAAGTGATGATGGTCTCCTTGACTTCGAAGCTGATCTGGGAGAAATTGAAAGTCTCCTATCTCATGATCCGTCACTCACTTCTTATCCCAGCAGTCCAATAGAGAATATTGATCACTTTGTTCCCGAAACATTCAATACGACTCTCACCAATCCTCTATTTGAATTTGATTCTGAATTCACTATGATTTCTAACAATCCAATCTTTGACGAGGATTGTGATGAGTCCACAACGGAACATGAGTTCACAAATTCACATCTTGTGAATAATTCTCTTCATGAGGAGTTCTCCGGTGAACTCACTCATCATGTCACGACTCCTCCGGAGTTTGATAGCCCGGGGGGAGATGCACTCAATCATGAGAATTTGCAAATTCCCACCCACCCTCCCGGGTTGTGTACGAGCTTACCCTTTGCAATCCAAATCCAGGCTACGGAGCCTGATCTCGAGGAAGAAAATCTTATAAAGATTTACATCATGGTTTTCTTCCTTTTCTTCACCTACAGGGTGACTTCTCTTGTTCTTCACTCCTTCGGGAATGAAGACATTATATTTGATCCCGGCATTTTCATGTATCATTATCTTGAGCCGGGATTATGTCTCATCGGTGTGGAACTTTCACGTGCTTCAAATGTTTATCCAAACATCTTGAATGAAAGTCCGAGTGAGATTGTTTCTTCCACATCATGCTTCCCCAAGGACTAATGAATTCGGGGTCGAGTCACGCTAGCGACTCGGTAAATAAAAACAGAGCATGCTTATAGGGTTTTCACCCTAAGTGTGGGGGAGTCCCCCATGCTATGATTACAAAAGTGAAAATACAAATGGTGTTTTCCACGCTCAGCTTGTAATGTTGCCCTTTTACGTTCAAAGCGTCGGCATAATAGCCGGGACTTTGAATATTGAGGACAATATTCATGATTAGTGTGGGGGGGGGGGGGGGGGGGGGGGTATTCGCTATTCTAGCGAATTTTATCACATTTTACTATCTTATACCCCCGTTTTTGACCAAAAATTTTCAAAAATTTTTCACTAAAGCTCAAAATTTTTTGTGGTAATCAGTCCGCCTTGTCTAAACGACAAAAGGGATTGGCTAGTCCAGGAGCAAACGGCTCTTGGTAAAGACATCTCAAATCCGTTTACGGCTGGCAGTTTGCCCAAAATTGTATGGTTCATCAACTCCCCAAAAACAAATGAGTTGGCTAGCCCGCAAGATTATGGCTTGTGGTAAAGGCCGTGGAAAAACCATAATTGGTAATCAGCTCACCAAGATGTTGACTATTCCATTAAGAGTTGGCTAGTCCAGAAGCAAACGGCTTTTGGTAAAGACTAATCAAATCCGTTGACAGCTGGTGGTTTGCTCAAAATCACACGGTTATCAGGTGTGCCACAGTTCTTACACCTGGCTACTCCAGAAGTGATGGCTTTTGGTAAAGAGTTTCAAATCCATTAGTTTTTCTCAAAAAGATTGCTAGGGACTAGCAATAGTTTAGTGTGGGGGATTGATGAGTGTGTAAATACTCATCATTTTATACTAATCTGAGCTGCCAAAACATACAAAAACACTCTAATATGCATCAAAATACCTAAAATATCTTAGAGGTGTGTTTTATATGTTTCAAACACAAAATATGCAAAAACAAATGAAAAACGTACAAAGTTTGCATAATTGGCAGTTTCAGTCCCTCAAGTTTCATAAATTTGCAAAACTAGTCCCTGGTGAATCAAAACTTGTACAAATGTCATAAAAGGTCCTTGGGATTCATAAGTTGTAAGAAATAGTCCTTTAAAGTTTAAAAACACATATTTACAACTTTGGTCCCTCAACTTTGAAAAGTGTCAAAAATAGTCCCTAAGGTTTTGAAAAATGGAAAATGTGAAAAATAAACCTTATACTATTCTAAAATGACAAAATTGGTCCTTATGATAACTTTTGAGAAGTTACAAATTAAACCCTTCAAAAATCAGAAAATTATAGGTTTGGTCCCTGAAGTTTGTGGAATTGGCAGATTTGGTCCCTGAGGTTTAAAATAATAAAATTTATACTTGTGGTCCTTGTACTAATGTTAAATTGCAGGTTTGATCCTTATTTGAAGTTTGGAAATAATGCCACAACCAACCCTTCATCTTTTTCCAAATTACACATTTGGTCCTTGTGATTTGTTAGTTACTAATACAAACGGACCCTTAGTATTTCTATAAACCAAACAAATCCATACCAACCCACCCTTTTTGTTACATGATCCAGCAGGCCCAAATTTACCCCAGCCCACTCCAAAATAATAACACCCGTCCCCTTGGTTGACCCTGGTCAAACCAAAACCAAAACCACCCAGCTCTCATTTCCCTCCCAAATACCACCATCCTCACCACACAACCAAACCACCAGGTTTCCCCCTCCACTTGCACCTCATCCACCATCACCCTTATCCCTCCATTTCCTTACCCCAATGCACCAATCACATCACCCCTACCCCTAGTCTATTGCACCTCAGTCCCCAATTGGCATAAAATAAAGTTTCCCGCCAAACATGGAGAGAAGGCATAGGTGGTCCAAGTGGTATTCTTATTGGTGGGATTTGCTCAGTGGGACCCACAGACTCTGGGATGGTATAAAGAGAAGAGAGGCTGCAGGGAAGAGAGATTATTAGAGTAGATTTTAGTTAGAAAATTAGGAATAGTATAATTTTATTTTCAAGTAAAATTCAGATAAGCAGTTAGATGTTAGCTTAATTTCATGTTATTGTAACTTTATTTCAAGTCGAGTTTAAAGTTCACAAGCCTTGTACCATTTCAGTTTTAATTCAAGTTTAAGTTTAAAACAGTGATTCGTTTCAAGTTATTACTTTAAGTTTAAAAGCTTTTATTTCTTGTTCAATAAGCTCACATGAGTCTGTGACAACTTGTTGTGAGTTCATTGTGGCTTAATTCAGTCTCAGTTGCTAAAAGAGTCAAAAGTCAAGAAAAGTCAAAGTTCAGTCAAATAAGCTAATTGGTGGTGATAAGCTGAAGTGGATGAGCTGAGTGGTGTTTTAGCTTGGTATTGACACACCAAGTGTAGTTCTGATCAGTTCCATTTATTTCAAATCCTCAAACTGATGTAAGCTTATGTTCTCAATTTTTACAATTTTTAGTGTTTTGTTATTTTAATGCTTATCAGCTGTGTTCTTTTGTGTTTTTAAGTCTAATTGGTACATTAGAGTTAGGAAATTACCTAATATCTCATGTTTGTTCATCAAATTCCTTAGTTGTTAATTTTTCACATTTCCACTCTCCATTTAGCAAGTTATAGATTAAGTGTATTTCTGTTGTTCTTATTAAGTTATGATTGTTTAGTTATGCTTGTTTAACTTCATAATAGCTTATTGTAATCTAGTTTACAAGAGTTGTGGTTTGATTTGACCATCTGCCTTGAAATCTCAAAACAGTTTAGGTTTATAGGGGTGTTTGGCAAAATCCATCTCAAGGTACTCAGTCTGTGTTTGGTTGGTATTTTCTGTTTAGGCATGCCACACTAGGTCAAAACAAGTTAAATAACCTATAAAATCAGGTCTTGTTAGATAAAAAGTCAAAATCACATCTTAAGTCCCTTCACAGTTAACTGTGAAGGACTTGTGATCCACAAATCTTCAATTTAGCTTATAAGTTGTATTTTTATCTTAATTTAGGTTAATAATAACTTAATATAACATATAAAGTTAGTAGTGAGTGTTAGAAATTCAAATTAGTCAACCTAGGTTAGTTTTATTAAAAGTCAAATTTCAATCTCTCAGATTTTTCCCAATCTTCAAAGATTTATTTAGAATTTAGGATTTGGATTGGGACCCTGAAACTTGTTTCCATAGGTACTCTACCACCTCAGCTTCAAGGTCTCAGCTCCATTTTATTTTTGTGATTTATGTGGTGGACCCCAGATCTTGCCAAACACAACTGCAGGGCAACAACACCCCCTGTGCAGCAGTTACACCATCCACAACCATCACTTTGTGGTGGTTTTCCTACCACCTCAGTGGGCCCCAGACCCCATAATTAGGTTCTCCCAACCCCCCTCCTACCATAGATCTCAGTTTGACCTCTTGTTTGACCTGTGCCTCAGTGGACCCCACCTAAATTGGACCCTCAACTTTGTCCCCAAATCTGTCTCAGTCCACAATAAGCAAGTGCTTATTGTGGCTTATTGGCTTATCTTGAGGTCCCAAAGTGATTTTTCCAGCTTAATTAAGTACAAATAACTTATTTGTATCAGACTTATCCAAGGTGGACCCCACATAAGCTCTTTTGAGCTTATTTCCATTTTCAGTCAACATAAGTCAACTGTTGGGGTTTTAGCTTTCATTTCAGCTTATTTTTAAGTTATAAAAAAGTTGTTTTCATAAAAGTTGTTTGTTTTTAGTATTAAAATAAGTTTGTAACAGAAAAATCCCAAAAAAACAAATTTAAAAATAAGTGATAGTTTCTATTTAATTTAATTTAACTTTAATTTTCATTTTTAGATTTTTATTAAGTAATTTGTGTTTTTATATTTTTAATAATTTCCTTTTAGGTTAAAGTATTTTTCATAATTTTTTCAGATTTTTATCTTTTCATTTAGTATTTATTAGAATTAATTTTAGTTTTATTAATTATTAATTAATAATTAGTTTAAATTAGCATTATTAGTTTTTATTAAGTAAAATCTAGTTTTTATATTTTTTATAGCTCTTATATGTTATAAAGTAATTTTAGAAATTTTATTAGAATTTTTACTGTTCATCTAGTATTTTTCTTAATTTAAAATAGTTAATTAGATAATTAGCAATTAATAAGTAATTAATTAATATAAAATTCACAAAAAGACAAAAACATATATTTTTAGTTTTAAAACTTATTTTTAGTTATTTTAGGATTTTAGAAAATTTATTTTCATTTTTTTTAGTGCTTAATTAATATTATATTGTATTTAAGTATTTTAATTATTAATAATTAGTATTTAATTAATAATAAATAATTAATTAGGGTTAAAATTTATTTTAATTTTCTAAAAATTTTCTTTTACCCTTAGGTTTGTAAAAAAGTCATTTTCACCCCCTGGGTGTTTTCAGATTTCAGTTTTTACTTTTTATTTCGTACGCTTACGTTTTATTTAAACGTGAACATACGCGTTTTAAGTTTTAAACGTTTCTGGTTTTCCTGACTTTCCAGTATTGTTAATATAGTGTATTTAAGCTATTATCTTTCATATTCCAGTAGTATAATCATCACAACTCACTTATACCCTTTCCCGTCCAAATTCACCCGATCACAAACCCGTTTTAATACCATTCACACCTCGTCGGGACATAACGACCTGGGGAAACCCTATACTTCCACGGAGCATTGAGCCTTAGGAGTTTCACTTGTTTGACCACATCCGTGGTTGAATTTAGTTGACTGCTTTCCCCTCAATCAACAATCGTCTCTTAGATGGTGTCTTAGGTACTTTCCACTCTTCACCACTTTTATCTTACTAATGTCCATGAACACTCGCTATCGTTGACCACCTTCCTGATGAACGTACATCTTAAAGCTACACCTCTCACTTGAACAACTTGGCAAACACCCTCTTCTTCTTCAACGAACAAATTGATAATCAAAACAATCTATCCTAAGTAAATGACGTGAACCATGAAACCGGTCAAACTAAAACGTATGTCAACGAACTCAAAAGGGTACGAATTACCGACTAGCGAAGTAACAAACATCAAAATCAAAGCTAGAAAAAAACACAGTGAGAAATTTTTTCCCAATAAAAGTAGACGCGGATAAAATGTTTATGAAAACCCATGCAAAGAAAAAATAAAATACACATACCCATAAAACATCCACAAGCGTACCTCAACGAAAGAAACACTCGATGAACCAAATACATAACAAGTTTGGTAAATGAGAACCATAAACAGTTCTTATTCCCGTACTCGACCTTCAAAAAAACAAATGAACCAAATACATAATATAGTGTATTGTGCTGCGGACCACCCATCGGCGGGGGTCCGTTGTGTTCGTTTTGGTTCATCTCCTCCTCGTCAAGGAAATGAACCCGACTCGTATGTCGTAAAACCCGCTCGGGGTTAGAGAACGGAGACGTAAGACTCTCAAACGAAGATCGGGTGTGCATACACCACGAACAAAATTAAAAAGAAAAGAGAAAAGAAAATCTTTTTGTTTTTTATATTTTTTCACAAAAACTTTTTATTTCTTTTGTTTTTCTTTTCTTAAAACGTAATATTAATCGAAAACCGTTTCTTTCAAAACCACGCGCGACGGGACGGGAGAGAAGAATGGATCTCTCTTCAGCTAGCAATTTAATGTCTTAGCTTCCGTATTTCCCGCTTATTCGGTTGTAGTAATTGAAATAGTCCGATAAACAACTAAATTACGTTTTCGTTATATTGCGAGACTTATTTGGTTTACAACGCCCTTTCTTGCGATCGAGTCGAGGCTGTAACTTTTATTATTTTTTTGGTATTTTTGAAAACACTTTAGGAAAAGTGTTTTTGATTTTTCAATTTTTATAGAGATATATATATATATATATACAAAGTAGAAGAAGGCTTATCAAAACACGATTTTCCAAAACAATTATTCAAAAATTCACTTTAAGCCTTCCCCGGCAGCGGCGCCAAAAATTGATACGTGTCAATTATAGTATAATAATATTCCGAGGAAAAACCGGTTAAAGTAATTCCCGGGTCGTTCTTCCCAACGAAAGCTCAAATGGAAAATTTGAATTATCGAATGGGAAATCGTGTAGTGAAAGTGAGTTGTGAAAGAGTGATATAGTGAAAATAGCAATCAAGGAATTCAAATATTAACAAACAACAATTAAGCATGCAAAGAGTACAAGCTAACTATGCACCGAATTGAAAAACGCGAAAACGGTAATGCACACGTAAAAATTTAAACGTAACGTTATATGAAAAATGACCCTACGAACTTGGAAATATTTTCTAAAAATTAAAAATTAATAAAAAGAATTTTAGGAAAAAGAAAAATATTTTTTTGACTTTTCTTTTATTTTCTAGAATTAATTTTGTATTTATTGAATTAAAAATGAATTAAAAATAAGAAAAAATAGAAAAATTAAGTGGAAAATTGAAATTAAAATTCTAAAAATTCTAAAATATTATAAAAGAAATTTAAAAATTATTTTTGTATTTTTCTGAACCTTTTTGTATTTTTTATTGATTTTTGGAATTTAAAAATGATTTAAAAATTGAAAATAATCAAAAGTAATTATTAAAAATAGTAAAAATGATGAGAAAAATCTGAAAAATTTCCAGAAAATCAAAAATATTAAAAAGAACCTAAAATAAAATTTTGAAGGAAAATTGAAAAGTGGAACTGCTTTTACAAGCTAAACTGCTTATCACAAGTGCTTATTTATAAGCACTTGTGATAAAATCTTTATGAAACTAAAAACTTAGGTCACTGAGGTTGTGAAAACTTCAAATGTAACAGATAATGATGATAAGTAATCACAGATTCACATAAAAGCTAAGAAATTAAGCAATAAGCTATAGAATAAGCTCAATAAGCTAAGACAGATACAGATAAAGCTAACACAGAAATCCAGACACCAACTCAGTACTCAAACTACTCAAATGTGATTCAATTCACAGGTTAATACACAAATAGAAACTCAGATAGTGTTTAGCAGGCCAAAGAAAAATTTCCAGAATTCAGCTAGGCTAAGAACTAAAAGGCCTAAGTAAGCTGATGAGATAAGCCAATACAAAGCAACCAAATGAAAATACTATTACTCTACCAACTAGAGATCACAGAACAAACAACAATTAAGTTCAATAAGCACTTATTACCACTTGAAACAGTCCAAGTAAACAGTTACTCAACAATGGTGCAGGGGAGATATAAGCTCACTCAGGTCACTTTAAGCACTTGTTCAGATAAGCTAGCATGTTCCACAAGCTAAAATGCTTCTTGATACTTGTTCTATTACTACCAGACTTCCAGAAACAACAATCACATTAAATTTCCATCAACAAATGAATTCTACAAGTTCAATTTAAATCCTGTACTGACTACTCAGTATTTGTCTATTTGACTTTTAGAGAAATTAACTAAGTTGACTTATTTGAGATTTAACTACTTCTAATTGATTAACTATGTTATATTAAGCTATATTTATACTGATTTAAGCTAACTCTACTTAATTAACAACTACAACTCAAACAGTGATTCCTAAATACTAATAGTAGAAACAGTTAATCAAATTTAAAGCTAAGTTTGACTAAGTGAAGTTCTAATGACCACTGTAATGCTAAACTTATACTACTATAGTTTAATTAAAGCTAATTAAGCAAATGAACTAGATCTACAACTACTTAAGCTACTCAGATTATTCTAATCCAAACACCCCTTACTGATATGTTAACAAAGCTATCAAGTGATAATCTCTTCAAAACTCAAAAAGCTGAGTTCACATAGCTTAACTAGCATCGCAAAAACTGTTTCAATCATCAAGCAATCACTGAATCCTATGAAATCTCAGATTCACAACAATCAATAATGAAGCAGTTGATGAACTAGATTACTCAGTCCAACCTATTCTATCATTCAAATGAATCAAATGATTAACTCAGATCAAATAGACTTGTAACACGGATGATGAGATCAATAAAACACTTTGTAACAGCTAATGATGACAGAAGATCAACAATCAACAATCTACTCAAATACACAATATCTATCAACTATCAATCAAATTCTAATTAAACAGTTAAGCTACTACTAAATGATAAAATAGTTTACTCTACTACAATTATAAGGCTAAGCTAATTCTACAAATTGAAAATGAAAATAGAAGTTACCACAAGCTCTCTCAGCTAGAAAAGAGAGAGTTCACTAAGCAAGCCTATCTCGTAGATAGGCTGATATCTTATTGTCTGGATCAGCTATCTCTTTCACCTCAGCAACTATTTCTCCAATATCCAAATGATTCACAATTGCTATGACTCAAGTCACTTCCACTATTAAGCTACAAAGCTTAAATGGAAGGTATAAAGAAAAATAAGCTCAAATGTGAGCTGATACTAATATTTTTTTATTTTTTTTTATTTTTTTTTATTTTGTATTATGTAAATGAAAATAACATCTGAGATAAAAGTAGTATGTTGAAATAAGACTAAGCTAATTTAAAACAAGTAATAAACTGATATGGAAAACTCAATAAGTTGTAATTAAACGATTATGAACTAGTAAAAAGCTTAACTAGAAAACATAATAAGCAATAATCAATGGAAATATAAGCTGAGACAATTAGAAATTAACTAGAAATTTTATTGAAACTGAAAGAAAATTACAATTACTAAACTAATTACAAGTCTAAATGAAATTTGACAGCATAACTCTAAACTAAAAAATTACATACAAAACACTAAAAATAAGCACCTATATATAGCTGAGGTGAGGGTAAGGGCTCACGGATTGCCAGGTTGGCAATCCGTGTGAGTTGTGCTTGTTGAAAACCAATCTAAGCCCTCTGATCAAATTGTGCTTCTTCAAATCATTTGTAGCCCTTGGATGATGAATTTAGACGTGGCTTGTCCAATCCAATGATGACATCTGTACAAATGCGCTCACATTCTCTGTCTTGTCAGACCTTCTGGAAGGTGAATCCAATGACGCGATATGTCCAATACCCCTCTGCCAAGTGTCCCTTGACGGATCTATTTTCTCTCTGACATGTGCCAGGCCACGTGATATAAGCTTCTAGATGCCTCAATGATTAGCTAATCATTGATCAATTAGTGTGGTTCGGTATGAAATGAACCAATTTGACCAATTAGAGAGTTAGGGTTCATGGGGGGTTAGGGATTTCTGGGTAGAAAAGGATTTGGGGGAAATGAATTTAGGCGCGTTTGGATTAGTTTATTTATTTATTTTTTCTTCTTTGACCTGTTGACCGAAAAGTGGTTGGGTGGGCTCGGGTTAGTCTTTGGTGATGGGCTTGGGATTTTTGAAAGTGAATTTGGGCTTGAGTATTAGAATTTGGACTTGGATCATATAAATGGACTGGACTAAGCTTTGCTATTTCAGATTTTTTTGGTGATAAAAAATGTTCAAGGACCATTATTGTAACATTCCAAATTTCAAGGGTAAAAATCTGCCAATCTTCAAAAGTCTTTCCAGGGACTAATCTTGATAAGTCTGATTAGATAAAGGACTGAAGCTGATTCTCGGATTCCCGGCTTTGACAATTTGACCATCTTCTAATCTCGTGCTCGTTTTTCCGGTTTTCTGATGATTTTTCGTCCATTTCTTATATATCCGTACCTGCATGTCACAAACATGAAAACACACGATTTCTTGGCATTTGTTAGCTTAGATAAGTCATTTTGGGTCGATATTTGGCCATAAAACAGTGAGTGAATAAGCACTCACCAAAATCCCCCCGACTAAAGTATTGCCGTGTCCTCACGCAATGTGATCAATTCACGCTCTTAGGATAAATAATTTTGATACTCTCTTTACTAACTTTGAAAAGTAGCAAGGCGGTTCAAAAGAGATTACAAAATCATTTATTCCCGAAAAACGCTCCGTTTTCCAAAATTTTTCCTTTTATTCCTTTATTCCACTTATACTTTCTATTTTTGGACTTTTCCATAATTCACCTTTGTGACGGTTTGTTGAACTTTCATTATCTTGCAATAATTATTAGGGTCAACGAGTAGAAACACTTCTTTTAAGAAGCGACCATACGGTTAAAATTCGTCATCCTTGATCTTTCACAAGTCCCCAAACTAAGCGTACAAACGAGATCACAGCTTATCTACAAATTAGATGCTAACACTACTCATAACAGTTACTTGTGGAAACTCCTTACTCCCATATCCTAGGTTTTGTATCTCAATATTTTATTTCGTTGAGAAATGAATTGCTTCATATCTTCTCGTTTCGATAATTTTTAGTCCGATAGTGATACCTAAGTTAAAACGATAAGTAGTTATTCATTTTCTCTTAAGAACCACTGCAATAGAAATTCGGTCCATTTCAAGGAATTAGGGGTACATACAATATCAAGGATATAAGTTGCGGAGTACAATCACGTGCACCTCATGTGACTGATTACTAATCACTTATCACATGCACCTCACGCGCCAACAACTTATTTATACATACATAGCTCTTATTCAACAATACTTCAACTTTCATCATTTTTTTTTTTCATTTTTCACTTTTTTCATTTTTCACTTTTTTTCTTTCTTAACTTTTTTCTCATAACATCAATGGAAGCTTATCGGGTAGCTCCAAAACCACATAGATAATCAACTTTTGACTTTTGATTTTTTCACTTTTCGCTCTTATTTTTGGTGTTCCTTGATATGTACCCAATTTCTAAAGCAAAAATTCTCTTAAGAAAACAAAGAACTAAATATTATTCAAACCAAAATATCACTAATTAACCTAGAACATCTATTATATATAGGTGACGTTTCTAATGGGAGTAAAAAGCCACAAGTACCTCTAATGAGCTCTAAAGAGAACCGCTACTCCACGTTTAGCATCTAACTTCTAAATAAACTCTATCATTTCTCGCTCTTCGCAATTTAAGATTCCAAATAATGAAACCCGCGAATACTTAGCCGATAATCAGCCACGCATATATAAAGTCAGATACGGAAACTTGCAAATTCTAGAAGAAGAATTCGCATTTTCTAGCTCCTGATGTAAAAGACTAGCGAAAGCTTTTAAGCTGCGCATGTATAAAGTCAAGTACGGGAACTTGCAGATTCTAGAAGAAGAATTCGCATTTTATAGCTCCTAGTGTACAAAACTAGCACAAGCTTATGTGATCATCATTGGTTAAGGGAACAAGCTAGGGCTCAACACGCCCGGTCAAGTCAAAATATTTATTCCTACTCTCGCCAGCAAGAAAGTCAACAAGGTGTCAAAACACTTATTCAAACTTTATTCATATTTTTGCACAACTTTTCAACTTTTTCACATCTTTTTGTACTTTTTCATTGCTTTTCATCAAAAAATTTTTTTTGAAATTTTTAATTTTTTCAATTTTTTTTTTTTTTTTTTTTTTTTTTTTTTTTTTTTTTGTGGAAAAACGGAGTTGCAAGAGTGCACGACTTGTGAAACATGCAAGGCCAAAATCGAATCGAAGATTCACCCCTCCCCCCGACTAGAACGAAACATTGTCCTCAATGTTTTATGGGTTAAGGTAATCCTAACAAAATTCTAGGCCGTTTATTAATTATGCCAAAGAAAACGTTAGTCGATAAGATTTAACGGATATAGGATTTCCAAGTATCATCGATGAATGAGACTCCAAGTGAAGAGATAACGAGCACGAGAGTCATCATAAATCGCGGACAATCCTGAACAATCATCACAAACAACCACGAAACACAAGAGTAGAAGAGGCACCCCCTCCTCACATTAGGTGTTAGAAAATAGAAAAATAAGAAGATGAAATGATAAGCATGGGTTGCCACCCACGAAGCGCTTGTTTTTGTTCACCGAGTCACATGAGCTTGACTCGATCCCCGAATTAATTCGTCCTTGGGGAAAATTTGAAAAATAATCTCATTCGGGCTTCCATCCAAAATATTTTGAGAAACTTGTGACGTATTTGAAAGTTCCATCCCGAATAGATAACCGTTGGTATTTTACTTATGAAAACTTTGAAAAACGATACCAGGGTCAAAAACAACATCCTCACTCCCCACGGAGTGAAGGATAAGAGAAATAACACCAAACGTTATAAATGGCAAGAATGTCATGATAACAATCTTGAAAAACTCTTCTTCTTCAAAATAAAATTTCATAATTGTGGAATTATGAATCTTATCATTTAAGCTCCTTTTAAAATCTTTTCCGGGTGGGAGGGTTGGGAAAAACTTTTCATTCAAACTCTCATACTTAAGAACTCCACCCGGATCATGATCAATTTCAAGATCAAAACTGAAACTTTCATATTCAGATTTAGAAAACTTTTCCATTTCACATTCAGATTCATCAAAACGAAATGATTCAAACTCCGAAAGAGAGATAAAAGCATGAGAAGTGGGATTGCCACGACTCGTCTCTTCCGAGTGATCAAAATGAAAAGCTTCAAACGTCGGATCATAAAAATCAGGACGCCAAGTGGGATTGCCACTTATTTTCTCAGTCGTATCGAAGGAGAAACTCTCAAAGTCTGGTAAAAATTCCTCGAGCTCGGGCTCAAGAGGATCGTCAATTATAAGCTCAATCTTTGTCTTAACTTTATCCGGAGGAATTGACGGTTCATCGTTCAACAAATTGTTAAGAAAAATAGTATCCCCCTCCGAATCAAAGTAAGAATCATCAATCTCAGAAAACGGAATTGTTTCAATTTCAAGAAATTCATCGACCTCTTCCCAAAGAGAATCATATTCCTTAGTCGGAGGAAATGATGGGGAAGAGTCGGAAACGAACGTTTTCACAAAATCATCAAAAGTATAATCACAAACATCGATGCTATTAACGGAGTACTTCTTTAAGTTCGAAGCATCGGCTTTAAAAATCATAATATCATCATCATGTCGTAAAGTTAGAGTGTCCTCAAAATGATCTACTAGGGCTTTTGCGGTTCGTAAAAACGGTCGCCCTAGTATAAGAGGAACTCTCGGATCGGGTTCAAAATTAACAACGACAAAGTCGGCCGGAAAAGTACACGAGTTCACTTGAACAAAAACATCTTCAGCAATTCCAACTGGATGAGCAATTGAACGATTAGCAAGCTCTAAAGTCATTCGTGTCGGTTTAAGTTCCCCCATCCCAAGTTGTTTATAGATCGAAAATGGCATAAGGTTAATGCTTGCACCTGAATCGGCCAGGGCTTTGCAAACCTCTTGATCTTTCAACGAACAAGGAATGAGAAACTTTCCTGAATCTCCAAGCTTCTCGGGAAGCTTCTTGAGAAGAATAGCAGAGCATTGAACATTAATCGGCGTTTCGGCTAATTCGAGCAATTTCTCTTTATTACTTATCAGATTTCTAAACGTTGAAGCAAATTTCGGCATGTAAACAAGAGCATCCATGAAACTGATATCAAAGTGCAACTTTTGAAAAATATCGAGAAATTTTTCCATTTGTTTTTTAGATTTTGCACGGAGCTCTTCATCATTAAATCGTGACGGATATGGCAATTTAGACTTGTATTTCATATTATTCTCAAAAACGACTTTTTCTTTATCTTTCGACTTTTGGACAACCGGAGGTTGGACGTTTTCAGCTCCTCCATTATTAATAGGAGGAACCGGGTCCTTTGTCGCCTCGGTCTCACAGTCTACTACCTTGGGTGGAGACGAAGAAGAAGAAGAGGTAGTAGGAGCTGTGGGTCCCTCATATGTAGCACCACTGCGAGTTATGATCGCTTTAACTTCGCCCCTCGGGTTTGCGATCGTGTTGCTTGGCAAAGATGTAATACCCGAACCCGAGGGTCGATCATTTAAACGTTTGTTGATATCACTGATTTGATTAGCTAACAACCTTGTTGTTTCCTCTTGTTTTGTCATAAAAGCTTGTTGGTTTTGAAGCAATTGCTTAATCAAATCTTCCGTGGGCGACGGATTTGGAATAACAGCTTGATTTTGATTATTGTTAAAATTCTGCCCACGGTTTTGGTAACCATTATTCTGATTTCCATGATTTGCGTTCTGAAAATTCCCAGGGTTTCCATGGTTTTGATGGTTTTGAAAATTGTTCCCTTGAGGCGGGCCTTGATTGTAATTACCTTGAAAACCCCAATTCTGATTAAACCCTTGATTATGATTTTGAAAACCGTTATTAACTCGACTCTGATTTTGATTTCCTTGATTATTACGATTCACAACATTATGATTCTGATTGACTTGATTGACTTGGTTCGGTTGTTCGAAACCGGGTGGTCCAAGAAAATGAGAAGAACGGTAGCTGAGGAGATTACGGTCTCCTTGAGGTTGTGGGTAACCGGTGTTACCCGCGTTTGCAGCATACACGTTTTGAGAAAAGGCACCGGTGGCCGGACATTCATAATACACATGTGGACCACCACAAGTCTCACAACCGTGACTAACCACATTGACTTGATGGTTTGGTTTTTCAATAGACATTGAATCAACTTTCTTTGTTAAAGCCACAATCATATTTACCAATTCATCATTATTTTTACCATTATTAGAAACTTGAGGTTTATTCCTTGACATTCTCACACGAGCTTTATTCTCAATTATCATGAAAGCATCATTCGTGTTCCTAGCCAACAAGTTACCACCCGCAGCAGAGTTAAGCGAATCTTGATCAGTATGACATAACCCATTATAAAACGTATCAATCTGCTGAAGGTCGGTAAACCCGTGGTTCGGACATTTCTCCTTCAAATCTTTGAATCGGTCCCAAGCTTCACTAAACGATTCATCAAAAGCTTGTTGGAACCGAAAGATTTGAGAACGTAGGTTAGAAGTTTTAGAGGGAGGATAGAAGTAATTCACAAACTTGGAAGCGAGATCATTCCAAGTGTGAATCGAGTTCGGTGGTTCCTTTTCCAGCCAAGTCCGGGCTGCTCCTTTTAAGGAGAAAGGAAACAACTTCAATTTCACCACATCGTGAGGCACTTGGTTCATTCTAATCGTCTCAGCGATGTCGGTGAAATTTCGGATGTGTGCATAGGGGTCTTCGTTATCAAACCCGTGAAAGGATATACTCGTGATCAAATTGAGTAATCCGTGATTGATTTCAAAGTTGGCATTGATGTCCGGAATCACAATTGCCCTCCTCACACCATTGAATGGTGATTGGAGTTGTTCTTCCATCGGACGTGGATCAAATGCCGGTTGTTGTCCCATCGGTGGAATAACATTGTGCTGCGGACCACCCATCGGCGGGGGTCCGTTGTGTTCGTTTTGGTTCATCTCCTCCTCGTCAAGGAAATGAACCCGACTCGTATGTCGTAAAACCCGCTCGGGGTTAGAGAACGGAGACGTAAGACTCTCAAACGAAGATCGGGTGTGCATACACCACGAACAAAATTAAAAAGAAAAGAGAAAAGAAAATCTTTTTGTTTTTTATATTTTTTCACAAAAACTTTTTATTTCTTTTGTTTTTCTTTTCTTAAAACGTAATATTAATCGAAAACCGTTTCTTTCAAAACCACGCGCGACGGGACGGGAGAGAAGAATGGATCTCTCTTCAGCTAGCAATTTAATGTCTTAGCTTCCGTATTTCCCGCTTATTCGGTTGTAGTAATTGAAATAGTCCGATAAACAACTAAATTACGTTTTCGTTATATTGCGAGACTTATTTGGTTTACAACGCCCTTTCTTGCGATCGAGTCGAGGCTGTAACTTTTATTATTTTTTTGGTATTTTTGAAAACACTTTAGGAAAAGTGTTTTTGATTTTTCAATTTTTATAGAGATATATATATATATATATATACAAAGTAGAAGAAGGCTTATCAAAACACGATTTTCCAAAACAATTATTCAAAAATTCACTTTAAGCCTTCCCCGGCAGCGGCGCCAAAAATTGATACGTGTCAATTATAGTATAATAATATTCCGAGGAAAAACCGGTTAAAGTAATTCCCGGGTCGTTCTTCCCAACGAAAGCTCAAATGGAAAATTTGAATTATCGAATGGGAAATCGTGTAGTGAAAGTGAGTTGTGAAAGAGTGATATAGTGAAAATAGCAATCAAGGAATTCAAATATTAACAAACAACAATTAAGCATGCAAAGAGTACAAGCTAACTATGCACCGAATTGAAAAACGCGAAAACGGTAATGCACACGTAAAAATTTAAACGTAACGTTATATGAAAAATGACCCTACGAACTTGGAAATATTTTCTAAAAATTAAAAATTAATAAAAAGAATTTTAGGAAAAAGAAAAATATTTTTTTGACTTTTCTTTTATTTTCTAGAATTAATTTTGTATTTATTGAATTAAAAATGAATTAAAAATAAGAAAAAATAGAAAAATTAAGTGGAAAATTGAAATTAAAATTCTAAAAATTCTAAAATATTATAAAAGAAATTTAAAAATTATTTTTGTATTTTTCTGAACCTTTTTGTATTTTTTATTGATTTTTGGAATTTAAAAATGATTTAAAAATTGAAAATAATCAAAAGTAATTATTAAAAATAGTAAAAATGATGAGAAAAATCTGAAAAATTTCCAGAAAATCAAAAATATTAAAAAGAACCTAAAATAAAATTTTGAAGGAAAATTGAAAAGTGGAACTGCTTTTACAAGCTAAACTGCTTATCACAAGTGCTTATTTATAAGCACTTGTGATAAAATCTTTATGAAACTAAAAACTTAGGTCACTGAGGTTGTGAAAACTTCAAATGTAACAGATAATGATGATAAGTAATCACAGATTCACATAAAAGCTAAGAAATTAAGCAATAAGCTATAGAATAAGCTCAATAAGCTAAGACAGATACAGATAAAGCTAACACAGAAATCCAGACACCAACTCAGTACTCAAACTACTCAAATGTGATTCAATTCACAGGTTAATACACAAATAGAAACTCAGATAGTGTTTAGCAGGCCAAAGAAAAATTTCCAGAATTCAGCTAGGCTAAGAACTAAAAGGCCTAAGTAAGCTGATGAGATAAGCCAATACAAAGCAACCAAATGAAAATACTATTACTCTACCAACTAGAGATCACAGAACAAACAACAATTAAGTTCAATAAGCACTTATTACCACTTGAAACAGTCCAAGTAAACAGTTACTCAACAATGGTGCAGGGGAGATATAAGCTCACTCAGGTCACTTTAAGCACTTGTTCAGATAAGCTAGCATGTTCCACAAGCTAAAATGCTTCTTGATACTTGTTCTATTACTACCAGACTTCCAGAAACAACAATCACATTAAATTTCCATCAACAAATGAATTCTACAAGTTCAATTTAAATCCTGTACTGACTACTCAGTATTTGTCTATTTGACTTTTAGAGAAATTAACTAAGTTGACTTATTTGAGATTTAACTACTTCTAATTGATTAACTATGTTATATTAAGCTATATTTATACTGATTTAAGCTAACTCTACTTAATTAACAACTACAACTCAAACAGTGATTCCTAAATACTAATAGTAGAAACAGTTAATCAAATTTAAAGCTAAGTTTGACTAAGTGAAGTTCTAATGACCACTGTAATGCTAAACTTATACTACTATAGTTTAATTAAAGCTAATTAAGCAAATGAACTAGATCTACAACTACTTAAGCTACTCAGATTATTCTAATCCAAACACCCCTTACTGATATGTTAACAAAGCTATCAAGTGATAATCTCTTCAAAACTCAAAAAGCTGAGTTCACATAGCTTAACTAGCATCGCAAAAACTGTTTCAATCATCAAGCAATCACTGAATCCTATGAAAACTCAGATTCACAACAATCAATAATGAAGCAGTTGATGAACTAGATTACTCAGTCCAACCTATTCTATCATTCAAATGAATCAAATGATTAACTCAGATCAAATAGACTTGTAACACGGATGATGAGATCAATAAAACACTTTGTAACAGCTAATGATGACAGAAGATCAACAATCAACAATCTACTCAAATACACAATATCTATCAACTATCAATCAAATTCTAATTAAACAGTTAAGCTACTACTAAATGATAAAACAGTTTACTCTACTACAATTATAAGGCTAAGCTAATTCTACAAATTGAAAATGAAAATAGAAGTTACCACAAGCTCTCTCAGCTAGAAAAGAGAGAGTTCACTAAGCAAGCCTATCTCGTAGATAGGCTGATATCTTATTGTCTGGATCAGCTATCTCTTTCACCTCAGCAACTATTTCTCCAATATCCAAATGATTCACAATTGCTATGACTCAAGTCACTTCCACTATTAAGCTACAAAGCTTAAATGGAAGGTATAAAGAAAAATAAGCTCAAATGTGAGCTGATACTAATATTTTTTTATTTTTTTTTATTTTTTTTTTATTTTGTATTATGTAAATGAAAATAACATCTGAGATAAAAGTAGTAGGTTGAAATAAGACTAAGCTAATTTAAAACAAGTAATAAACTGATATGGAAAACTCAATAAGTTGTAATTAAACGATTATGAACTAGTAAAAAGCTTAACTAGAAAACATAATAAGCAATAATCAATGGAAATATAAGCTGAGACAATTAGAAATTAACTAGAAATTTTATTGAAACTGAAAGAAAATTACAATTACTAAACTAATTACAAGTCTAAATGAAATTTGACAGCATAACTCTAAACTAAAAAATTACATACAAAACACTAAAAATAAGCACCTATATATAGCTGAGGTGAGGGTAAGGGCTCACGGATTGCCAGGTTGGCAATCCGTGTGAGTTGTGCTTGTTGAAAACCAATCTAAGCCCTCTGATCAAATTGTGCTTCTTCAAATCATTTGTAGCCCTTGGATGATGAATTTAGACGTGGCTTGTCCAATCCAATGATGACATCTGTACAAATGCGCTCACATTCTCTGTCTTGTCAGACCTTCTGGAAGGTGAATCCAATGACGCGATATGTCCAATACCCCTCTGCCAAGTGTCCCTTGACGGATCTATTTTCTCTCTGACATGTGCCAGGCCACGTGATATAAGCTTCTAGATGCCTCAATGATTAGCTAATCATTGATCAATTAGTGTGGTTCGGTATGAAATGAACCAATTTGACCAATTAGAGAGTTAGGGTTCATGGGGGGTTAGGGATTTCTGGGTAGAAAAGGATTTGGGGGAAATGAATTTAGGCGCGTTTGGATTAGTTTATTTATTTATTTTTTCTTCTTTGACCTGTTGACCGAAAAGTGGTTGGGTGGGCTCGGGTTAGTCTTTGGTGATGGGCTTGGGATTTTTGAAAGTGAATTTGGGCTTGAGTATTAGAATTTGGACTTGGATCATATAAATGGACTGGACTAAGCTTTGCTATTTCAGATTTTTTTGGTGATAAAAAATGTTCAAGGACCATTATTGTAACATTCCAAATTTCAAGGGTAAAAATCTGCCAATCTTCAAAAGTCTTTCCAGGGACTAATCTTGATAAGTCTGATTAGATAAAGGACTGAAGCTGATTCTCGGATTCCCGGCTTTGACAATTTGACCATCTTCTAATCTCGTGCTCGTTTTTCCGGTTTTCTGATGATTTTTCGTCCATTTCTTATATATCCGTACCTGCATGTCACAAACATGAAAACACACGATTTCTTGGCATTTGTTAGCTTAGATAAGTCATTTTGGGTCGATATTTGGCCATAAAACAGTGAGTGAATAAGCACTCACCACAGCCCCTTTATTGGATGCGAAAAACATAGAAGAATCACATAATCAAAATAATCATCAAACGAATCTCATACCAGGGAACACTCACGCAAATACATTGCAAACCAAACGATAAACTTACAGACTCATTTGTACAACGAGCAAACCAAAATCATAGAAAAACACCGATACTAACAGGTCACAAAACATGTCACGAACTTCAATTGGTGTGAGTAAATGAGGGATTAAATATCCACACCAACTCGTCACGAACCAACAATACTTGAAAAATAGTATAACATTCATCCGTGGAAAGGAATGTATGGAATAACCAAAGAAACGATCCAGTATCCAACAAAAACGAATTCGATTACCCAACACCTATCATGATGTCAAATAGAAAGAATATGGCATCTATACCATCATGGTACGAATAAGAATGCCAACCAAAGAATTAGGTATACAAACGGAGCGTCTAGGAAACGAATCAAACTAAATACCACAACATAAGTACCCACCGATAATTGAGATATCAACATATGATAGGTAGGATGGAATCTTACCACCTACACACCCCAACGTATAACGACTGCCCAAACGGTTAAGAGAATACTTCTCTAACCATACAGCCATCACCAACATGATATCACATACCATCTACCACAACATATAACAACAAACATCAATCAATGCAATAATGGTCACAAGTCCACGTCTGTGATACCCTTATAATTATGTTCGCGACCATAGTTATAAGCCTATTCCACACGCATACTTACTTCCAAAACCACACATCTCAATGATAAAGCACATATTCCACATAGCACTTAATACACTATGCAATCCATGCTATCATAGTTGCAAGTGTACTTGTGTTGTGACGCATGTATAATTATGTTGGCTACCATAATTATCTATGCCCCCTTTCATAAGTGTACTCCCTCCTATGAAAACACATCATGCAAACAAAAACAAAAGACGTCACAAACAATCATCTCGCATGGAACAATTCCAATGATCACGTAAACTCTATAATCAAAATCACTTGGATAAGGTCGATCCAATATCCAAGAGTAATCACGCTCCAACATGGCTCCAGACGGCAAAAGACAATATACGAATTCCAAAACATAACACAAAACAAAAGACGTCGCATAATGGCTCATACTCCACTCTCGCACTTATTTCCCCACTCAGATCAATTCAACTTACTATTCGCTGTGGACTCCAGATCCGAATCCACACCATTCCATCCTAACTCCCCTTCTTCTTTACTCAACCACCCATTCCTGTTTCCTACATGTTGAGGTAGTCGACAACATGCAAAACCATCTCTATTTCTTTCTTCCAATTCCGTATGATTCGTGCATACAAACCACGAGGTTTAGACTAAACCACCTCTCCTTCCTATGTGAAGTGCGAACACTACCAAGGGTATTTGGTAATGGCTCCATATCCAGAGGTCACCGTGGTTCCAAACCTCTCCACTTCTTCTCCACTAACGTTTCCCATAAACGTCCTCTCCTTGTCCGAACATGAATACATGCTATCGGAAACTCGGATTCTGCGGTTAGTCCGCTTCATCCTACCATCTCTCTCGCATCCGATAGCGACAACGGTAGTCTAACGTTGCATCTTACGCGCGGAAGACGATATAATAAAATTGATATATACAATACTACGTATAGGGGATAGAATAGACGTCTGAAACTCAATAAAATATCTCATAAATATAGGAAAATAGACATATAAAATACTATACTTACACATAGATCCTAAATGCAACTATATGAAGGACTCCTAGGTTATAGTCTAGGTTCAACCACCTACTTCTCTATAACCTGGCTCTGATACCAATTTGTCACACCTCGCCAAGGCAGAAACGCGAGGGTGTAACTTCATGGATATCATTACAACACATGGTGTCTATATAGAGAATAACTACATGCAATAAAAATGGCAAAGTATAGACACAAAGTGTCATAACAATACCCGAAAGAAAATAACATGATAAACTCCAAACGCATAGATACACCACTTCGAATGCAACTAAGGTCTCTTCTAATCACACCCTTATATCTTATCCTTAGAAAGCTCACTTGAAAATGATGCTTAAAATGTCAACATAATGTTGGTGAGATTCATAGGTTTAAGACTCATACACGCTAGGCAACCAAAATCACTGTGATTATAAAATATAGCTGGACAAATAAATTCAGTTATCATACAAGCTACATATGTTCATAACCAACCATCACACAAAAGGCAACCATCGGGCGAAACGTGCCCACCGATCCAAATTCACAACATCCCGGGCCGGAACGTGACCCCCGCTCCAAATAATGGGTAATTAGTACCTTCCGATCGGACCACACAGAAAAATAGTGAGTAGGAGTACTACTCTCCCATTAGGTCGTATGCACGAGCAACATGGTAAGCACCCTCCCAATTGGACCACACAGCATCACACAACATAACGTTATCATTCACATATAGCATACATACGATAACATTATAACTCCAAGCTCTTTGACACACACACATAATCACAGTAATTCAATCCATTTAAGACAAGCATCATTCCCATCCCAAGTTTAAAACAAGGTAAAAATATGGGACTATGAACTCACCTCAAACCTTGCAGCTTTCACAAAATAAATCACAATCTATAACACACAAAAATAAATCCACATTACACATGGTCAAGCCAAAAGCTACAACCCATGTAATACACATATGATGGATGCCTAAGACTGATATGACCCGCCATGGATCTCCTAGACACCATACTAACCATTACCATAACCTAACACTTACTAAATCCCTTGCACTTGTAAAATCAGAAAACGCATAATTTTAGGGTACATTCGCCCACATGAAATCATGACAATTAAAGCTCAACAACTCACACAAAAAATTTACCATGGTCTCTCATAAGCACAAAAGCTAATCCCAGAAGGCCGTGGACCAATAAAACACAAAAGTACTCAAAAGAAAATTAAACTTGTCAACTACCTAAATTCGGATCTGAAAGCACACCAAAATGTTTTAATTAGAATAAAATACTTCTACAACTTTTTATCGCGAATCCTTTTCGTGGTAGTCTAAAATAACCTAAAACTCAACTTTTCCAGAAGGGATAGCCTTAATATCACTTTTTCACCCACAATTCACTATCAAACGTTTACCCAAATTCTGTCCCGGTTTAACAACTTTGACACCTTACCAATGAAAAATCAAAAGACTAACTTCCCGACCTTGAAATCAGTCGTTGCCAGACTTTTCGGAAATCTCTTTCATTAAACTTCAATTTAGACTTAAATTTCATGATCTAACTCATCACCATCTGTTAAATACATTTGAATCTTTACAGCACTACTAGTCTGTCCAAACCCTAACTCAATAATTAGCATGTTTTACGCTCCATTCTCTTCATCAATCATCATAATATAATCATTAATTGATCCCAACATGTTTTAATTAATTAATTTACAGAAACTTACAAACCCTAGATCCATCATACTTAATATTACATGAATACTAATAATTAATCAATTAATTAAGTATAAGGCTTAAGGATTTTACCTTGATTATTGATTATTGCTTTCAAATTACAAACCTTAATTTTTTCATCCTTCTTCTCTCCTTGTGGTCGACTCAAATTTACAGGAAAAGAGTTTTGAGAACTTTGAATTTGTATTAATTATTTAGTGAATAATTACCTAACTTAGGGTTGTAATTGAGCTACAATTGGGTCTCTTTTTCCCCCTTTTTTCCTCTAGGCCGAATTTTATATATATATATATATATATATATATATTCTTATTATTTTTATTAAATTAATTTATTACACTCAAAACCTCATACTTTTAATATTTTATAAGTACCCGTAGCTAAACCTAACGTCTTACGCGATATATATATATATATATATATATATATATATATATATATATATATATATATATATATATATATATATATATATATATATATATATATATATATTCTTATTATTTTTATTAAATTAATTTATTACACTCAAAACCTCATACTTTTAATATTTTATAAGTACCCGTAGCTAAACCTAACGTCTTACGCGATAAACCTTAACTTTTACGACAACCGGAAAAATTATCATTTTCAAAACAAAGTTTTCAAAAATAGAATTCCACACTCTTTTGAAACATAACTCATAAAAACAAACTCCTCGTAACCCGCTAACGCTCAAACACCTGAACGAAGACTCGTTACGCAAAAACACCGAAACTACACAAGTCATTTCTACACCACAAAGGCGATCATGAACTTATCCAAATATCAACATTACTCACTCACAAAAACAATACCACACAAAGGGATTTAGTGCTAGAACTCACCTATATCACACATATATCACTTCAATCACCTAGAACACACCAAACAAACTTCAACCGAGTCAAGACTATCAGTTAAACTGACCTGCTAAAACCACGGTTGTTACATAGGCCTTAATAGGCCCGTGCGATGCACGGGCTTTGTTCATCATAGAAAGGCATCAGTTTTGCAAGAAATACTATAGTGAATGTAGGTTTATAATATCAAAAAGTCTAAAAATTAATAGTGTGTGTCACAACTCGTAAATTCTGGTCTTTTCTCGAACTTTCACAATTACTATTCATCGATTACTATTCATCGATCACTATTCATCATTTCACTATTCATCTTTTTCGGATTCGGTTTGTGATTCTGAGAAGCGTTTTAAAATTTCACTATTCATAAAACACTATTCACCTCGGAGAAAATTTGTCATTTATACGTGAGTTGCGTCATTTCTGTACACGTACGATTACCAACCTAATAAACGTTATCCTATAAACTATTACTATGAATAATTAATCCGATAATCCCAACTATGGTCCTAACACATTTTTATACTCATAATAATAATATAAAAATTTTATTATTAAATTACCCGGTGTTTTCAAATCAACTGTTACGTTTTCCGGTCGAAGCTTATAACTCCGTCGGTTTGCGATATTTTAACCCGATCATTATTTTAACTTTCGATTCTCATCAGGAATATTATTTTATAATTTTTACAACTTCATTATATTTTATTTTATCTCGTTATAATTTATTTCTAGTTAACTCGGTACCCGGTATTACCTAAAAACACAAATATACTACCAAATCACCAACTATCTTACATAATATCATCCAAATTTCTTCCTACCCTTTGACATTTGCCGCCCCCCCCCCCCCCCCCCTCCCCTTTTTTTTCCTTAAAATGAGGATCTTGTCTCATTAATTATTTACACCTAAAAATATCTACTACTTATCCTAGGCTTTCATTTCCCATTTGATAAAACAACACAAACTAGCACAAACAACTTTCTCTCTTCTTCCTCCCTTGTGTATGATTGGCCAAATAAAGAAACACCAAGAAGAACCATTAATTTTCCAAGATCAAGTCATTTCCTAGTTCCTTTAGTGATCCTTGTTTGAGTTTTGTAATAAAAACTCAAGGTTTCTTAGGTTTTTCTCATCCAAGCTCATAAATATTTCTATGTAAGTTGTCAAACTCTTGTTCATAATTTCTTCATGTTATTTTTATGGTCATATGATTTCCATTCAAGATCTACATGCATATGTTAGTTATACCACTCATTTATATATATATGTAACTTTTGATCCCTAAAAATGGATTATAGTTAGATCCTTGTTAGATCCACTTGATTTATGATGTTTAGGAACCCATGACACCCTAAGAAGGTGTATGGTAAGATTAGACTAGATTTGTGGTGATTGAAAGTGGTTTGGTTGAAGTTGAAACAAGTTTGAAACTAGGAAAATGATTTTTGAAACTATATAAATACCTACTGTCCTTATTTTGAAAACGTGGGAAACTCAGTAACTCAGGGGATATTTTTGAACAAAGATTTAGAAAATACTTTCAAAAACGAAGCCGTGGGCGAAAGAACGGATTAAAACGAGTTTATAACGAAAGAGATATGATTTTTGTAAATTTAACGACGAAAACTATTTTCTGAAAAACTGCATGCTGTTTGACAGTTTTCGACGGGCAAATAGAGGCGTTAAATGTAACCTAGAGGAGCCGAGCTATCGAAAATATATTAGTATATACTAAAACGAATCCGTGGATATAAAGAACGAGTAAAATGAGCTTAAAACGACCAAGTTATACATGTTTTAAAATCGTCACAACTATATATATATATATATATATATATATATATATATATATATATATATATATATATATATATATATATATATATATATATATATAGTCACTACTAGAAAATAATATAACTACGTACTAAATAATATATTTTCTAGATTTCTTATTCAAGGAGTTTATTTTTAATTAACGAAATATGTACGACCCAAGGTTTATTTATGCGACTACTAGACGATATCTTAAGGTTTTCAAAACGAGGAATATAACACTAACGTTTTTATATACGATATATTACGACAAGTTTTTATTATTCTAGTTGGACTTATTTTTCTTAAGTATGGAAAATACTTTACTTTGACAATAACAAATATTTCTAAGTTACGAGTGGTATAGGTATCATGTGCATGTGCATTCATTACATCACGGCATGATCTAAAGTAGATCACTATCATTCATATTAGGTTGCGGTTAGAGATCGAACCTCATTTCTGTGTATCCACTTTTGTCATCGTAGCTATTCGCACCAGGTGAGTCATAGCCCCTACTCCTTTTATACTTGTTTTAACTCTTTGGGGGAGATACATGCTCAACTACTTGCTTACTTGTACAAATACTCTTAAACATTTATACTTGATTGGCATTATACTTGATTGCGTTATACATACTTGTTACACTATACTTGCTTAACTTAAATACCAGATTCGTATTTACGTGCATACATAATACTCTATACTGTTGGAGAGGTATTGGTAGTACTCATGGGAAGATGCCCCCTACCCTTGTGTCTATACTTGACCTTGGATGTCGTAGTACTATTTGGGGAGAGGCCCCCGCCCTTGTGTCTATTCTTGACCTTGGGTGAATATAATCCGATGCATTGTGTAAACTATCTTTTAGCAGTGGGTTGTGAACACACAGGTTACAAGTCTCTTATGGCGGGACTTGTAACTGAGTAGATTTACGATGCCTTTGCTGTGTGATCATTTTTCTATATACTTTATTTGTTAAACAAACTTTATGAACTCACCAACCTCGTGTTGACACTTTAGCATGTATTTTCAGGTTTTAACCTATGGCACGCTACAGGAGGTTTTGACAGGGCATGGCATGGTCATAGAAGACTCTGATTATTTATATGGGGACCGTTTTAAACTATTTTAAGGGCCTACTTCCGCACTACTTTTAACAATGTAAATACAATATTTTTGACTTAACTATTTTATTCTAAATGATTGAAGTGAAAACCATTTTTGAACTTGTGTTGTAATACCAATTGAGTTACACCCCAGCTACACGTATGCTTCCGTTGGACCCGATTTTGGGGGTGTGACAGATTGGTATCAGAGCTTTGGCTATAGCGAACTAAGTGTTTTTAAAACCTAGACTATAGCTACTTTTATGAAAAACTTAACCCTATGACCGTCACGTGCCTGCCTGCCAAGCTGAAGCTTCATTGTGGTTTGTTGCTAACTTAGGTGATGAGATTTGTGTCTCATTATTTGGTATATTATATTCACTTATTCTAGTTGATTACTATAATTGTCTTTCATATAAGCATGTTCACTTATCATATATGTCACCCTGTTATGTTTCTCCTTGCATAGTTTCATCATTTGACCTCGAGTTTGGTCACCTGCATTAGTCTTTCTGAACGTCTTGGTATTTGTGAAGGACATAGTCTTAGTATAACTGAGCTGAGTATTTCAAAATTCATGGAACCTCGGTGGAATATAGACTAGTCACCTATATTCAACCCGGGATAGTGGGACATAGGCTGACTACCTATATCCGACTCAGAAATGAATTTTGCAACACTGAGAATGGTTATAATAAAATTCTGTCTGGATTGAATCCTCTACTCAATTTCTACATGTTTCTTTTATGTGTGTGTAAACCCTCGTTGTCAGAACGCTTATACTTTTCATCACCTCGTAAACCGCCGCCTGAAAGCACGTCAACTGGTCATTTCATCTCATGAATCTTCACCTTTATAACACTTCGGAGACCAACGTTAACTGAACTTCAGGACGAAGTTCCCTTAAGGGGTAGAGACTGTCACAACTCGTAAATTCTGGTCTTTTCTCGAACTTTCACAATTACTATTCATCGGTTACTATTCATCGATCACTATTCATCATTTCACTATTCATCTTTTTCGGAGTCAGTTTGTGATTCTGAGAAGCGTTTTAAAATTTTACTATTCATAAAACACTATTCACCTCCGGAGAAAATTTGTCATTTATACGTGAGTTGCGTCATTTCTGTACACGTACGATTACCAACCTAATAAACGTTATCCTATAAACTATTACTATGAATAATTGATCCGATAATCCCAACTATGGTCCTAACACATTTTTATACTCATAATAATAATATAAAAATTATATTATTAAATTACCCGGTGTTTTCAAATCAACTGTTACGTTTTCCGGTCGAAGCTTATAACTCCGTCGGTTTGCGATATTTTAACCCGATCATTATTTTAACTTCCGATTCTCATTAGGAATATTATTTTATAATTTTTACAACTTCATTATATTTTATTTTATCTCGTTATAATTTATTTCTAGTTAACTCGGTACCCGGTATTACCTAAAAACACAAATATACTACCAAATCACCAACTATCTTACATAATATCATCCAAATTTCTTCCTACCCTTTGACATTTGCCGCCCCCCCCCCCCCCCCTCCCCTTTTTTTTCCTTAAAATGAGGATCTTGTCTCATGAATTATTTACACCTAAAAATATCTACTACTTATCCTAGGCTTTCATTTCCCATTTGATAAAACAACACAAACTAGCACAAACAACTTTCTCTCTTCTTCCTCCCTTGTGTATGATCGGCCAAATAAAGAAACACCAAGAAGAACCATTAATTTTCCAAGATCAAGTCATTTCCTAGTTCCTTTAGTGATCCTTGTTTGAGTTTTGTAATAAAAACTCAAGGTTTCTTAGGTTTTTCTCATCCAAGCTCATAAATCTTTCTATGTAAGTTGTCAAACTCTTGTTCATAATTTCTTCATGTTATTTTTATGGTCATATGATTTCCATTCAAGATCTACATGCATATGTTAGTTATACCACTCATTTATATATATATGTAACTTTTGATCCCTAAAAATGGATTATAGTTAGATCCTTGTTAGATCCACTTGATTTATGATGTTTAGGAACCCATGACACCCTAAGAAGGTGTATGGTAAGATTAGACTAGATTTGTGGTGATTGAAAGTGGTTTGGTTGAAGTTGAAACAAGTTTGAAACTAGGAAAATGATTTTTGAAACTATATAAATACCTACTGTCCTTATTTTGAAAACGTGGGAAACTCAGTAACTCAGGGGATATTTTTGAACAAAGATTTAGAAAATACTTTCAAAAACGAAGTCGTGGGCGAAAGAACGGATTAAAACGAGTTTATAACGAAGGAGATATGATTTTTGTAAATTTAACGACGAAAACTATTTTCTGAAAAACTGCATGCTGTTTGACAGTTTTCGACGGGCAAATAGAGGCGTTAAACGTAACCTAGAGGAGCCGAGCTATCGAAAATATATTAGTATATACTAAAACGAATCCGTGGATATAAAGAACGAGTAAAATGAGCTTAAAACGACCAAGTTATACATGTTTTAAAATCGTCACAACTATATATATATATATATATATATATATATATATATATATATATATATATATATATATATATATATATAGTCACTACTAGAAAATAATATAACTACGTACTAAATAATATATTCTCTAGATTTCTTATTCAAGGAGTTTATTTTTAATTAACGAAATACGTACGACCCAAGGTTTATTTATGCGACTACTAGACGATATCTTAAGGTTTTCAAAACGAGGAATATAACACTAACGTTTTTATATACGATATATTACGACAAGTTTTTATTATTCTAGTTGGACTTATTTTTCTTAAGTATGGAAAATACTTTACTTTGACAATAACAAATATTTCCAAGTTACGAGTGGTATAGGTATCATGTGCATGTGCATTCATTACATCACGGCATGATTTAAAGTAGATCACTATCATTCATATTAGGTTGCGGTTAGAGATCGAACCTCATTTCTGTGTATCCACTTTTGTCATCGTAGCTATTCGCACCAGGTGAGTCATAGCCCCTACTCCTTTTATACTTGTTTTAACTCTTTGGGGGAGATACATGCTCAACTACTTGCTTACTTGTACAAATACTCTTAAACATTTATACTTGATTGGCATTATACTTGATTGCGTTATACATACTTGTTACACTATACTTGCTTAACTTAAATACCAGATTCGTATTTACGTGCATACATAATACTCTATACTGTTGGAGAGGTATTGGTAGTACTCATGGGAAGATGCCCCCTACCCTTGTGTTTATACTTGACCTTGGATGTCGTAGTACTATTTGGGGAGAGGCCCCCGCCCTTGTGTCTATTCTTGACCTTGGGTGAATATAATCCGGTGCATTGTGTAAACTATCTTTTAGCAGTGGGTTGTGAACACACAGGTTACAAGTCTCTTATGGCGGGACTTGTAACTGAGTGGATTTACGATGCCTTTGCTGTGTGATCATTTTTCTATATACTTTATTTGTTAAACAAACTCTATGAACTCACCAACCTCGTGTTGACACTTTAGCATGTATTTTCAGGTTTTAACCTATGGCACGCTACAGGAGGTTTTGACAGGGCATGGCATGGTCATAGAAGACTCTGATTATTTATATGGGGACCGTTTTAAACTATTTTAAGGGCCTACTTTCGCACTACTTTTAACAATGTAAATACAATATTTTTGACTTTACTATTTTATTCTAAATGATTGAAGTGAAAACCATTTTTGAACTTGTATTGTAATACCAATTGAGTTACACCCCAGCTACACGTATGCTTCCGCTGGACCCGATTTTGGGGGTGTGACAGTGTGTTATTGTATAAACCTTTGTAAAAAGTTTATCATAGTGGATGCTCTGACTACGTATAGTTTTTAATTTGCCAAAATAATTAAATGAAAATTTAGTTACACATGTGTTTAATCACAGTAAAATTTTAAAACCTTTTACTAAATTAGTACTTTTCTTCAAAGATTTTATCTTTTGATTTTCATTATCAAAGACCAAGCTTCATCTTCATCATAATTATTCATTTCCAACTTTATATCCAGTTTCCCACCAAACACCTAAAAATCAAACATCAAAGCTCCATCGTCATCATAAGTATTCATTTCCAACTTTAATTTATATCAAGTTTCCCCACCAAATACCTAAAAATTAAGCAAAATAAAACGTGAACAAACAAAATCAAGCAAAAAAACCCTTCCCAAATATAGAAAACGACCTCAATCCTTGAGGAAAACTACATATCCTTCACATCTTCCAAATTTTTAACTTTCTATCCAACTTCATGATGATATTGGTATCTTGAAGTTCCTGAAACCTTAAATTAATACCCACCCAAAATAAACAAATCAAGGACAAATAAGTAAACAACTATATATAAAGAAATAATCAAAAACATATAACTAAAAATAAAAACCCTCTAGAACTAAATAAGATTTATCGAAACATACCAAAACATGCACATGCAAACATACCGTCTCCATCGGTGACCGGAGTAGCACAAGGTGGCTATGGGTTGCGCAGATCGGATGGATTTCAATCCAAAATATGCTTTGATGACTTCATCTATATCAAGTATTATTTTTCCCTCATTTGCATCCACTGTCAAAACATAAATACAAAGAATTAAAAAAAAGTAAGCTTAAATGTTTTCTATTAACAATTTTTTCTCAAACTTACCCCAAATGATTTAAGAATTGAAGCTTATTTGTTTAGCTTTCAACCAACTCGCAGAAAAATAGAGATACAACTATTATTTATAGGATTCAATAGACATGGTTGATGACTTGAAACAGTTAATGGTGAGGAGATGAAAAGAGCTCTTTGTGTTACATTTTTAATTGTTGTATATTTCAAGCACATCAAACAATTCGTATTCCTCTTCACTTCATCTTCCGGGCAATAATTGACGATTATGGCTTGAATACATTCTTTTGTGCACAATTATTTTAGAGTTTAAGGTGTTGCTTTAAGCATGTTGTACCGTATTTTCTTTTGTGCACAACCCCCCTTGCACATTAAATTAAGGGGATAAACTTTAAATATAATATATGAGTTGTGGAGAATATTTGGTGGAGGTTCTCCCATATTGTAGAACTTTTCTATTAGGATATTAAGTCAAACTGCATCTTTTTCAAGTTGTGAACGTAATTGGAGTGTTTTTTTTAAAGGATTCACACGAAAAGGAGAAATAGATTGGAACATCAGAGACTAAATGACCTTGTGTATATTCATTACAACTTGCGTTTAAGACACAAGTATCATATAGTTGTATACCTTGTGTATATTCATTACAACTTACGTTTAAGACACAAGTATCATATATTTCAATACAACGTATGTGTAATTGTGACATATTTTTATTTTTACATGTTACTCTTTTGGTATATATTTTCTAGGCTCCATGTTGATAAGAGGTCTTACGACCCAATTGATTATGAATGTATTGATGATAATGACTTTTGGGTGGTCGAATTGAAGAGGAGGCTCAAGGAGAGCTAGATTATTATTAATTGGAGAGTATGCTTGAACAAGATCCACCTTCTCATACGCAAGGTTGTGCTCTTGTTGACGAGGATGGGGAAGACGATGATAGTGAATTTCATCTCCTAAGTGATCGTGAACTTGATGCGTATAACAATCCAATGTCACAAAGCAAGATATTGATGTGTTGTCTTAAAGTTTATGTTTTTGTATTGTCTTTTGAAGTATAAAACTTGTAAATCTCGTAGGATTTATGTCTTATGTAGTATGAAACTTGTAATTTTGTAGGATTTATGTCTTTTGAAGTATGAAACTTGTAATCTCGTAGGATTTATGGTTGTTTAGAAAGTTTATGTTGGTTTATATCCTGTTGTCCACCTTTGATTTGTTGTTAACAGTAGAAAAACATGATTCTTTGCTGTTTTTTTACAACAAAAGTAGTGTTTGGACAATACAAAATGGGTCTTTGGACAGTAGAAAAGGGGTGTTTGGACATGTGCATAAAACCGGGTTGACTGGCGGTTGAACCGGTAGACCCACCGACCCGGTTACTCGGCTGGGTCGATCATAAACTTTGTTTTCAAAACATTATTCAAAACTATAATTACATCCATATTAATTTAGGAGGTATTAGTTATCCTGTCCGTTGAACTAGTTTTAAATAATACCACCTTTGACCAATATAAATATTGCTTGAACGTGAAAATAAGTAAGATATGTTGTCTTTTGTCCTTAACTTCTTGTCTAGAAATTTTGTCTAATCCTGCATAATATCCGTGTTTGGTATTACCAGACTTCTAGAATGATGATAAAAAGTTACAGAATGCAGATGATATGTTTTATTAGTTTGTATCAAACCAGGAATAAATATTAAACACGTATAATTGGTAAGATTTTAGCCAAACGTTCAACAAAATAAGTTGCAAACTATGTCATTTGTACTACTTTTCATCTAAGATTTGTTGTTTACTTTATGTTAGTTGATCAAATTAAACCTTTCTATCTACCTATTAAATTATTTATTTTAGTTGAATATGTCAATTTATGCGTAGAAGTAAACGGAAAATCAGAATGCCGGCAAAAAAAGGAGCCGCACTTAGAAGAAAGTGACATATTCTCATTTACGAAGTCAAGCAACTTCATCATATAAAAAAGACACTAACATTTTTCTTTACATAAATTAACAATGCAAGTCTTTGAAAGCAGCCTTAAGGTTTTTTTCTTTTTAAAACTTAAAACATTTGAAATCTACCGAATGAGTACGTACTTCTTTTTTCTCTTGATAAAGACGGCTTGTTTGAAACTACGTTTGTGAAAATATCTGTTTGTCAACGCTTGAAATAACTTCTTATGTGTTCATATATACAACCCATGAAAGGACACCAAAAAGTCACGACTCAACATACAGAAAAATTACCGCGCCATTTGATGAAGCATACAAAACGCTTGAGAAGACCTTATAAGTTTTACGCATTTCTGAATTCCATTATCCATTTTCTGTAATTATGTATTTTGAACTAGCTCGAAAAACTGCATATGTAGTCTACGTAATCTAAAGACTATGTACACCGTCTCTACGAAATTAATATGGTTATTTTACATTTTTTGAAATACATATTAGAACGGTTATTTAAAGCGGTTAAATGTGTGAACCGTTTTAAATTGTTCGTTGTAATAAATGCTATGTGTAGTAGTGCACACAAATATAAAACAGTCTCTTTATTTATAAACATCAATATCCGATCAATATACATAAAAATGAGTACAAATACAGTAATCCCAACAACTAGAAGAATACAAAAATAACAGAGACAATGTATCAAAGAAACAAATAAGACATGATCCAAGAATCATGAAGAATAACATGCATGATGATCATATATATCTACCAATCGAAATCACATTTGGTCCTTTGAAATCCCCTTGAAGAAACTCCACCGCCAGTAGTCAATGGTACCTTCAAATCACATTCAAACTTTGGTTTAAATTTAGGTTTAGCCCACCCAACCTTCAATCTCATTTTAAGCTTCAATTTCAAATCAATCTCATAAACCCCGTCGCTAGTTTCCCTCGTGTATTTTGATCTGTCACCGTTTCCTAAAACAACCATTCTCTCACCACTAAACTCGGTCGCTAAATCTTTCTCTTGTTTATGTCCCAAATAAAATGTTTCCAAAAATTTAGAATCAAACCTTTCTCCATGATACTCACCAACGGCTTCGATTCTATCATAGTATATTCCTATACGTTTATTAGGGTTACGAAATGTCATGTTCACAGCTAGATTGTAGTAAAGGGTGTTGTTGTCAGATGATAAGGTGAATTGTGTGAGAGTAGCTTCATTGACATGGAATTTGGGAGTGCTAGGACGGTATATGAGCCAGAAGACAAGGACCGCGATACCAATAAGGACAATGATTGTTATGAGGATTTGACAAACAAGGTTGCATATGCAACTGCATAGACAAGATAAAGGGTTACAACTACTGCCACTATGGCGATGATAGGATCGGGTTTTTTTGGCTGGCGGTGGGATTGAAGGGCCATAGTAAGCTCCGTTTAAGTGAGGCTGCTCTGCGTTCGACATGATTGAATTATTTGTTATGAACGTAAGGATGTATGGTATTTATATATAGTAAAGGACTTGATGGTTATGTACGCGTTGATAAGGGTGGGTATGTGTAAAAACTAAAAACACGGTGAGAGTAATCGAGGACTATTCGTTCGCGTTATGTTTTCAACAACTGCTTAGAAACTTCCATCTAGTGACTTTGTCAAGATGGTCCATTGTTTAATCTCATTGTTTATTAACCTCATTGGTTGTTTCTATATATGGTCCATTGTTTAATCTCATTCACTGTTTCTTGACATGTAATTTCACCGCAATGTCAAAGCATAGGATGCGTATCCTCGTAAGGGTCTCAGATGGGTGTGCAATAAATGCTGTCGCACAGGGCATCCATTTAAAAAAGGTCACATTTTTATTAGTTTTGCTTTTAAGTACACATGATATTAAGGGATAATTCTGAGTATGCTCTGATTGCTCAATTTATTTGCTTTTTTACCCCAGAATTCGGAGTTTCTGTATTTAGACTAGGGTAACCTGTAGTTTTTGGGCAACTGAAATCTGCAAGTGACAAGTGTCACTTTTCAGATTATAAGGTAGGGCAACTGGCAGCCCTCATGTCGGACACTTGGCATCATATGAGTCGAGTTGCCAAGTTGCCTGGTCTAAATATAGAAACTCCGAATTCTGAGGCAAAAAAGCTAGTCAATTGGGCAATTGAGACATATTAGAAATTATCCCTAATATTAAACATATATGATTCATATAGTTCAAGTTTATACGCAATTTTTCTTTAGTTTACAAGTGTAATGAGGCATCTTTATTATTATTGCCTAGGGCCACTGAAAAGTACAAGACGGCCCTACATATTCTCATTTATAAATACGGCGTAAATAAATTTTAAATAACCTTTTCTACATTAACATACTTTTAACTTGTTATAGACGAGTGGGCACACCTGCGCGTGGTTTTGCCTTCGTTTCTTTTGTCATTATTATTATTATTATTATTATTATTATTATTATTATTATTATTATTATTATTATTATTATTATTTTGTTCCAAAGCAAGAATAGTTATAGCTTATAGGGTTTTATGTAAATGTTTTATAATGTAAGGGTTTTTTGTAAATATTTTATTGCGTAAGGGGTTTAATATAAATGTTTAATAGCGTAAGGAGGTATTTTGTAAATATTTTATAGCATAAGGATTTTTTCTACATTTATAGTATAAGGGGATTTTTTTTAATTGTTGGTTATTATTCATAGTGTCACATCAAAACTATGATACATGTATATATTGTTAATATTAAGTAATGTTGATGACAATCTATCATGTATGATGGTAAACGGATATACGGGTAATCAAATAAGATTTTTTCATGTTTTAGGTTACAACTAGAGAGGTCGAACATTTTTTACTTAATTATACGCGTTTCATTAGGCTATTCACTACAAGAAAACTGCTCGTTAGCGATGTATTTAGCGACTTGCTGTTCAAAGTCGCAAAGTTGCGACATATGTAGCAACATATTTAGCGACATCGTAGCATCCTTGTCGCAAACTATGTCACCGATGACATCACAATTTGTTTTTAGATGATCTTGTCGCAAACTAGGTCGCAAAGTGTGTCGCTATTTTCGTGACATTTATCATATTTCTAGAAAGTCTATTATTTTAGGACTTCTAAAAACATGTCGTTAAAGATGTCGTTAACTCGTGACATGCTAAAACCATGCCGATAAAGATGTTGCTAAATTTGCAACTTCCCTACTTGCTTTCTATGATTTACATTTATATAGAATTTATCGCCGATTTTATGCAAGGTTTCATGTTTGTTTTTGTTGTTGTTTAACATGTTATATTGAACAAGAAAATAATTATATTTCAGGAGTGAAGCTTTCCATGCTCATTTTTTTGGAGGAGGATTGAACCATGTTACCACATTGTTCATTCCGAGCAAATCAGGGGAGTATTAGTTTCTTTCCTTTTCATTTATCTTTACTTTTACATTTTTTATTTTGAACATTGAGGACAATGTTTGATTTAAGTGTAGAGAGGGTAAATTGAGATACCTTAGAAACTATAACTCCATTTGATTTTTGTTTTGTTTAATAATAGATGTGTAAAAAACTAAGAGAAATACTTGTTTGTGTAATTTTGGCACAAAATTAAATTTTTTTTGCAACAAATATGAGTGAAACTTTAGTCTTAATAAGCGTCTCATGGATAAAAATAATATGACAAAAAAAAAAAAAAAAAAAAAAAAAAAAAAAAAAAAAAACGTACAACTCAAAAATTTCCTCCCAAATATGTGAGGTTCGTCTTTAGATCTTTAGGAAAAACCATTCATTGTTGATGCTTGTGAGTGTACCGGTAGTATTTAGATTCTAGAACCTACGTTTGTGATGCATCCCGGGACCTCTAGTGAGACTACATTCGTGTAGTTAGGATTTGCTACATGATAAGAGACATTAGGACAACCTATGTTTTAAACCTGTATTATAATTACATTGACTTCATTGGTCAAGTAATTTTCCCACACCTTTATGATTTACTTATTTTTAGTACACAATACCCCTAGTACACCTCTCAGAACCTATCTTTTTCGTTTCTAACTTTAAGCATCTTACATAAAGGAAGAATTTGTTTACAATCCACCCCCAAATGTACTCTCAAATCGCCTTAGCCTTCCTTGTATGCACTCATCTTTAGTGAATTATTGTTACATGTTTAAACCCGTAGTTAATTGTCTAATTGATTACATGGTTGCTAAGTCGATTCATATCTTGTACATATTGTTTTGGGATGATTGGTACTCACGGGTAAAGTACTAGTGTTATTGAGTAATGGGGATGAACGTCATTGGTTACCCCCATATATGCGTTAACGTTTTAAAGTACTCAAAGTGTTTCACTTTTCTTAATTCAAGTATTTATTTTTAATTATGTAAAAGCTTAAGTGTAGGGAGGAAACGAGCTCATTTTGATGTATTATTTTGGATGGTAAAGTAAAAGTGTATGCAAAAAAAAAAAAAAAAAAAAAAAAAAAAAAAAAAAAAAAAACGTATGGGTTACCATCCGTTTTTTTTATTTATGTTTAAGTCAATATAGTGTCTTGAAAAATCCAAAAAAAAAAAAGAGTCGTAGTTAGTTTAAGTTGAGTCAAGTCTTGGCTTAGCAACGCCTCATTGTACATGTAGTTAACTAAGATAATTGACTTGCCACCAGTAAAATATCCCTTTATCCAACAAACTGTGTTTTCCATACCCTTACACCTAACGTTATAACCCTTTAAAAGACCTCTTTGGTAGTTTATCCTAGTTGCTTACGCCAAAGTGGTGGAGGTTTTGATCCTTTCCCAAGCCAATGGTAATCTATTTGCTATGACAGGTAGTGAGAGATATTTTTCCATTTCAATTTGTGATATATAAAGTTATAACACCCGATAGATGAGAGTATCCAAACACTAAATGTGAGGTGCTAGTGTGTAATTTCCGTGCTTGTTTCGACTAAGGTAGATGATTATTTGTTGTAATTACTTTTATATTAATGTTAAATGACCCATAACTTGTATTTTGATTGGTATAAAAGCTCATTTGCTTGAGGACAAGCAAATCCTAAGTGTAGGGATATTTGATAAGGATTTATTTGATTCGTTTTTAGAGGGTCATTTAAGCCCTAAATCGTGAATTTATGATCAAATATTGCCTCAAATCATTTCTTTTCTCATTTTAGGTACTTCGGACATGATTTCTGGAATATGGAGCATTTTGAAGCATTTTGGACGTTTTTATGCTCAAAATGAAGAAAACTAGAAAGTGAAGAAAAGTCAGGATTTTACACCTGACGGCGTCGAGCTTGGATGCTGACACCATCACTCAAAGACAAGAATGGTGGAATTTTATAACATGACGCCCATAAAGATTTTGGAAGATTAAACCTGACGGCGTCAGGTACAAAAGAGTTGAGGTCGTCTGGCTTTGCAGCTACATGAGACGACCTAGAACCCTTAACAAGTGACGACGTCAGAAGACCTCTTGAGCGATACGAAACCCTAAAGAGCGGCGTTCTGACGGCGTTAGGACCTATCACCTGATGCCGTCAGCTTGTAAAATCTATATATACTTTTGAAATTTTCATTAATTAGTGTGGTGTAACTTTGTGCAAAACCCTAGAGACGAATTTCCAAAGATTTCAAGGGTTCCCAAACCCTATTTTCTCTTATGTTTCATTCAAGATAAGTAATCTTTTAATCATTCATCATGTCTACGTGTTGTTTGATTTCTTGTTTATCTTTTCTTCCTTTTAACATGCTAGCTTAGGTTTATTTGTGTTTGCTTAGATTTAATGAAACCTAGTTATTGATTGTTGGTGAGTTGTTTATTGTTTGGTTGATTGATTTACGTTAGGCTTAAGAAAATTGGCTAATCTCCTATACGGTAACAAGCTTGAACGTCTTAAGAAACGTAATCGGATGTGCACTATGGTTTTATTGGTTGTATTTAATGCATGGGTAGATGTTAATGATTCTATGATAGGGCAATAAACATGTCACCATAAGAAGACATAGATATTCATAGAGTTGGGGAAGGCTATGCACACCCCCACGACTGGTATTAAGGAATACAACCATTCAACTAAACAAGAGATAACTAGGGAGTAAGAAAATCTAAGTAAACACGTTTGTCTCACATTAGGTAGTTCACCACATTTACTTTTCTTGTTATTTTTATTTTCTGTTTATTGAGTTTAATTCGTAGTTTTGGGTTAGTGGATTAGCAACTAATTCCGCCCACTCTTCCAATACCAGAGATTTTAATTGCTTTCATAAAATATAAAAGTACAAAAAAGAATCATCCCTCACCTATAGACCTGGTTGACTTACACTTCAATCCTAACGACACTATTCCCAAAGCGAACGATCATTCCCCCGGCCCTACCATTTACTACACTACAATCGTCAGGTATACTGCCTGGAGGATTGAAAGCTTCTCAAGATACCTTGAGAAGTAAAACGTTTTGTGAGGTTGCAAAATCACGCATTAGTACTGTTTGCTCCGTCAGAAGGGAGTGTGCTGACATTGTGATTGCAAACTCTCTAATGTGGTACTCGGGGAGTGGAGTAGGATAAAGAGTGAGCTTCGTACCGAACCACTATAAATCTTGGTGTCTCCTTGGTTGTGTTCTTTCCTTACTCTTTTACTTTACTTTGTGCATTCATAGTTAGTTTGTAGATATCACGTAACTAGCAAATCACACGTTTTTATAAAAAGAACATAAACGGACCAAAAAGTTTTAAAACGTGATTATAAACTGTGAAACAGTTCAACCCCCCTTCTAGTTTCAACAACTGGTATTAGATTTATGTCACTCAAGATATTTAAAGTATATTGTAATTTAAAGCTTGAATCGATCTATAGAATCTGAAAGATATCTAGAATGGAGTTCTTTTGATGAACCACCATTTTTCAAAAATAATAATTTTAGTGAATGGAAAAATAGATTTGAAAGTTATGTGAAATTATTATATCATGATCTTTGGCATTTCATTTCAATTGGTGATTTTCAACCAATGGAAACGAATTTTGAAAATCAAATCGAATTTTTCGAAAGAAATTTTTGTAAGAATATTGAAGCAAAGATAATGATTTATAAAACCTTACCGAGAGTTGAATACGAAAGAATATTCTTTTGTCAAACGGAAAATGACATATGGAAAAACCTTTTAAACTTTCATCAAGGAATTGATCAAGCCAAAGATAATGAAATTAATCTTTAGCTACTCTTTACTTGTGAAGATAAGTTAGTAGATAGACATTTTGTTAAAGTAGACACATGTACTACTAGTTCAAATGTTTTTGACGAAGGTAATGACTCTGACAAGGACCTCATAAGTTGCCTAGGAAGTGAACTCATCAAAGAGTCTTGGAATGATACGGATGAAGAAGACAACGTGAACCTTGAATGTGAAATATGTTACACGGTTGAAACTTCAAGTGAGGTACACTCTAAAATCGAACACTTTTGTTATGACCCATTCATTCTAGAGTTTTCAAAATTAGAAAATGAATTAAATGATCTATGCAACATAAGTAGAAAATCCTAATCGGAAAATAAATCCTTGAAGTCATATGAAAGTAATTTTGAAAGAGAAATCATCTTAGAAGATAAAATGTCTAGACTTGATAGTGGTATAGAAATTGATCTAGAATGCAAAGTGTGTAATGACTAAAAAAGTGAAATTAAAAAAGTTAATGAAATGGCTAACATACTAGCAAAATTCTAAATGAGTTCTAAGTCTCTTAGAAATTTAGTAAATAGTCAAAAGGCATTTGGAGATAAAACGAGACTAGGCTATAATTCATATGAGTCTTCAACTAGCGAGTCAAAACAAATAAAATTTGTAAAACCTCTTAGACAAATCTAAAAATGGTTGTCATGATGACTAAGTGTCCTCGAAATAATGGTCATTACATATGAAAGTCAAGATAACTATCACTAGTTAAAATATCTAGAAACTAAGATAATGTCTAATGGAACATTTTTGTACTATGTTGACCTCCTCACCATTTGCATATACATATGCAATGGATGTCTTTGACTAACCATCTCGGACCCATGACAAACTGGGTACCAAGTTTTCTTGCAGGTTATTTCTTTAGATGTACGAGGGAAGCTACTCAGGATACAAATGTACATCCATACTTTTGTCATACGTGCCAAGATTTCTTAATAATCGAATCTTGCATCACCAACAACACATCTTGCGGTAACGTATCATTAGGGATAGCTAGCGACTAAGGTACGTTTTCTTAAAACATTCAATATCATGCTTGCTACATGCCTAATTGCTATGTGATTATGTTATGATATGCTTGCTTGCTATATGTTTATGTGCTATGTGTTATCTAAGAGATTATTGCTATAATAGATGACTCTTTAAATGAGACGTTTTGTCTAAATGCTTATCCTTCTTAGGATTCAAGCAAATATTTGGAAATAATGATCTTACCACAACCATTATTAATAACGACTGTCAATCACTATGAATGATGCACACTTTTAACGCTCTCTACATCTCCCGCTCTATTTCTTTTCAATAACTTTTCTCGGCATTGACATGATTGACTTCTAGCCTTCTCGATGCAAGTCTCGCATTTGATACTCATCTTGTCTACTCCTCTTCTACTTCTTCTGTCTCGATTCTATTCATACTCCTCACTTCATGTATTGTCAACCTCCTTGCTCACTCACAAACTTCTTTTATTTATTCTATCTTGACTCTATTCCTGTTCCTAATTCAGTGTGTCGTCAATCTAGAGTCTCTTCTACTTCTTCTATCTCGATTCTACTCATCACCCATTCCTCAGCCTACTCATGCATATTGTGTCAATTCCGTGTCTAGAATTCCTAAGTTAATGTTTCTAAAAGTCCTCAACAAAATAAGACCAAAATTAGTGTGGTGTAACTTTGTGCAAAACCCTAGAGACGAATTTCCAAAGATTTCAAGGGTTCCCAAACCCTATTTTCTCTTATGTTTCATTCAAGATAAGTAATCTTTTAATCATTCATCATGTCTACGTGTTGTTTGATTTCTTGTTTATCTTTTCTTCCTTTTAACATGCTAGCTTAGGTTTATTTGTGTTTGCTTAGATTTAATGAAACCTAGTTATTGATTGTTGGTGAGTTGTTTATTGTTTGGTTGATTGATTCGCGTTAGGCTTAAGAAAATTGGCTAATCTCCTATATGGTAACAAGCTAGAACGTCTTAAGAAACGTAATCGGATGTGCACTATGGTTTTATTGGTTGTATTTAATGCATGAGTATATGTTAATGATTCTATGATAGGGCAATAAACGTGTCACCAAAAGAAGAAATAGATATTTATAGAGTTGGGGAAGGCTATGCACACCCCCACGACTGGTATTAAGGAATACAACCATTCAACTAAACAAGAGATAACTAGGGAGTAAGAAAATCTAAGTAAACGCGTTTGTCTCACATTAGGTAGTCCACCACATTTACTTTTCTTGTTATTTTTATTTTCTGTTTATTGAGTTTAATTCGTAGTTTTGGGTTAGTGGATTAGCAACTAATTCGGCCCACTCTTCCAATACCAGAGATTTTAATTGCTTACATAAAATATAAAAGTTCAAAAAAGAATCATCCCTCACCTATAGACCTGGTTGACCTACACTTCAATCCTAACGACACTATTCCTAAAGCGAACGATCATTCCCCCGGCCCTACCATTTACTACACTACAATCGTCAGGCATACTGCCTGGAGGATTGAAAGCTTCTCAAGATACCTTGAGAAGTAAAACGTTTTGTGAGGTTGCAAAATCCCGCATTAGTACTGTTTGCTCCGCCAGAAGGGAGTGTGCTGACATTGTGATTGCAAACTCTCTAATGTGGTACTCGGGGAGTGGAGTAGGATAAAGAGTGAGCTTCGTGCCAAACAACTATAAATCTTGGTGTCTCCTTGGTTGTGTTCTTTCCTTACTCTTTTACTTTACTTTGTGCATTCATAGTTAGTTTGTAGATATCACGTAACTAGCAAATCACACGTTTTTATAAAAAGAACATAAACGGACCAAAAAGTTTTAAAAAATGATTATAAACGGTGAAACAGTTCAACCCCCCCCCCCCCTTCTAGTTTCTATAACTGGTATTAGATTTATGTCACTCAAGATATTTAAAGTATATTGTAATTTAAAGCTTGAATCGATCTATAGAATCTGAAAGATATCTAGAATGGAGTTCTTTTGATGAACCACCATTTTTCAAAAATAATAATTTTAGTGAATGGAAAAATAGATTTGAAAGTTATGTGAAATTATTAGATCATGATCTTTGGCATTTCATTTCAATTGGTGATTTTCAACCAATGGAAACGAATTTTGAAAATCAAATCGAATTTTTCAAAAGAAAGTTTTGTAAGAATATTGAAGCAAAGATAATGATTTATAAAACCTTGCCGAGAGTTGAATACGAAAGAATATTCTTTTGTCAAACGGAAAATGACATATGGAAAAACCTTTTAAACTTTCATCAAGGAATTGATCAAGCCAAAGACAATGAAATTAATCTTTAACTACTCTTTACTTGTGAAGATAAGTTAGTAGATAGACATTTTGTTAAAGTAGACACATGTATTACTAGTTCAAATGTTTTTGATGAAGGTAATGACTCTGACAAGGACCTCATAAGTTGCCTAGGAAGTGAACTCATCAAAGACTCTTGGAATGATACGGATGAAGAAGACAACGTGAACCTTGAATGTGAAATATGTTACATGGTTGAAACTTCAAGTGAGGTACACTCTAAAATTGAACACTTTTGTTATGACCCATTCATTCTAGAGTTTTCAAAATTAGAAAATGAATTAAATGATCTATGCAACATAAGTAGAAAATCCTAATCGGAAAATAAATCCTTGAAGTCATATGAAAGTAATTTTGAAAGAGAAATCATCTTAGAAGATAAAATGTCTAGACTTGATAGTGGTATAGAAATTGATCTAGAATGCAAAGTGTGTAATGACTAAAAAAGTGAAATTAAAAAAGTTAATGAAATGGCTAACATACTAGCAAAATTCTAAATGAGTTCTAAGTCTCTTTGAAATTTAGTAAATAGTCAAAAGGCATTTGGAGATAAAACGAGACTAGGCTATAATTCATATGAGTCTTCAACTAGCGAGTCAAAACAAATAAAATTTGTAAAACCTCTTAGACAAATCTAAAAATGGTTGTCATGATGACTAAGTGTCCTCGAAATAATGGTCATTACATATGAAAGTCAAGATAACTATCACTAGTTAAAATATCTAGAAACTAAGATAATGTCTAATGGAACCTTTTTTTTACTTTGTTGACCTCCTCACCATTTGCATATACATATGCAATGGATGTCTTTGACTAACCATCTCGGACCCATGACAAACTGGGTACCAAGTTTTCTTGCAGGTTATTTCTTTAGATGTACGAGGGAAGCTACTCAGGATACAAATGTACATCCATACTTTTGTCATACGTGCCAAGATTTCTTAATAATCGAATCTTGCATCACCAACAACACATCTTGCGGTAACGTATCATTAGGGATAGCTAGCGACTAAGGTACGTTTTCTTAAAACATTCAATATCATGCTTGCTACATGCCTAATTGCTATGTGATTATGTTATGATATGCTTGCTTGCTATATGTTTATGTGCTATGTGTTATTTAAGAGATTATTGCTATAATAGATGACTCTTTAAATTAGACGTTTTGTCTAAATGCTTATCCTTCTTAGGATTCAAGCAAATATTTGGAAATAATGATCTTACCACAACTATTATTAATATCGACTTCTCACGACTGTCAATCACTATGAATGATGCACACTTTTAACGCTCTCTACATCTCCCGCTCTATTTCTTTTCTATAACTTTTCTCGGCATTGACATGATTGACTTCTAGCCTTCTCGATGCAAGTCTCGCATTTGATACTCATCTTATCTACTCCTCCTCTACTCCTTCTGTCTCGATTCTATTCGTACTCCTCACTTCATGTATTATCAACCTCCTTGCTCATTCACGAACTTCTTCTATTTATTCTATCTTAACTCTATTCCCGTTCCTAATTCTGTGTGTCATCAATCTAGAGTCTCTTCTACTTCTTCTATCTCGATTCTACTCATCACCCATTCCTCAACCTACTCATGCATATTGTGTCAATTCTGTGTCTAGAATTCCTAAGTTAATGTTTCTAAAAGTCCTCAACAAAATAAGACCAAAATTTTTAAACAAGTCAAAAATTTCTCTCCTCTGTCACCCTTACTGGCGATGGTCCCTCAATAGGGGACGGTCCCTAGGACGGTTCTTTATCGATAAGGGACTGTCGGGTATATTTACATCTGTAACTTTATTTTCTTTCTTAATCTCAGAAAACCAAAACCAAACATCCCCTAACTCTACAGCAGTGGCGAAAAACTTACATACACCCCTAAACAATTAATCACACCAATCGAACTAAGATCAAATGGTTCTAAACTCAAGATCATAAACCATTCTTCCATACTTGTTATAAATTGTAAGTCAATTTTACCTAGTCTTTATTTACTTCATAATTAGGGTTCATACAAACAAAATTAAGTTTGGGGATTTTCAATTCTTTGTAAAATTAACTACAATTAACAATAATCTTAAACAACATGTAACAAATCACAATCACCTATATATAGGATTTGTCTAATTTAGTGAACTTTGAAAAGTGTTAAAACTAATGTCAAATCCCTAGTGTTTAACTTGTGTTGTTAATCATGGCTAGAAGCATAACAAGACTTAATTACACATTGTTAATACATGTAAAAAACATGCTTTTAAAAATTAGAATACCAAAAGAATACAACCCTTGGGTAAGTTAACTAAAACAAAAGAAATACCTTAAGATAAATCTAGCTAATTATGTACTCTTTTCATAATAGGTGAAAACATGCCTAAGCCTACTAGTACAAACCATCAAGAAACTTGTCAATACATTCCCACGCTCTCACACCTATATCCCTCTCCCGTAAAAGAGGCTTTTGAAAATGTTGAGTCTAGGTGTTGATTTGCTCCAAACAGTCAACTAAATTGACCAGGTGAATGGTCAACAAGGTCAAACTGCCTAGAGTCAATCTCCACGGAATATAGTGTTTCCCCGGGTCGTTATGTCCCGACGAGGTGTGGATTGTGTTCAAACGGGTTTGTGATCGGATGAATTTGGACAGGAAAGGGTTTGTGATTGATTACACTACTGATTTATATAAGGAAATAGCTTAAATAAGCTACATTAACAAGACTGTGAAATTGGAAAATCCAGAAACGTTTAAAACCTAAAAACGTGTGCGTTTAGTTTAAATTACGTGAACGTACAAAATAAAACGCGAGTTTTTTAAAAATAAAATACTTAAGAATATGAAAATTACATTTTTATAATCCTATTGATAAAAGAAAATTTTTAGAAAAAGAAAAATAATTTTTACACTATCTAATTAATTATTATTAATTAATTACTAATTTAATCTATTTAGTAATACACTAAATAATAAGTAAATGTAAAATAACCTAGAAAAATAAAGTTAAAACTTAGAAAAATCTAAAATATTATAAAACTTATTTTTAAACTAAAAATATAATTATTCCACTATTTATCTAATTATTATTAATTAATTACTATTTATTAATTACTTTTAATTATTTAAAATACCCTAAAATGCAAATAATTAGGAAATTAACCTAGAAAAATAAAATTCAAATTTGGAAAAATCTAAAATAATATAAAACTAATTTTAAAACTGAAAATATATTTTAAAGACTTTTTAAATAATTATTATTAATTATTAACTAATTATTAATTAATAAAAACTAATATTAATTATTAAAAATACTAGATGAGAAGAGAAAAATATGAAAAAATTACCGAAATTATTTTAAGCTATAAGAAACCTAGGAAAAATATAAAAATGGAAATTGCTTAATAAATTAGTTGAAAATAAGCTAAAGATATTAAATAGAAGCTATCACTATTTGTAATTTTGTCTTTTTCTGGATTTTCTTTTTGAAAACTGATTAAATACTAAAAATATAAAACTTTAAAAAAGGAACTTTGCTTGAAAGCTTGTAAATAAGCAAATTGAAACCTAAATAGATTGGCAGATGGCTAATTTAGCTTCTTAGGATTTGTGTGATCTTGGATAAGCTAACAAAAAGCCACAACAAGGATAAATAAGCTAAGACAGGTGTAATGGAACTTGAAATAAGCTAATTGAAACAGAAAAGCACAAGTAATAAGCTTGAATTAAGCAATAAGCAATTCCCAAAACCTGAATGCCAAACAGGCCAACTGAGGCACTTTTGCAGGCCTGTGGGGCCCACAGAATAGTTTGGAAGACCAAGAAATAGGCTGAGCCAATAAGCTGAGCTTATTGGCTTTCTAAAAAGCCAATAAGCTGGCCATGGGACCCATTATTGAAGGCAGGGGAGGGCTTGGAATCTTTGATCAAAAGCTGAATGATCAGCTTGTATTAGGAAAAGGGGCAAACAAAATGGGCATAGCAGCCCATGTGAATAAGCTCAAATCTAGAAGAATAAGCATGGACCTTTAAGTTGAGCTTATTGGCTTCTCAAAAATCCAATAAGCTCATTGTGGGACCCATAATTGAACAGGAAATAAGCCATCGTAAAGGGGTCATTGGATTGAGGGTCTGTGTGCAGGGCATACCTTGCCCTGCAGCCTACTTTGGACAGCTACAATAAGCTCAATAAAAATCCAAAAAATAAGCACAATGTGGATTCCTAAAGTTTAGGTGGGGATCTTTAACTCCTAAAAATTTCAAGGTCTAAAGCTAAACACAAAAATCAAAACAAATCCTACAAGTTTTGGAATTTCCTGAAAAATAGAAATTTGACTTTTATAAAATACTTGAACTATTGACTTTAATGGATTTTAATTGCTAAATACTAACTGAAATTATGATAATAAGCTATAATAAGGCTACAATTTGAAGTTTTAACAACTAAGGAATCTACATGAGTGATTATGGATCTTAACAATTTAACAGTGGACTTGCAAAGGAGGTATACATGTGATTTTGACTTTGTAGCAAATGGGTACTGGATTTTATGCATCCATGAGACTATGTAGACCTAATGTGACTTATGTAAATCCAAGTTAACAACCAACGATCCTTGTGAAAAGCCAACAGCCTAAATCCAAACACCCCCTAAAGGAACAAATTACACTATGAAACTAAGCTAAGCTGCAAATAAGCTGCTCACAAGTACTAAACTAATCTAAAATAAGCAGAATAAGATCAATTGAACTACCAGGAACAATTAAAAAGCTTAATCAAGAAGGAATGCAGAAAAAGTAAAGGTGGGACTTACTTTGAAACCAAGGGTGCAGGCCAAGGACAGGGAATAGGCTTATGAGATATGCTCAGGGAAGCTATCAAAAAGCTTCCTGAGCTTATCAGGAGGGGTGATGAGGCGAAAAATGAACCACTTTTAGGGGGTCATTTAAGTCCGGAATTGAATTTATTAGATCAAATATTGCCCTAAATCGTTCCTTTTGAGATTTTAGGTACTTTGGGAGTGAATTCTGGAAAAGGAAGCATTTTGGACGTTTTTGGAGCATAAAAGTGAAGAAAACGGCAAAGTCTCAATTTTCCTTGCTGGGAACAGTGCCTGACGGCGTCAAGAGGCTTTTCATGACGGCATCAAGAGTAAAAGTGGTGACGGCCCAGAAGAAACGTGAAGGCGTCACCCAAGGCCGTCACGTGTTAACTTGTCAAAACTTGCGCGCGGAGTAGCTGATATTGTTTTGGTCATAACTTTTGCATATGAACTCGGATTTAGGTGATTCAAAAGCCCACGCGAAGAGGACGAAGAGATATACAATTTGGTAAAAAAATGGTCTTGGCGGCGTCAAGAGAAACGACCTGACGGCGTCAAGCCTTGCCAACAGAAAACATGCCTATAAATATAACATCATAACTTCACTTTTTGTAAGCCCTAAACCCTAAGGTCGATTCCTGGGTTTAGGTAGGTGTTTTTCCAGCAACTTAGAGGGTTTCAATCACTCCATAAACATCATGTATTGGTTTGATGATTCTATTTTAATTATGTTTTCCATTATCATTGTTGTTTGCTCATCTTTGATGATGATTTGCTAATTCACCTTGTGTCTACTTGTGACTATGTGAAACTTGTATATAATTGATTAGATCTCATTGATTTCTTGTTGATGTTGTGTCTATCTCCATCAATGAGGGGCTTGTTGATGTGTGTGTCTATCTCCATCAATTAAGGCGTGACAACTTCAATAGATCTAGTTGGTTTAGTTTATAATTCTTGTTTCCTATTGATTCTTGTTTTGATTGAATGAATTCGATGTTAGGCTTAAGAAAACTGGCAGATCTCCAAATGGTAACATGCTTGAACGTCTTAGGAAACATGAACCGATGTGCACTAGGTTTTATTGGTTGTATTTAATGCATGAGTAAATTCTAATGATCCCATGTTAGGAGCTTCTTAGCCGGCTCGACATAGGAGTGAAGTAGGCACTCATAGGATTGGGGAGTTAAGTGCCCCACCCCATGAATGGTATTAAGGAATACAACCCGTCAATTAAAACAAGGTTTTACAATTCAATAGGTAGAATTGGATAGCTAGCAAGGAGTAACATATCATAGGTAGACATGCTTCACTTATCTTGTAGAACCTTAGTTTATTTTCTTGTTTATTAGTTTAATTAGTAGCTTTTGGGTTAGTTGATTAGCAACTAATTCCGCCCACTCTCCCAATACCCGAGATTTTTACTTACTTTTCATAAAATATAAAAACATAAAAAGAATCATCCTTCACCTTTAGACCTAGTTAGATTAATTTCAATCCTAACGACACTATTCCTAGCTGAACGATCAATCCCCCGGTACTTGTCACTATACTATACTACAACGATCAGGTACACTGCCTGGTGGGGGTTGTAAGCTTCTCGAGATCCCTCGAGAGGTAAAGCCTAGTGCAATTCCCACGCATCAAGTTTTTGGCGCCGCAGCCCGGGGAATAGTTATTGTTTAGGTTGGATTTGATTTTTATTAGGTCTACTCATTAGATTCCTATCAAGTGAGATTTTTTCTTCTTATTTTGTAGCTTTCTCGTAGTCTATCTTTTCTTTGTGATTTTGTTTGTAATTTGCTTCAAATGGACTTTACACTTAGACTTCTAAGATTACAAGATAGGGTTGAGCGGCTAACACACCAAAGAGTTCAAAATACCTCATTTAGAGACACCTATGAATCATATGAGCCTTCACCTAGGATAGATTCTTATGAACAACCTCCATGTTTAAGATCTAGTTTTAGTGAGGCCAATAGGAAATGCGACCTAGTTTGCCAAGGAATTATGGAGAGAGCTATTGCAACAAATCATAAGTTGGATGAAGCACTAGGTTTGCTATTATCACTACCTAAGAAAACAATTGAGGAGGATTTAGCCGAGCATGATCACATTGATCAAAAAGACCTAGGTTTTATGATCGATGATGATGAATCTCAAGAAACAGATGATGAATCTCTTGGGCAATTTGTATATAGCAGTCAAAATATTGAGGATGATCCTTATGATTCGGACATAGAAGTTGAGATGCCTAGAGAAGCACGTGAGATACTTGGGAGAATGTTAGGGCTAGATTATAATAAAACACATGTTGAAGATATAGGTGATATTAACACATGGAGTGATGAGGTAAATAACATAAGCCCACAAAATACTCAACCATCATTTGAGGCACACACACCGCCCGTGACTTACCCGGAAGAAGTAGAAGAAACTTTAGGAATTCCGATGGAGGTAGAACCCTTGGACCAGGCACCACTAGAGGATATAGGTTTGAATACTTGTAGTTATAACCTTACTCCTAGTTCTAGGGAATTTCCTAATGTTGATGAACCGGAACCTCAACCTTTACACAACTTTCCATCCTTAGATATACATCTAGGAGACAAAAGAGGAACCGACCCACCCATCAACCAATATTATCCGGGTAGTTTTAGGATGAAGGAAGCCATTCACTCACCCCCTTCACCTCACGTGGCATATTCACACCCTAAGGGTGTGTATCGCTACTTTCACCCACACTTAATCCTAAGTGTAGGGAGAACCTCCCCTATTTCCATTAAATAAGGGTAGAGTCAGGCTCGTGACTCGAACAAAAACAAGCGCTTCTTGGGAGGCAACCCATGTTTTGTGTGTTTTTATTTGATTGTTTGTTTGTTTGTTTGATTTTATTTGTTTCGGTATGCATGTTTTATTTTTATTGTTTGTGGCTCATGTTTCAAAGTAAATTGTGAAAATGCTTTATTTTGTTTTTAACTTCGTCTTAATTGCATATAAAGGTATTTTGCAAAAGATAAGTGTAAGGGAGATCCAAATTTGTTTATAAGAACGAAATTGAGCATGAACCACAACAATATTAAATGGACATGTGTATTAGTACTTGTTAGAGTCAAATGCTTGTATCGAGTCATAATGATGTTTTGCAGGATTTTCCAGGAAGTAGGACATAAGTTTTTCCAGAAATTTTCCGGAAACTTAACATAAGAATTTCTGCAGGACACTTCTGACGGCGTCATGAGTTTCCTCTTGACGGCGTCACGTGTAAAATTGTGGAAATTTTGCTAGTTTTGTTTATACCGGAGTCTTAAAGTTTTTGTTAATTCTTTAGTTTTATAAACTCCAGGAAATTTGCAAACATTCATTCCACAAGCATTATATCTTTAATTGTTTTGTTTCTATTTCTAAGTCATCTAGTTGTGATTGTTTTCTCAGGTTTAACAGGTTATATATGACAAGAAGATGATTTATATTTCTAGAAGGAAGCTTTGATTGTTCATTTTCTTGGAGGAAGATCTAACCTGACCACCTTATTATCCATACCGAGCGAATCAGGGGAGTATTTGATTTCATTCTTTTTACTTTTTCACTTTTACATTCTTTACTTGAACATTGGGGACAATGTTCATCTTAAGTGTAAGGGGAGGGTAAAATGATGATACCTTACAAATACACTTTCGCTTGAGTTTGTTTGTTTGATAGTAGATGTGTAATAAAACTATGAGAAATACTTGTTAGTGCAATTTTAGCGCCAAATTTAAATTTTTTTACAACATTTAGGAGCGAAACTTTAGCCATAGCAAGCGTCTCATGGACAGGAGATTGTATGAAAAGCACATAACCGTATCATTCAGAAAAATTTTCCACCCAAATATGTGAGGTTCGCCTTTAGATTTGATAGGAAAAGCATTTACTATTAGTGCTTATGAGTGTACCGGTAGCATTTAGATTCTAGAACTTGCGTTAGTGATGCATCCCGAGACCGCTAGTGAGACTACATTCGTGTGGTAGGATTTACTACATGATAAGAGGCATTAGGATCACCCTTGTGTTAAACCCGTATCATAATTACTTGACCATTTAAGTCATATTACTTGGCTAGTTAAGTCAACTAATTTTTCCCACACCCTTAGCGTTGTACTCATTTTTAGTACACGAAACCCCTAGTACACCCCTCCGAGCCTATCTTTTCATTTCTAACTTTAAGCATTTTACTTAAAGGAAGAATTTGTTACACCCCACTTAAATGTACACCCAAATCGCCTTAGCCTTCCGTGTATGCACTCATTTTTAGTGCATTATTGTTATTTGTTAAACCCTAAGTTAACTATCTAATTGATTACATGGTTGTTAAGTCGAGTCATATCCTTGTACATATTGTTTTGGGACGATTAGGACTCATGGGTAAAGTACTGATTTTATGGAGTAATGGGGAAGAACATCATATATTACCCCCATAGGTGCATAAATCTTAAAAGTACTCCAAGTGATTTGATTTTCTTAATTCGAGTCATTATATTAGTTTATTGTAAAGTATGTAAAAATTCAAGTGTAAGGGGAATGTTCATTCTCTATGATGTATTATTTTGGATGGTAGGGTAAGAGTGTATGCAAAAAAAAAAAATAAATAAATAAATAAATAAATAAATAAAATAAATAAAAAATCAAGAAAAAGAAAAAAAAATGAAAAAAAGAAAAGAGAAAAAACATACGGACTACCATCCCTTTTCATCCTATGTTCATTTCATGTTTTTGTTATTTTTCATTTATTAGCTTAAGTCGAGTCTAGTCTTGGCTTAGCAACGCCATATTGTACATGTAATTAACCAAGATTGTTAACTCGCCACCAGTAAAAACTTCCTTTATCCAACAAAACCGTGTATTTCATATCCCTACACCTAACGTTACAACCCTTTAAAAGACCTCTTTGATAGTTTATCCTAGGTGCTTACGCCATGTGGTGGAGGTTTGATTCTTTCCCAAGCCTATGGTAATCTATTTTGCTATGACAGGTAGTGAGAGATATTTTCCGTTTCCATATTGTCATTTATACTTTATTACACCCGAGAGATGTGAGTATCTAAACACTATTTGTGAGGTGCTAGTGTATGACCTCCATGCTTGTCTATTGGTCTTTAGTGAAACGATTATTTGTTGTAATTACTTTTATATTAGTGTTAAATGACCCCTAACTTGTATTTTGAATAGAATAAAAGCGCATTTGCTTGAGGACAAGCAAATCTCAAGTGTAAGGGTATATGATGAGGCGAAAAATGAACCACTTTTAGGGGGTCATTTAAGCCCGGAATTGAATTTATTTGATCAAATATTGCCCTAAATTGTTCCTTTTGTGATTTTAGGTATTTTGGGAGTGAATTCTGGAAAAGGAAGCATTTTGGACGTTTTTGGAGCATAAAAGTGAAGAAAACGGCAAAGTCTCAATTTTCCTTGCTGGGAACAGTACCTGACGGCGTCAAGAGGCTTTTCATGATGGCGTCAAGAGTAAAAGTGGTGACGGCCCAGAAGAAACGTGAAGGCGTCACCCAAGGCCGTCACGTGTTAACTTGTCAAAACTTGCGCTCGGAGTAGCTGATATTGTTTTGGTCATAACTTTTGCATACGAACTCGGATTTAGGTGATTCAAAAGCCCACGCGAAGAGGACGAAGAGATCTACAATTTGGTGAAAAAATGGTCTTGACGGCATCAAGAGAAACGACCTGACGGCGTCAAGCCTTGACGACAGAAAACATGCCTATAAATATAACATCATAACTTCACTTTTTGTAAGCCCTAAACCCTAAGGTCGATTCCTGGGTTTAGGTAGGTGTTTTTCCAGCAACTTAGAGGGTTTCAATCACTCCATAAACATCATGTATTGGTTTAATGATTCTATCTTAATTATATTTTCCATTATCATTGTTGTTTGCTCTTCTTTGATGATGATTTGCTAATTCACCTTGTGTCTACTTGTGATTAAGTGAAACTTGTATATAATTGATTAGATCTCATTGATTTCTTTTTGATGTTGTGTCTATCTCCATCAATGAGGGGCTTGTTGATGTGTGTGTCTATCTCCATCAATTAAGGCGTGACAACTTCAATAGATCTAGTTGGTTTAGTTTATAATTCTTGTTTCCTATTGATTCTTGTTTTGATTGAATGAATTCGATGTTAGGCTTAAGAAAACTGGCAGATCTCCAAATGGTAACATGCTTGAACGTCTTAGGAAACATGAACCGATGTGCACTAGGTTTTATTGGTTGTATTTAACGCATGAGTAAATTCTAATGATCCCATGTTAGGAGCTTCTTAGCCGGCTCGACATAGGAGTGAAGTAGGCACTCATAGGATTGGGGAGTTAAGTGCGCCACCCCATCAATGGTATTAAGGAATACAACCCGTCAATTAAAACAAGGTTTTACAATTCAATAGGTAGAATTGGATAGCTAGCGAGGAGTAACATATCATAGGTAGACATGCTTCACTTATCTTGTAGAACCTTAGTTTATTTTCTTGTTTATTAGTTTAATTAGTAGCTTTTGGGTTAGTTGATTAGCAACTAATTCCGCCCACTCTCCCAATACCTGAGATTTTTACTTGCTTTTCATAAAATATAAAAACATAAAAAGAATCATCCTTCACCTTTAGACCTAGTTAGATTAATTTCAATCCTAACGACACTATTCCTAGCTGAACGATCAATCCCCCGGTACTTGTCACTATACTATACTACAACGATCAGGTACACTGCCTGGTGGGGGTTGTAAGCATCTCGAGATCCCTCGAGAGGTAAAGCCTGGTGCAATTCCCACGCATCAAGGGGTTTAAGGCTTATATGAGCTTACTACCTCAGCTTATTGCTATTTTTCTTTTTATTTTTGATTTTTTTGTATTTTTTTCTTTTTATGATTTCCACTATACTAAATGACCTACAAACTTTCAAAAGCTTACAATTAAGCTTCTGTGAGCCTAAACTAACAAGAAACAACAGCTTATAGCAACCACAAAGTAATTTGAGATTTTAAATGAAAATGGTGAAAACTGAATTTAGATGAGATAACTTACATTGATGATTAAAACAGTTTGCAAATACACTGAAAATGTAGAATACAACTTTTTTAAACTAAGAATACAACATAAAACTAAATTTACACTAAATTCTAATACTACTCTATTCTACTGCTACACGAATTAATTCTCCGTTCTTCACTTTTGTTGACTTATATAAGCCCCTGGTACATGCCTCTGTCTTTCCTACTTCTAATACTGGCCATTGGATGGCTTTGAATCAATCCAAGCCGTTCAAATTGGTTTGGCGGGAAAAAAATAGGTGTGGTAATTTTGAGTGGAGTTGGTGAGTAATAAATGAAGGGGGGGTTTGGTTTTGGCAGGTAAGAGCATTGATGATGGTTGGTAGTATTGGTGGAAAGGTGAGGTTGGAGGGGGGAGACATGGACTGTGTAATCAGGGAGGAAGGAGATGGTGGGGATGGTGTTTTGACCCTGGGTTTGACCGGTTGTAATATCAAAGGGGGGTGGGCAGGTTGTGTTGGTGATGGGCCTGGGGTATTGGCTGGGCTTGGGTTTTATTTGGATTGGTTTTGTTTTATAGTAATAACAAGGGTCCGTTTGGTTTAGAAATAATCACAAGGACTAAATTTGCAAATTCTGAAAATCTAGGGACTAAACGTGACATTCCTCCAAAGTTTATCACAAGGACCAAAGTTGTAAACTTTAATAACCCAAAGACCCAAAATGAAATTTTTCACAAATAAACACCCAAGGACCATTTTAGTAAATTTCCCAACCCCGGGGACTAAAATTGCCATTTTCCCATAATTATCAAAAAGGCTTTAATTTGCCAATCCTAAATAGTACAAGGACCTATTCTGATAAAATTCCACATTTTTTAATTCTAGGGACTATTTTTGCCAAACTTTGAAAGTTGGGGGACTGAAACTGCCAATTATGCAAAGTTTGTACGTTTTTCATCTGTTTTTACTCATTTTGCATCTGAAACATATAAAACACAATCCCTGGGATAATTTAAGTATTTTGATGCATATTTGAATGTTTTTGCAGTTTAGATTGACCAAAAATGATGAGTATTTGAGCACTCATCAATCCCCCACACTAAACTATTGCTAGTCCCTAGCAATCTTTTGAGAAAATTTAATGGATTTGAATCTCTTTACCAAAAGCCATTACTTCTGGAGTAGCCAAATGTTTCAGTTCAAGTAAGAACTATGGTAAACCGATAACCATGTGATTTTGAGCAAACCACCAGCTTTAAACGAATTTGATTTGTCTTTACCAGGAGCCGTTTGCTTCTGGACTAGCCAACTCTTGATGGACATAGTCAACATCTTTGTGAGCTGATTACCAATTATGGTTTTCCACTGCCTTTACCACAAGCCATAATCTTGCGGGCTAGCCAACTCTTTCACTTTTTAGGATATGGCGACTTGAGATACCATACAATTTTGGGCAAATTGTAAGCCATAAACGGATTTGATATATCTTTACCAAGAGCCGTTTGCTCCTGGATTAGCCAATCCTTTTGTCGTTTAGACATGGCGGACTGATAACTACAAAAAATTTTGAAGCAGAAGTGAAAATTTTTTAAAATTTTTGCCAAAAACGGGGGTACTAGATGGTAAAATGTGATAAAATTCGCTAGAATACCCCCCACACTTAGAATTGAATATTGTCCTCAATATTCAAAGTCCCGGCTATTATGCCGACTCTTTGAACGTAAAAGGGCAACATTACAAGCTAAATGTGGAAACACCATTTTTCACTTTGTTTTATTTATTGATATATATACATGGTAACAACGGTAGGGGCAACGCCCCCACACTTAAGGTGAAAACCCCATATACATGCTACTGTTTTTGTTTACCGAGTCGCTAGCTTGACTCGACCCTGAATTAGTTTGTTCTTGGGGAAGCATGATGTGGAAGAGACAATCTCCATCGGACTTTCATTCAAGATGTTTGGACAAACATTCGAAGCATGTGAAAGTTCCACACCGATGAGATATAGAGACCCAGGTTTTAAATAGTATAAACTATAAGCGGTGATGCCGGGGTCAAAGATAATGTCTTCATTCCCAAAGGAATGAAGAACAGGAGAAGTCACCCGGTAGGTGAAGAAGAGAAGAAAGATCTTGATGACAATCAAGATAAAGTCATCATCATCAGAAAGAGAATCCATAATTGGTATATCATGAATTTCATCATTTAAGCTCATATGATCTAGACCTATTAAGGGAGGGAGGGTTGGGATTTTGATATCAAGCAAATTCTCAAGGTTGAGAATATTTCCCTCCGGAACTCAAAGATCATCTTTGTCTAGATCAAAGTAAAAGTTATCATACTCCGGTGGAGATATGATATGAGAGAGTTCACAGGAGAACTCCTCAAAGGTGAATAAATCATATTCGGGGAGAGAAATTTGAGAATGAGAAGTGGTACTGCCACTAATCTTCTCTCCCATATGATCAAAAGTAAAGGCTTCAAACTCTGGAATAGGATCATCGGAGAAAATGTCACTATACTTTATGGGGATAGGAGATGAAATAAGTTTCTCTTTGAAAGCCTCGATTTTAGAAATGAGGAGATTGACATTCAATAATGTTGCACGAAGTGCTTCATTTTTTATTTCAGTGTCAATCTCATCATTCTCTTCTTCTAAGCTAACTAGCTTAGAAGGTATTTCTTCTATAAAAACGATGTCTCCACAAGATAACGAATCGTCATCAGTAGAATCGGAGAACATCTCAACATGATTAGTTGGGAGGATAAGAGGAGGAGGGATATCACACACATGATCAAGAATTCCCTGTGACTCTCTTGGGATTGGGATAAGGTTCTCAACAATAGACTTTATGAATTCGTCCGATTCCTTTTCAGGAACAGTGTCAAGATGCTCGTCCCCCATGCTCAGAGAATGAGTGGGAACCTCGGGTGTGATAACAGTAGATTGAGATGGAATCTCATCTGATGAATCGGATGAATTTTTATAAAATTAAAGAATATCAAGGGTATATTAATCATCACTGTCATCAGGAATGAAACGGAATCGAGAGCTAGATCTGGCTGCTTTTTCTTTTTCAATTGATTCCCTAATAGATCTTTCATAGGCATCTTGGGAATTTATTTTAGCAGCCTGTTCTTCAGTTAACAATTCTTCCATCGATTTTTGTTTTGGATTATCTGGGGTGTGTGTGATTCCTTTCAAATCTTTCACTAAATCCAAAAGATCAAGGAGAAGACTTTGAGGAATTGGCTGAGGTGGAGGTTCGTCATAATACGATGTGTCAAAATTGTTACAAGGAAATGGATTCCTTGTTTGACAATCGGAGCTGAAGTGTGGACCTCCACAGTAATCACAACAGTAAAACTGATGTGGCTGTGGGTTGTATGTGCTAGAGTCATAATTGTTATCAGGAAACTGCTCATAGACAAGCGTGTTTCCCGATTGACAATCAGAACTGTAGTGTGAACCACCACAGTACTCACAACAGTAAAACTGCTGAGTCTCATGGTGTGGTAGCTGATGGAATAAATCAGTCGTGTCATGGTAGGAATAGGGATCTTGGTTATAGACAGACCCGTTTTCTGACTCTACCATGCCACAACAGGGGCAATTACCACCATTATGAGGATTACCACACCATTGACAATTCAGAATGTGTGGATAAGAAATAGAAAGAATCAAAAGGTTTGGGAGGGTAAGGAATGAAGAATAAAAAAGGTAGGAGGGTAAAGATGAATATTTTTGGATTTTTGGAAAGACATTTTATATACAAATAAGAAAGAAAATGTTTTTGGGTTTTTTGTGTTCGTTGAAAACTGATTTTAAAATGTTTTCAGGAACTGTTTTATTTTTATGAAAATATGAACAAGGATGGTAAATATACAAAGGAATGAATATCCAAAGATCACTAATCTTCAAATACGTTTGGATACGCACACAACCTCCCCGGCAGCGGCGCCAAAATTTGATTAGCTCCAAACGGTCAACTAAATTGACCAGGTGAATGGTCAACAAGGTCAAACTGCCTAGAGTCAATCTCCGCGGAATATAGTGTTTCCCCAGGTCGTTATGTCCCGACGAGGTGTGAATTGTGTTCAAACGGGTTTGTGATCGGGTGAATTTGGACAGGAAAGGGTTTGTGATTGATTACACTACTGATTTATACAAGGAAATAGCTTAAATACGCTATATTAACAAGACTCTGAAATTGGAAAACCCAGAAACGTTTAAAACCTAAAAACGTGTACGTTCAGTTTAAATTACGTGAACATACAAAATAAAACGCGAGTTTTTTAAAAATAAAATACTTACGAATATGAAAATTACATTTTTATAATCCTAATGATAAAAGAAAATTTTTAGGAAAAGAAAAATAATTTTTACACTTTTTAATTAATTACTAATTTAATCTATTTAATAATACACTAAATAATAAGTAAATGTAAAATAACCTAGAAAAATAAAATTAAAACTTAGAAAAATCTAAAATATTATAAAACTTATTTTAAAACTAAAAATATAATTATTACCATATTTATCTAATTATTATTAATTAATTACTATTTATTAATTACTTTTAATTATTTAAAATACCCTAAAATACAAATAATTAGGAAATTAACCTAGAAAAATAAAATTCAAATTTGGAAAAATCTAAAATAATATAAAACTAATTTTAAAACTGAAAATATATTTTTAAGACTTTTTAAATAATTATTATTCATTATTAATTAATAAAAACTAATATTAATTATTAAAAATACTAGATGAAAAGAGAAAAATATGAAAAAATTACTGAAATTATTTTAAACTATAAGAAACCTAGGAAAAATATAAAAATAGAAATTGCTTAATAAATAAGCTGAAAATAAGCTAAAGATATTAAATAGAAGCTATCACTATTTGTAATTTTGTCTTTTTCTGGATTTTCTTTTTGAAAACTGATTAAATACTAAAAATATGAAACTTTAAAAAAGGAACTTTGCTTGAAAGCTTGTAAATAAGCAAATGGAAACCTAAATAGATTGGCAGATGGCTAATTTAGCTTATTAGGATTTGTGTGATCTTGGATAAGCTAACAAAAAGCCACAACAAGGATAAATAAGCTAAGACAGGTGTAATGGAACTTGAAATAAGCTAATTGAAACAGAAAAGCACAAGTAATAAGCTTGAATTAAGCAATAAGCAATTCCCAAAACCTGAATGCCAAACAGGCCAACTGAGGCACTTTTGCAGGCCTGTGGGGCCCACAGAACAGTTTGGAAGACCAAGAAATATGTTGAGCCAATAAGCTGAGCTTATTGGCTTTCTAAAAAGCCAATAAGCTGGCCATGGGACCCATTATTGAAGGCAGGGGAGGGCTTGGAATCTTGGATCAAAAGCTGAGTGATCAGCTTGTATCAGGAAAAGGGGCAAACAAAATGGGCATAGCAGCCCATGTGAATAAGCTCAAATCTAAGAGAATAAGCACAGACCTTTAAGATGAGCTTATTGGCTTCTTAAAAAGCCAATAAGCTCATTGTGGGACCCACAATTGAACAGGAAATAAGCCATTGAAAAGGGGTCATTGGATTGAGGGTCTATGTGCAGGGCATACCTTGCCCTGCAGCCTACTTTGGACAGCTACAATAAGCTCAATAAAAATCCAAAAAATAAGCACAATGTGGATTCCTAAATTTTAGGTGGGGGTCTTTAACTCCTAAAAATTTCAAGGTCTAAAGCTAAACACAAAAATCAAAACAAATCCTACAAGTTTTGGAATTTCCTGAAAAATGAAAATTTGACTTTTATAAAATACTTGAACTATTGACTTTAATGGATTTTAATTGTTAAATACTAACTGAAATGATGATAATAAGCTATAATAAGGCTACAATTTGAAGTTTTAACAACTAAGGAATCTACATGAGTGATTATGGATCTTAACAATTTAACAGTGGACTTGCAAAGGAGGTATACATGTGATTTTGACTTTGTAGCAAATGGGTACTGGATTTTATGCATCCATGAGACTATGTAGACCTAATGTGACTTGTGTAAATCCAAGTTAACAACCAACGATCCTTGTGTCAAGCCAACAGCCTAAATCCAAACACCCCCTAAAGGAACAAATTACACTATGAAACTATGCTAAGCTGCAAATAAGCTGCTCACAAGTACTAAACTAATCTCAAATAAGCAGAATAAGATCAATTGAACTACCAGGAACAATTAAAAAGCTTAATAAAAAAGGAATGCAGAAAAAGTAAAGGTGGGACTTACTTTGAAACCAAGGGTGTAGGCCAAGGACAGGGAATAGGCTTATGAGATATGCTCAGGGAAGCTATCAAAAAGCTTCCTGAGCTTTTCAGGAGGGGTTTAAAGCTTATATGAGCTTACTGCCTCAGCTTATTGCTATTTTTCTTTTTATGATTTCCACTATACTAAATGACCTACAAACTTTCAAAAGCTTACAATTAAGCTTCTGTGAGCTTAAACTAACAAGAAACAACAGCTTATAGCAACCGCAGAGTAATTTCAGATTTTAAATGAAAATGGTAAAAACTGAATTTAGATGAGATAACTTACATTGATGATTAAAATAGTTTGCAAATACACTGAAAATGTAGATTACAACTTTTTTAAACTAAGAATACAACATAAAACTAAACTTACACTAATACTACTCTATTCTACTGCTACACAAATTAATTCTCCATTCTTCACTTTTGTTGACTTATATAAGCCCCTGGTACATGCCTCTATCTTTCCCACTTCTAATACTGGCCATTGGATGGCTTTGAATCAATCCAAGCCGTTCAAATTGGTTTGGCGGGAAAAAATAGGTGTGGTAATTTTGAGTGGAGTTGGTGAGTAATAAATGAAGGGGGGGGGGTTTGGTTTTGGCAGGTAAGAGCATTGATGATGGTTAGTAGTATTGGTGGAAAGGTGAAGTTAGAGGGGGGAGACATGGAGGGTGTAATCAGGGAGGAAGGAGATGGTGGGGATGGTGTTTTGACCCCGGGTTTGACCGGTTGTAATATCAAAGGGGGTGGGCCGGTTGTGTTGGTGATGGGCCTGGGGTATTGGCTGGGCTTGGGTTTTATTTGGATTGGTTTTGTTTTATAGTAATAACAAGGGTCCGTTTGGTTTAGAAATAATCACAAGGACCAAATTTGCAAATTCTGAAAATCTAGGGACTAAACGTGACATTCCTCCAAAGTTTATCACAAGGACCAAAGTTGCAAACTTCAATAACCCAAAGACCCAAAATGAATTTTTTCACAAATAAACACCCAAGGACCATTTTTGTAAATTTCCAAACCCCGGGGACTAAAATTGCCATTTTCCCATAATTATCAAAAGGTTTTAATTTACCAATCCTAAATAGTACAAGGACGTATTTTGATAAAATTCCACATTTTTTAATTCTAGGGACTATTTTTGCCAAACTTTGAAAGTTGGGGGACTGAAACTGCCAATTATGCAAACTTTGTACGTTTTTCATTTGTTTTTACTCATTTTGCATCTGAAACATATAAAATACAATCCTTGGGATAATTTAAGTATTTTGATGCATATTTGAGTGTTTTTGAATGTTTTTGCAGTTCAGATTGACCAAAAATGATGAGTGTTTGAGCACTTATCAGTGTATTCATGAGGGTCGTCGAGTCTTTGGAGATTATGACGACACGAACTCTCTCAACTCTATGTTTGAGATGGTTAACCTTGATTGTCTTTACAAAATAAACAAGCAAATTGTTCCACGTTTAGTACTAGAGTTCGATTGTCTATGTCACATAATAGTCTATTTCCCCCTAAACCCGACAAAAGTTTTCACCAGATAAACCTTCACCATGTCAGGACAAAAAGAGGAACGTCTGTCAAAACGGTCCCTTAGTGATAAAGGACCGTCCGCCTTTAAGGGACCTTCCTTAGCTTCTCCTGATGGCTATAAATACTAAATTGTTTCATTTAGAAAAATAATCCTCTTGGCACAAAAACCTTTCTGTTCTTTTTTTTCTCCCTTCTTTGATCGCTATAACGTGTTGTAAGTGTTTATAAGAGATTCTCTCATCCTTTACATCAAAGTGCAAGAGGAGAACACTCGAAGTCTTCAAGAATCGATGTGTTAATTGAGTCCACATATAACCGTAATAAGTGTTACATTTCTCTTCTTCGTCCAACTCTTCTTGTATCTATAATTGTGTATCCGACTTGTGTGTGAGTCGTTGACTAGGTGTGTTAGGATAAACACGGACAACGTTTAAGTATGTGAAATGTTGTATCTAGAATAGAATCTTGTATTTCTGTGTGTGTCGATTTGTGGGTGTATGAAGGCTTGGACTTGTGGTAAGTCCTTGTAGTGAAGGCTAGGATTTAGTGCAGTTCTAGTGTGAAGATCGGGACTTAGTGAAGTCCATATGTGAAGACTTGAATCGGGTGAAGATTCAAGTGAACGAGGGTGCTCGTTCGTGTGAAGTAGTGGACGGGGTGATCGTCCGTGTGAAGACCTAGATTGTGTGTCGATCTAAGAGAACAAGGGTTCTTGTTCGTATGGCCACGTGGTCCGCGTTGTATATTGGTTCTAGCTAGGATTGGGACTCGACATTCTGTTTGGTATTGTTAAACTTGGTGTAAGCTTGTATACGGTTTGCTCCGCCTGAAGGGAGTGTGTTGACATAATGATTGCAAACTCTCGAGTGTGGTATTCGGGGAGTGGAGTAGGACGAAAAGTGAGCTTCGTGCCCAACCATTATAAATCTCGGTGTCTCCTTGGTTGTGTTCTTTCCTTACTCTTTTACTTTACTTTGTGCATTCATAGTTAGTTTGTAGATATCACGTAACTAGCAAATCTGACGTTTTTATAAAAAGAACATAAACGGGCCAAAAAGTTTTAAAACATAATTATAAATGGTGAAACTATTCAACCCCCTTATAGTTTCTACAGAAAGTTTCACTCTTCAGAGCACCACTGGTAATTTGGATATAACAGGATTAGCCGATATAAGGTCTAGAGTTAATATTATGCCTACATCACTATTTCGAGGTCTTGCACTAACAAATATAAAGGAAATGAAATTAATGGTTGAAATGACTGATATGACTAGGAAAAATCCGGTAGGGATTGTGGAAAATGTGTTAATTAACAATTTTTTGTTCCCCACCGACTTTGCGGTGATAATTGTACCTACTGAACACATTATATTAGGAAAACCTTTCCTTGCTACTTCACATGCCCGAATTAGTGTTTTTAAAAAAGAAATTTCTTTAGGAATTAACAACGATAGGGAAGTGTTTAATATGAATGAAGGTTTATATCAAACAAATAAAGAAATAACTAATGTGTATGCAACTAATATTGTGATTGAAGAGTTCTAATGATCTTTTTACATATGAGACTCCTTTGTGTTTAAGATTTGAACAAGAATGAGACTCTTGGGGAAGCGATGGAGACGATTTTTTTGGTTGGGTTCAGAGGATGATGATGGAAACGGAAATTCTGCTTCAGTAAATGCTACTAGGAAGCTTCATTGTTGTGAGCCTATGACTATTGAGGATAACAATGAGAAATTAACCTTGTCAACTTGTAACCCCATATTCAAACATTGCAATGGTGGGGTTACAATGAGGAATTAGGCAATTGGAAAAGGAAACTAGTTTATGGTGGTGCTTCGAGGAAGAAGTGGTAATCGAGAAAACATGGTTCCAAACACACTTCATGAACGTTAACCTTGATGATGAGATCTAATGGACAGTCTAATATTGTAAACCAGTGAAGATCAAGGAGAGATGAGTAACTCAAGCATGGCCTACCTGCAATCCCTGTCTAAAAAATTGTAATGGTGGAGAGAAGCCAGAAGAAAATTGGTTGAAAAGATTCAATAATGAATGGGCGTGCTTCAATGAGCATAAAAGGTGTAGCATTGGCTATAGTGGTATGTCATTTGAAGATTGGGTCAAGCTAAAATTTGGAAACGCCCCATTAAGTAAGCATGATGAGATTCAATTCCGAGATAATTGGGTAAAAGCGAATTTTTCGCATGATGCGCAACATTACTTCCTTTTCTCAATGTATCCTATAGGAAGAGGGAACTTTGTAGCTTTGGGTTCGTCATCGACTACATGGAAGGGTATGAAGCTAAAAATCGATGAGGATGGGCAATTCCACGAGGAACCTTGATGCACCATGGTCTTGAGACTAACTTAAAGACTCGTAAATAAACAAAAGTGCTTTTTCAGGAGACAACCCGAATTATCCATTTCTTTTCCCTGTTTATTAGTATAGTTGGGGTTGGTTTGTTTTGTTATGATATTTTTAAGGTAGTAGAGAAAGGAGGATGGTTTGGAAACTAACCACAGAGTCTTTCATTCCTAGAATTTGTCTCAAAAACTTTTTACGGCGTGATTTCGGTTATGGTTACGCTGTAACCATCGTCAGATATCTGCAAATTTTGTCAGGTTTCATTACTTAGGGCATAAATCTATTCAATAGTTTACGTCGTAACTTTCTCCTGTACCAGAAAATTTTTTTATCCTTTAAATATGAAAACATACTTTAACATTGTATTAGTTTTTAAATGAACTTTGTGGGTGTGTTCCCTGTAAACCATCACAAGACTTCACTTGTCCACTCGGGGACACCGAGTGGTTTAAAAGGCTTGTTGCATATGCTAAATGCAACCGTGATTCATACGAAAGTGAGTTAGGATTTTATTTTGTTTCTATTTTCTTTTTATTTTTAGATTAAGAAAAGTCCAAAATACATCCCTGTGGTATGCCAAAAGCCTGTTTTTCATCCTTTTTCTTTTTTTGGAACAAAATCATCCACCGTTAGTAAAGTTGGCACAAATACATCCCTCAGTTAGTAATATCAGTTACTATGGACTAACGATGCAAATGATTTTTTGTTATCTCCTAACAAGAGTTATAATAGTTGCATCGTTAGTCCTCATTGAGTTAAAATATTTGCATCGTTAGTCCTCATTGACTATAGAGTTAAAATATTTGCATCGTTAGTCCTAATTGAGTTAAAATATTTGCATCGTTAGTCCTCATTGACTATTCTTACATTTGTATCATTTTTCGTCCGTTTTCGTCCATTTTTATCCGTTTTTCTCATGTTTTTATCAGTTTTCGTCTGTTTTTAAATGTTTTCATCCCTTTTTCTCATGTTTTTATCCGTTTCTTCCGTTTTTCTCAAATTTTTATCCGTGCTCATACACTTTTATTCGTTTTCGTCTATTATTTTACGTTTTCATCCGTTTTTCTTATATTTTATCAGGTTTCATCCATTTTTATATATATAATATGTATGAAAACGGATAAAAATATATGAAAATAGATAAAAATGTATGAAAACTTGACATTTGATAAAAACGTTTCTGTATCGATTTTAAATCATGATTTTGACCCATTTCTGGTCCGAATCATCAAAAGTGTATGTTAACACAAATAATGTCAAAAACGTTATTCGCATTATTCGATCTTCTCGTGTTTTGATAATCACAAAATATGAAGACATGTTACGTAAAGTTACGGTTTGTAAGTTTTTAGTCAAGGAAGCTCATTTCTTCTACGTAGCTGTTACAACATCACTTCAGGTATGAACAAACATTATACCGTCATTAGTTAAGTGATCAAAGAGTTTTATTTTCTCCTAAACTTACATTTTTAAGTTTGACAAAACATTTTCACAATAGTATTTTTGTGTTTTTAAAGAAATATTTTATTAAGAAAATAAATTTAAATTCAAACCTTATAACAGCTAGTTTTCCCCCCAAATCAGTTCAGCCTGCACCAGATAAGTTTTCACCACGTCTGGACAAAAATGGAAGCGTTTGTCGGGACGGTCCCTTAAAGTGGTGGATGGTCCCTTAGTGATAAAGGACCGTTGCCTATTTAAAGGACCGCCTGCTCCTTTGCAACGTTTATAAATACTGAACTGTTCTCTTTCATATAATGTTCTTCCACACACACAAAAACTTTTTGGTCTATGTTCATTTTATCTTTGATCACTATAACATGTCGATATATGTTTATAAGTGATTTCCTCTTCCGCCAAAGTGCAAGAGAAGAACTCTCAACGTAGATGAAGATTCAAGATGTTATAGGTGTCCACACACAAACGTAACAAGTGTTACGGTCATAGACTTTGTAATCATTGTAATAATTCCGATTTGTGTGTGAGTCGAGGATAGAGATATATATGTGTGAACTTGGAGAAGATGAAGATCCAAGAAGTCTAGTAACTAGATAAGTTTATGTATTTGTTGTGCGGAGAGTGAAGTCCTAGTGGTTAGGTTAGGACTTAGTCTAGTCATTGTGTGAAGGCTTGGATTGGGATAGGATCCAAGTGTGTCTACGTGTGTTGTGTGTGAAGACCTGGATTGAGTGATAATCCAAGTGTATCTAAGTGTGAAGATTCTTGTGAACGGGAGTGCTCGTTCATGTTGTCAATCTAAGTGGTACAAGAGTGCTTGTTCCTGTAGCCACATGGGCCTTGAAATAGATTGGTTCTAGCTAGGATTAGAACTCGACATTCCGCTTAGTGTCGTTAAACCTTGTGTAAGCTTATGTATTGATTGCTCTGCCTGAAGGAGTGTGTTGATATAGTGATTGATAATGCTCGAGTGTGGTACTCGGGGAGTGAAGTAGGACGAAGGAGTGAGCTTCATGCCTAACCACTATAAATCGCCGCGTCTCTTTGGTTGTGTTCTTTCCTTACTCTTTATATTACTTATTTGTTTATATTTTCTTGTAGCTAAATTGATATCACATAATTAGTAGAATTCAACAAGTTTGCAAATGTAAATTAACCGGACCTAAACGGCGAAACGCTTTAGAATGTTTAAAAGAAGCGGTGAAACTATTCAACCCCCTTCTAGTTTCTACAATTGGTATCAGAGCTTCGTTTATCAAGATCTTTAGAGTATACTGTACTTTAAAACTTGTATCGATCTATGGAATCAAAAAGATATCTAGAAAGGCGTTCTTTGAATGAGTCACCATTTTTCGAAAATGAAAATTTTGTCATTTGGAAAAATGAATTTGAAAGTTATGTGAAATCAATAGATCATAATCTTTAGCATGTCATTTCAATTGGTGATATTTTATTTATAATAGAAAGTTTAGAGAATCAAAACTTCATAAGAAACTTTTGCAAAACATTGAAGCAAAGATATTGGCTTATGAATCTTTGCTGAAAATTGATTTTGATAAAACAATTGCATGTCAAGTGGCAAATGACATTTGGTAAAATGGTTTAAACTTGCATCAAGGAAATGTTCAAGCAAAAGATGATGAAAATGTGTAATTATAAAAACACTTAGTTTAAGTAGAATCATGTACTACTAGTTTGAATGTCTTTATTGCAGGTAATGTTGCCGACAAGGATTTCTTAAACAACCTAGTTAGAGTATCAATCTACTTGTTTTGAGGTAATGATAATAAAGAAGACAATGCGCGGTTAAGTGGATAGCTAGCGAAGAAGACAATACACGGCTTAAGTATGTAGCTAATCAAATGGTTGATTCACCAAGCCAAGTGCATAACTAATCATAAGGTCGAATTGCCAAGTGAGTATCATCTAGTCTTGCATCACCAACAATGCATGTTTTGGTTATGTGTTATTAAGGATAGCTAGAGGCCAAGGTAAGTTTTCTTACAACCTTGACTATCATGCTTGCTATTTGAGTGTTTGATATATGGTTATGAGACTGTGATTAGGTATTACTTGCTTGCATGCTAGATGATTTTTGTGTGCCAATACGTGCTAGATGCTTTGTGTTATTTAGACGTTTTGTCTAAACGCTTATCCTTCGTTGGATTCAAGCAAACTATTTGGAAAAATAATGGTCTTACCACAACCATTATTAATATCAAACTTTCGTCAATCAATCACTATAGACGATGCACACTAGCTTCACTCTTTATCCTTTTTCTAGTTCTTGTCTATGACTTTTATTAAGAATGACATGATTGACTTCTAGCCATCTCGATGCAAGTCTCGTCTTTGAATCTCATCTCACGTGCTACTCTTCCACTTCTTCTGTCTCAACTCTATTCCATATCCATTTCTTAGCTCACTCGTCCGTATTGATTCTATTCCATGTCTTAAAATACAAAGAGCTATGTTTTTAAACCATCTAAAACCAAAGATTTTTCATACAGACCAATACGTCAAAAACTGACTAAACCAACTTCCTAAACCTCATTCTGCTGACGGTCCCCTACCTCTAGGCGGTCCCTCATCGATAAGGGACCGTCTGGGTTTTCTATCAAACTATACGGTTCTCTCTTTTGCTCACAGCCAAACAAAGTTCATTTCAACCCTTATCTCTAAAAAGGCAACGAAGAACACTTCCAAAATTACCATAAAAGTTCAAGGTTTCAAATCCAAGTTTAATAATCACTCCTAAACACTAATTATGAAACATGCCCAAACCCATCAGTCTTGACCACCAAAACACACGTGATTACATTCCTAAAATTTCAGATTATTATCCATCACCCATTATGGAAGCTTTTAAAAATGTGGAAACTAGATATTTTCATGAGGGTCGTCGGGTCTATGCAGACTATACCGACATGAACTACTTAAATTCTATGTTCCAACTTGTCAACCTTGACTGTATCTATAAATTCGATGAGCAAATCATTCCACAATTTGTCCTTGAGTTTTATAGTCTTCTTAACTTAACTTCTGATCTTGAAGGTGAAATTTACGTTAACTTCACCATCCAAAATCAATTGATTTCATATTCTCTCCCTGTATTCGGTCAAGCCCTTGGCGTTCCCACTGAAGGACACTACAAATTCACTCATGAATGGAACCTTGATGCTCTTGCTAGGATCTCTCCTTCTTATGGAAAATATGCCACCATCCCTCCATTTCCATAAGAGATAAGTGCCTTAGTTCAAAATGATAGAAGTGGACCTGAATATCGACTGTACTGAGGGGCTCTTGTTCCTGTCAGTGAAAATTAAATCCTGACAAAGGAAATTGTTGATCATATGAAACCTATGACTGAAATAATTTGAGAGAATGTTTTTTGTCTTGGAGGAAATCGTGATCACGTCCCTGCTTGTCTTAGTCACATACTCTACTGTGTTGCCTTTACCGTCCCCTATAACCTTGCATATTACATGGCCAAGAAAATAGAATTTGTTCATAGCAAACCCCCTATGATCTTGCCGTACGACATGCTGTTGACTCGTCTTTTTCGTCATGTCATGCATCACTACCCTCACCTTAGGAATGTTGATTATGCTAGAGTTGACCCTGTCATGTTTCCTCTAACCCAAAATCTAGAACGTAGAACTAGATCCGATCACGGGTCAAGAAGATCAGTAGGTCCAGAACTTAGGACTAGGTCAAATTACGGGTCAAGAAGGTCGGTAGTTTCAAGTTCCTTCGCTCGTAGACCATCATCAAATCCGAACGATGACGATGATGTGTTCCCTGATGAAGGAATTTCTCATGATAGTACCCCATCTCCAGTCACCTATGTCAACTCCGTACCATCTGGGTATCCACAAGTCTTTCATGATCTTCCTTCTGAGGATCGGAACCTTGAAAACTTTTCTGCACGCCAAACCCAAATCATGAACATGCAACATCAGTTAATTTAGGATTTACAGCAAATAGCCAATATATGTTCTATTGTGTGCGTTTATCGATTAGTCACCTTGATTTCTCGACTCTGGTGTTAAACCCTTTTGTTGCAGTCACCTTTAGTGCAAGATACCAATAGTTACACACTTTTGAGCCATTCTTTTCGTTTCTTCACCCATATTATGTATTGTTTCATTACACCTGTTCGCCTTAGCCTACCGTGTAGTCTTGGTTTGTGATCGGGAAGTTGTCGTTTGCTTCAAGTTTGAGGTTTGGGTAGAGAGATTCGGGAATCACGCCTACATCAAAGACATATTTTTGAAGACCCCCCAAAATTCCTCATATATGATTCATCTCAAGTGGGGGGATGTTTATTTGTTTATATTGTTATTGCTACAAAAAAAAATAGAAAAAAGAATATATATATATATATATATATATATATATATATATATATATATATATATATATATATATATATATATATATATATATATATATATATATATATATATATATTTGTTGTATTGGAGCTTATTGGGCTAGAATCGAGGAATCTACCTCGATCATACTTGATTGAAGATTGAAGTTGGTGGCTAATCTACATCAACGAGTTTTGAAGACCAAGTTAGTGTGCACCTCACTATATAACATCTACTTATGGCACACTAACTTGTTACATCATGATCTAGTTTTTGCTTCTCGAAGCTTGGACTTTGGATAGACGGTGGGTAGTAACAACTTGGTTATAGGCTAAGACAATTTGCTTGTTTATTTTTATTTTTCACCATTTTTGTGCATCCCATGTCTTATCCTACCTTTTAGTCATGAAACATACTTGGGTGAGGGAGTGAGCAGTCATTGGTGTTTTGGCCATGGATTTGGTCATGTATCGATGGTCTTTGTCGCCTTCGCCGTAGTATGCTAGTAATGACAAATTCACCCTAGCCTTATGAAATTATTCACCCAAGATTGCCTTTAAGGATTGTTTTGACCTCCAGTGGTGGAGATTTGTGTAATTGCCAAAGCCTATATTAGAATACATGCTACGACCGTGCAATGCCCGAAATTGACACTTAGATTAGAGAGAGTGATGCGTGGAATTGTGCCCTCGCAAAAGGTTTTACTTCTCAAGGGATCTTGAGAAGCTTGCAATCCTCACCAGGCAGTGTACCTGACCGTTGTAGTATAGTATAGTGGCAAGTACCGGGGGATTGATTGTTCAACTCAAAGAATAGTGTTCGCTAGGGTTAAAACTCAATTAAACAAGGTCTAGAGATGAGGGATGATTCTTTTTGTATTTTTATATGTTATGGAAAGCAAGTAAAAATCTCGGGTTTTGAAGGAGTGGGTGGAATTAGTTGCAAATCAACTAACCCAAATAACTACAGATGCAATCAAAATAAAATAAAATGAAGTTAAAGTAAATGTGGCGAAAACAATAATAAGAGAAAATGTGTTTACTTAGATTTCACTACTCGCTAGCTATCTTTTACCGGTTGATTAGTTTGTTACAATTGCATAGATGACGGGTTATATTCCTTAATACCATTCGTAGGGCTGTGTACGATCTTCCCTAACTCTATAAACTTCTACCTCTTCCTATGTCGAGCCGACTACTAGCTCCTAACATGGCCTCATTAGTAGTTACCTATGCATTATATACAACCAATTTATCATAGTACAACTCTGATCATGTTTCTTAAGACGTTCAAGCAAGTTACCAATTGGAAGTCTGCTAGTTTTCTTAAGCCTAACATCGAAATCATTCATCCACAACAATTATAAACAAACAACCAACTAATAATCAATATCTAAGTTTCATTATATCAAAGCAAACACAAAGAAAACCTAGCCTAGCATGTTAAAGAGAAGACAAACGTAAGATATAATCAAACAACACATAGACATATTGAATGATTGTTGGAAAACTTATCTTCAATTAAGCATGGATGAAACAATGGTTTGAAACCCTCAAAATTACAGTAAAATTCGTCTAGGGTTTTCTCCTTTCAAAGTTGCACACAATGAATGAAAACTAGAAAAGTACATATAGATTTTACACTCTGACGGCGTCAAGAGTAGGGTCTGACGCCGTCAAATTGCCGCCAAAATAATACTCGTATTGCCTAGATCCACTTCAAACGCCGTCACTCTTTGTATTCTCTGGGCCGTCTCTCTTTGTGATAATACGCGACGGCCTTGGCAACCCTAAAGGGTGACGCCATCACGACTTCTTTGGAAAACTCTCTGGCGCGTCACGTGTAACTTGATTTATCCACCTCTTTGTCAAGTCTTGACGCCGTCACTAGTAATACTTGACGCCGTCAGGTACAATTTTCATCATGATTTTGAGACTTTGTCGTTTTCTTCACTTTTTCGCTCCAAAAACGTCCAAAATGCTTCTTTTTGTAAATTTCCTCTCAAAAGTACCTAAAATGACAAAAGGAACGATTTAGGGCAATATTTGATCAAATAATCTCGACTTTGGGCTTAAATGACCCCCCAAAAGCGGTACACTTTTCGTCTCATCAGAGAGTATGAGTGTTTTGTTCCCATTTCATAAGGTGTTTGGCTTTGATAAATTCTAGCATAGGAAGTTTTTAAACTCATATTTTCCAGTCTCTTGGGAGATATCTTTTTGAAAATGAATCTAATAAGGTCTACTTGAGGGCATGTAGAGTTCAAATGGGGGGATATTTGATAACATCAAATAGTCCTGATATTTTAGTGTCAATTTCCCCTTAATATGCTCATCAGTTGTGTCATTTTATTGGAATATATACTCTTATTCATTTATATTTCATTTTCAGGTTAATAATGAGCATTGGAACGAAGAGACGCGAATTTGGAAGGTTATTAATGAAAATATACTAGAGTATGCTGATCGGACAAGAGTTACAGCGTAAATCAAGTCTCTACTTACGCCGTAACAAAGATTTATACTAGAAGACTGAAGTCAACGCTGATCAAGAGGTTACGATGTAACCACATTAGAGGTTATGGCGTAGACTCGGGTACTAGAGTTTTATGTTCGTAACTTAGTTTGAGGTTACGCCGTATATCTGCCTTTAACACTTAGATGAATTTTGCGATCCAAGATAGTTATGATGTAACCATTGTGGAGGTTACAGCGTAAAGTGGTGTACGAGAATTCTATGATCGTAACCTATCCGTAGTTTAGGCCGTAGTTTCAACACTGAGGATAAGAGCGTCCAAGATTCAAAGGTTACGGCGTAACTAACCCTAGAGGTTACGCCGTAACATAGTCGAGGCTACAAATACAAACCCTAATTCCACATTTTTACATATCTCTTTCACACATAACAACCAGAGGACGAAGTAGGGATTCAAGGAGGACGTATTTCAGGAGCATACAAGTCATTTCCAAGGGAAAATTCACGCTTACGAATCATAAGTTGTAGTATTTCATTTTAAATTTTTGCATTCAATTCCATGTCTTCATTTAGAATGTTAAACATTGAATTTGCTGCATGCTTTAATATAATTGGCTAAACACCTTTGGTGTTAGCCTCTTTATTAAATTGTTATTGTTATGATGTAGTTTTTTCGTTTCTTTATTGCTTTGTTTCTATACTTTCTTAGATTATTTTGGGACACCTTTGTTTCGGTAGCATGGAAGTTTGGGTAGTATCTAGAAAGCTATGAGAATTGACCATAGGACCCTAGTGAATTAGGTTGCGAATAGTGATAGGAATTGATCATAGGACTGTCACTATTACGTGAGAATTTCACCCAACGATCACCTTCCAAACGGAAATGCTTAAGAAGTTAGGAGGAATCTAAGTTCCGAGAGGTCGGGTTCCATTAAATAAGTCTTGGTTAGTAGTGGTGCTTATTGACTCTCCCATTTCGTAAACCTACGAACTCTTATAATCATTAGGTTACGGAATAAGATGTTGTGGAAGATAGGGCTAGATGAATTGACCAACTGAGTCTAGTCAAACTAAACCCCCAGACGAAGCGATAGGATACACTAATTAGAAAACATAGTCATGCCATAACAAGAGTAGTAACTAGGCTAGCACTTCTCTCCCTATTGATATCTCGCACTCATTTACTCGCTTTTGTTTATTCATTTTATTTCTTTAGTTTAATTAATCAAACTATAAAACCCCTTTTTAAAATCAGTGACATTAGGACTTAGATTAAATCCATACGCATAGCTCTTGGGATGACCTCGACTTTACCGACACGATCAGGTACACTACCCGTTAGTGCATTAAGTAGACGAGACAATTATAAAAAGTCAATCCTTGTCAGAAATTTTGCATCAAGTTTTTGGCACCGCTGCCGTGGAGCTATTTAGGATTTGTTTAGGTTTTAAATTTTTGTTTAGTTTTTCACAATCTCACGATTTCTTTTCTAGTTTCAGGTACCATGGGTGACATTGACATCGATACTCTTACCTTCGATGCATACCTCGCTTTAACACGAGAGGAACAAGGGCCTGGTTTGGTTAGGCCAATTATTGGAGCTGATGTTTAATTCGAGATAAAAAATCAGTTCATAAGGGAGTTGTGGAAAGACCCCTTTTCTGGGAGCAAGATGGAAGATGCTCACGAGCATATTGATAATGTCTTGTACATCGTGAGGCTGTTCAATATTCCTGGCATGTCTCACGATACAATCGTGCTCCGGGTAATTCAATGACACTCACGGGTAGAAAATCATATAACTTCGATTAATCATTAACCAATACAAAGCTAAATATCAAGTCCTAATCGACGTAGAACCAACCTTTCTCTTATTGTGTTTTGAGGCCTAAAATAGTATCCTAACTCACTCAAGTGTGATGTATGATGGCGTTTATGAACTTTGAAATATGATGGTGGAATATGATAGTGCAACAAGGTTGCAAATACAAAACTAAAACGATAACGAAAACATAAAAGACTTGAACTTCTTCTTTTGATAAAAGATGGATCACTTAAAACAAGATAATTACTAAAGAAAATGCGTGCACGAGAATGTTATGTGATGCGAGAAAGATATTTGTGTTAACTAGTCTTTTATTATTCTTGTTGTCCCTTCACGTTTTGTTACTATGTATTATGTTAACATTTAAGTGAAACTTCCATATTATTATTATGTATATCCACATATAAATGCCTAATTGAGATCTGAATTGGTTTGTTACATGTTTAGCTGTTCTTAGAATGTCTTATTGTTACTTCTATTGTGGTTTTTTTAGAAGTGAGAACAAACTACAAGTCAAGTTGATTTTATTTAAGATAAATATGATGGGATTATAAGATGGTTCTCATTTTATATACATAACGCCTTTAGTTAGTATTAATTGCCTAAAATAAACTTTTTTGCGTTCAATTAAATCGATCCGACCTAACACATTTTTAGTTTTATTAAAAAAAAAAAGGAAAAAAAAAAAACGTTATCGAATCATTCATATTGCCCGTTGCCCCCTTCAATTAGATTTTCTAGCTCCGCCACTAAACATACCACGACTAATCTGTCCCAACCACTATAAACTCAATCCATCAAACTGTCAACAACAACACATCGAACAAAAAGCCAATCTCTATATCTAACAACAAGACTCGAATCAATAAAAACAAAAAGATCTCAAAGTGTTATATTAATGTCAAACGATCTTTAAAAGATCTTACAATAGTATTGCAGTTTAGTCAAAGATCTTACAAGAGATGTACCTTTTTCCTCTATCCATGTCAACAACAACAACAACAACAAACCCAATCCCGCCGTAGCAGGGTATGGGGGAGGTAGAGTGTAGACAGATCCTACCCCTACCCCAGGATAAACCCAGGAATAGAGAGACTGCTTCCAATGAGACCTCCGGCAAGTGCAGGTGTGCGGGTGAAAGTGAAAAGCAAAAAGAGCAAAAGGCAACAAACAACCAGCAAAAGCAGCCAAACAAAACAAGAAACAGAAGCAAAAACGCACGAGGCCCACAGTAAAAGCAAAAGCGAAAGCAAGAAAAAGCAGGCAAAACTAGGGGCAACAAAGGGCAAGGCAAAGCAACGCAAGGCAGACAAAAGCAAAAACAGAAGCAAAAACGCACGGGGCCTAAGGCTAAGGCAAAAGCAGACAAACCAAGGGGGCACAAAGGGCAAGGCAAAGCAACGCATGGGGCCTACAACAAAGGCACAAAAAAAAAAAAAAAAAAAAAAAAAAAAAAAAAAAAAAAAAAAAAACGCAAGGGGCAAGGCAACAAAGGAGCGCCTAAACTAACGCAAGGGGCAAGGCAACAAAGGAACGCCTAAAAGCCTAACGCCCTACACACCTAAACCTACTAAGCCCCCGGGACTACCCACAGACCCTAATTCTATCTCTCCACGCCTTCCTATCTGAGGTCACGTCTTCGGACAAGCGTAGCTCCTTCATGTCGAGCTTAAGTCTATCCTCCTACCTGAGATTGGGTCTACCCCTTCTTCTCACTCCATCTACTACCAGCGCTTCGAATTTTCTAACTGGCGCTGATTGTGGCCTCCTCCTAACATGCCCGAACCACCTCAACCTTCCTTCTCTCATCTTCGAGATAATATTCTCTACTTCGAGTTTATCTCTAAAAACTCCGTTCGGGATCATGTCAAGCAAGGTTTTACCACAGTGTAGAAAACTAGAAGGGGGGGGGGGGGGGTTGAATAGTTTTATGTCCTTTTAAATTTATTTCCAAAATATTTTGTTGGTTATAAAAACTTTCGATTCGATCTTAAGTGAGTTCAAGCAACAACCAATATAAGCAATTCTAAATTAATATTGAAAGTATTGAAATATAATGAAGAAAAGATAGAGTTAGAAAGATCAAACCACAACACGTGAATTTATAGTGGTTCGGCTACAAGGACACCTTCCTTGCCCTACTCCACTCCCCGAGTACCACACTCGAGAGTTTTCTTCACTATGTCAACAAACTCCTTATGGTGGAGAAACCTTACACACCTTGGCTTACACAAGTTAACGACACTAAGCTAAATGTCGAGTTCTAATCGTAGCTAGAACCAATCTCACACCAAATATCACACCACGTGATCTTCACACCTTAATCTCACCTTCACACCTTCTTCAAGACTTCACACCGTCTTCACACCTTATCAATCTTCACACCTTCTTCTATGCACAACTAAGTCACTACTACTAAACTAGTTTACAACACACCAAGATTATACAATCATCAAATATTCACAACACCTTAACAATTAGCTATCACTAGTACTAAATGAAATTAGCAATACACAACACCACTACACTAAGATGGATGTAGAGAAGTGTTCTTCTTCTTGCACTTGAATGGATGAAGCTTTGGATCACTTGGAAACAAAGACTTATGAAATATATGATCAAAGGATTTTAGATCTAGAGAAGAAGATTGGATCAGAAAGTTTATAGTGCAAAAAGGTGAGGAAAATGTGCAAAATGATCCAGTATTTAAAGGGCCAGATTTTACTGTTCGGGAGCGTGCCGGTCCCCTTAATTGTAGGCCGGTCCCCTTAATGATTAAGGGGGCCGCCTAGTAAAATTAAGGGGGCCGCCCTCCTGAACGTTTGAAAAGATTCTCTGGATAAAATTTGCCCTTTTTGGTTGGAAATTTGAAATCATATTTTTGTGGTTTAATAAAGCTTTACCAAAAATGATTTACAAATATATATAAAATGTTAAAATCATTTTATATAATGTTATGTATTAATATAAAATTTCCTTTGATCATGTAATGCATAAGTTACTAAGTTTATGCATACCTTAAGTGATATAAGATGTAGAGGTAAATATTTGTCACCAAATACTTGTTTATGTCTTATTCTTGACTTAATTTGATTTAAGTTTTGTGATTATCAAAACATAGGTTTATTGAGAAATATTAATAACATTCACAAACATTATTTATATCAACAATCTCCCCCTTTTTGATGATTACAAAACTTAAACTCATTAACTCAAAAATTAGTTTTTAAACAAGTATTTTAGTGAGTTTATATGTACTTCTCCCCCTTTTTGTAACATCAAAAAGGTTAAGCCGACAAGTTTTCATTCATGAAAATTTTGACGGGTAGAAACTCCCCCTTGATGTGTACTCCCCCTCGTTTGGGGGCACCAAGAGAACGAGCTATGGAATGCTTGCAAAACAAAAATATTAGAAGCACAAGTATAGACATGCACACAAATATAATGTACTAAGGAAAGAAAGAAGCATTCATATTAGAGAAATGATTGTGTCAAGACACAACAATACAAGTACAAAAGCTAACACCATAGTAGCAAATACATAAGCCAATTAAACAAGAAAGATACATCATCATGCAAAGGGTACATGAACTTCATAGAGCTTGCAAGCAAAATGGAGGGTAAAGGCTTTATTTATTAAGCATGACATATGCTTAATTTGGAGAGCATGATGGTGATGGTGGAGTAATGGGTGAGAATTGTGGTGGAGGGATTATTGGAGAGGATGGTGGAGTTGGTGGTGGTGGTGGGTGTGTAAGCAAATGTTCAATATATGAAAACATATATTGAATTTCATCTCTAAGGCCAAAGATGACCGTGCGGTTATGGATGCAACAAAAACAAGTATCCCCATGGGATTCAAGTAGCCTCCAAGGTACGAGATTGGCAAAGAATGGTGGTGAAATTTGTGGTGATGAGAGATGAGCATCAAGTGGTGTTGTTGGTGAAAGTGAGATGGTAAGATGAGTAGACATGGGTTCTTGTGTAGGAGGTGGTGATGATACTTGTGGTGACAAGTGTAAGTTGATGTAGTCATTGATTGATGAGGTTGAGGGTATAGATGATGAAGAAGTTCCATGAGTGGAAGGTGTTTTAGATGGTGCATTGGGTGCACTTGGGGATGAGCATTTGGGTGGAGGTGATGGTGTTTTGTTGTCTTCATTTGTTAAGTCAATGAAGAGTTGTTTTGGTGGGATGACCACAAGTTTTTGTTTCTTGGAGGTTTTGGAGTTTGAGGTGCTTGGAGGAGTCATGATGATATGATGAATGATGAGATGAAGAATGGTGAAAATGGAGGGAATTTATAGTATGGAATTGGATGATTTAGGTAAATGTTTGAAATGGTTGAAAGAGATTCTAAAATCAGTTGGGTCAAAATGGGAAATGGTAGCTGAAACTAGAGAAAGGATTCACAAGATGCAAAAGAATACAGTAAACCCAGTTCCAGATGGCCGGTCCCCTTAATTGTATGCCGGCCCCCTTAATCATTAAGGGGACCGCCTAGGGAATTAAGGGGGCCGCCCATCTGGTGTTTTCCCAGACGACCAGAAACCCAAAATTTGCAGAATTTGACCATTTTTCAAGTTAGTTTTTCCAGCAAGCTCTATTAGAAGCATATACACTAGGAATGATGATATATAAACATATATATAACCAAATTTTGCATGCAAATTATCATATTATAATCCATATTAGAAAAGAGGCATAGCATAGCATGATAATTGTTCAAAGACTAAAAATTATTCAAGAAATGAACAAGAGCTAACACAAGTATTTCCGAGTAAGTCGGACAAGTAGCAAACCATACAAATGTCAAATTAAAAACACATAATAAATAGCAATACATCAAAATCTTCTACTTCTTCTTTCCAACCATCTTCCTAAACATCTTCCCAATGGATTTGAATCCCCCTCGAAGTTCTTCATGCATTTGTTGTTGACGATTGATGATAGAGGTTTGGCGAGTGAAGAGAAGTTCATCGGTACGTTCGTGAGGAAGAGGAATTGAATATTCGGAGTAATCAAGGTCAGGAAGATCATCAACAAAGGTCGTGGGGGATGGAGTACTAACACGTGAGGTGTCTTCCTCCTCATCATCATCGTCATCACGATGAGATGTAGAACCACGACCCCTAGAGTACAAAGGAACACGAGATTTTCCTTTGTCACTACGAGGACGACGAGTACGAACACAAGTAAGTTGATTCAATGTGGGAAGGATATGAACGTAGTAGTCTCTTTGAAGATGTGGGTAATGTTCCATCACATAACGATAAAGTCGTGTGAGAAACATACCGTATGGAAGATTGGCATTTGGGGTGTTCTTGGCGGACATGATTCGATGAATAAAAAGATAAGCCAAATTGTATTGCTCTTCAGCAATAACACAATAAAGCATGTGGGCAATGCTCGCCGTGACATGATCACGGTGACCACCCATACCAAACGCATTCTCGCGAATGAGTTCTTCCCACTTCTTCATGTCGGGGCTTAGCTCTTTGAGAAGGATTTGATTAGCATGAATGTCGACATTCTTCGATTTGATCACTCGACTAGTCGTACGATGTTCTAGTTCAAGCATTCGACGAATGTCTTCAGGACTAGGAATCTCAGAATAGTAGGGGCCATCCTGAGGACGATTCCTTTCAAGAGTGGAGAGATCCCATTCATTTGAGAAAACGGCTTGGCCGTTGAATGGGATTCTAAGAATTTGTCCGAATTGAGCAAGAGTAAGAGTAATAAATTGATTTTGAATCATGAAGGAAATGAGGAGATTACCATAGGGATTGGTTTGCACCGTCACTTGGCTATAGAAGTCGAGGATAAAACGAGGAATGATAGGTTCGTTGATTTGGAAAAGACATTCAAAACGAATATTGGAGAACATTCGTTCGGTGTCATCAGATTCATAGAAAGATGGATCGACAATTCTTCCTTCGTGAATGTTTCTATTTTCAATAGGACGATAGAAACATGCAACTGAAGGAGACATGCCGGGAGTAGAAGAGACTTTTGGAATGTATTGTTTGGTTTTGGATACATCACCAACCGTGGTCTTAGGCATTTTCACCTAGACAATATAACAACAAAAATAGAATTAATATAAAAACAACTATCATGCATATGTTATATATATGTATATATAATTATATGCAATATATGTGGAACGAGATTCTACTTCGACAAAAAAAAATATTCAATGAAGTAGTTTCATAATGTTCCTTTTATTTTGATTTTAAACTCGTTTAGAATATATAATATCAAAGAGTATGATATCATAATTCTTTTCGAAATAAGGCTAGATATATATTAGATTATATATCTTCCATTTCGTAAGAGTTTGACACAATATGAGCTTGTTTAAAAGATTAAAAAAAGCGAATTTTAGTTTTCAAAATTATCATTTTCGAGATAAACCAAACGCTCCCTTAACTAGACAACAATATCCTAAAAATATCAATATATATATTGATTATATATCTTGATGACCTCTATTGATTCTAGTATTATTAACAAAACTTATAAGCTAGTTATAGGTTTCAAAAATCTTCATATAGTTATGGTTTGTTCATGAACCAAACGCCCATGTTGTCTTCATGAACCATTTAAACAACAATTTGAAAAGTATGCTTTGATTGTTTAGAACGTTAAAATAACGTAATGTAGTAAGTTTTAAATGGTTTTTAAGAGTTATATCAACAATGTGACTTATGAAAAATAAAATTCGACTAGGGTTTATGGGCGATTAATGATTTTGACAAGATGATATGTTATACTAATTTTGAGTTGCAAAACATCATCCTAATCCTATGGGGAGCATTTGGTAGTTCAATTTCTAGCTTCAATTACTCTTAAAATCGAATTAAAATGAATTTTAATAAAATGCATGATTATTGATTAGACACCAAATCGAATGAAATGTGATGAAATGCATGTTGGAAAACTTACAAAAGATGTTGTTATATGTTTGGTTGATGTTTGCCCCTTGCGAAATAACCCCGGATTGGTGATATGATGGAGGATTTTGAAGTTTTTGTGGGTTTTGGTTCGTACTCAGTAGCAGTGGGGAAGAACAAATGAGTGAATGGAGTGTTTGGGAATGGAAATAAGAAGGAAAACAAATTTGGAACTATCAGATGGCCGGCCCCCTTAAACATTAAGGGGACCGCCCTCGATAACAAGCCGGTCCCCTTAATCATTAAGGGGGCCGCCTTTGAAATTTTCCAAATTTCGCGGAATTCGTTTCTGGAACAAAAATATTCATACGTATATACTTAGATTTATAATATATCAAAGATACGTAAACGTCTATTGGCACGATGATAAGAAACTTAACAACTTTTAATTACCGTTTCGATAATTAAAATATACCTTTGACAATTTTTGGATAAAATGATCAAAGTGTTAAGTTGATGAAGGGTTTGAGATGTGTTCGGGAATATGTGAATAAGTGTGTATATATATATATATATATTGTTTATATATATAGGTATAAGTGTGTTTGAAAGATGGGTTGATGAGTGAGATTTTGAAGGATAGTAACGGAGATAGGATATACTTGGCGGAGGAGTTTGTTTCATCCATAGTGTTCACGTGCGAAGGCGTTCTTGCATTATAAAAGTCCACTTGACTCATATCCCTTCATCATCATGAGTCTCCTAGAAGAGGACTTACTAGAATAACGCGAGGGGAGAAGGAAAGGGTTCGATAAAGAACGATTTCCTGGAGTTCTAGAAAGTCAACAAATGACGTATCTAGGTTATGTGCAAGTGAATATATATATATATATATATATATATATATATATATATATATATATATATATATATATATATATATATATATATATATATATATATATATATATTTAATATATTACGTATAATAGTATATATATGTATATATAAGTATATATGTGATTCTAACAAATAGAAGACAATAACAAATTATATCTAAATAATTGTTGAAATCAAACAATGCATATTTATCTAAGCATGGCAATGAGTTGTGAAAGAATGGCGTACCCGGTGGTCTTCAAAAGAAATCTTCAACATCATCAAGATAAAATGTAGACTTTGAAAAAGTCTATGTTGAGAGAAAAACCAAGATTGCCTCAAGGAATGTTCGTCTAGCCATTTGATCTCCATTGTTCTTTTGGTCCAAAGTTGTTTGGTCCAAACATGTTTAACATTTGACTCGGGTGTATGAAAGGTGGTAGAATGCCCCAAGGATTGTAGCTTTGTTGGTAGTTCCACATTTGATTACTATTGTTATTATAGTTTTGTCTATTTTGATTTCTTCTTGGTTGAGGTGTTTTAGACCTAGGATGAGAATTATTTGGTTTTCTAGGTGGTGGAGTTTTAGATCTTATTTTGGGTTTAGAAGATCCTACTTCGGTCTTTAAAGACGGTTTATAAAAATCTTTAACTTCTTCATCGTTGGCAAGAGGTATTTTCTTATCATTAATAAGTATATACTTAAGATTAGATTTTAAAGGTTTTTGTTTGTTGAGTTCACTTTCAAATTTTACATTTTTAATCTCGCTTGTTGAAGCCCCATTTAAATTAAATCCTAAGCCGGTTTTGTCTCCGGATGTTCTTTGAATACTTATTATTTTACAAAGTGATTTACTACTATTTTCAAATTTGTCAAGTTTGCGAATTTCTTCCCTAAGTGTTTCGTTTTCACCTTTAAGCTCTTGACATGATTTACATTCTTCAAAAATTTCTTTACTTTTTTCTAGTTGATGTATTTTAATTTTTAGTTTAAGTACTTCACTTTCTAATTGATTGTTAATGTATTTTAGTGATTTGTTTTTGGTCATTACTAGTTGTCCTAATTTGCATAGTTTAATATATTCATTATCTAGATCTTTTTCATCTAATGATATACTTTCATCACTAAAATATTCGGTTTCGGAACGTACCTCATTTGGTGTATTCGCCATGAGACATTTTTCTTCCTTTGTCGTTTCATTCTCATCATCATCACTATCACTCCAAGCACCTCCAACAAATGCTCTTTGATTTTGATCTCTTGTCATCATTGGACATTTTCCAATAAGGTGATTTGGATCTCCACACTTGAAACATTTTTTTTCAATCTTGTTGTTCTTGTCATCTTTACTCTTTTGAAATGTTTTCTTTTCATCATACGGTTGTCTTACGAATCTTCCTCGCCTTTTGAAGAATTTCTTGAAATCTCTTACGGCCATGGCGTATTCTTCGTCATCACTTTCGGAAGATGAGCTATCTTCGATACTAGATTCCTTTCTAGCTTTCAAGGCGATTGACTTGCTTTGCTCTCGTTTTTCCTTGACCATTTCGGAGTCCTTCTTAATGATGACTTCGTAGACTTTTAGATTTCCAATTAATTCGTCAAGTTGCAAAGTTGACAAATTCTTCGATTCTTCAATAGCCGTCGCTTTAGCTCGCCATTTTGGATGAAGAGCCCTAAGAAACTTCCTAACAAAATTCTTACTAGAAAAATTCTCATCAAGTGCTTTTAAACTTGTGATGATAGTGTTAAATCTAGCAAAAGCATTGTCAATTGATTCCTCTTCCGGAATCGTGAATTGCTCGTATTGTTGAACAAGTAGATCTATCTTATTATCTTTGACTTGACTATTACCTTGGTGAGTTATTAGTAAAGAGTTCCAAATTTCTTTTGCGGTTTCACACATAAAGATCCTTTCGTACTCTTTACGTGGTAGCGCATTATAAATAACCATTTTTGCTTCATTATTTTTAGCAAGTTTTCTTTTTAAATCATCATTTTGTTTTTCAAAAGGTACGATTTCATCTTTCTTAGTTTCCGGGTTATTTTGAATAGGTAAAAAATCACCATTAGTAATAACATGCCAAAGATCTAGATCTTTTGACTTCACATAAGTTTCGAATCGATTTTTCCAATATAAAAATCCATCACTTTCAAATAGTGGTGGTCTTTGCATAGATTGCCCTTCTAAATATTTTTCAGATTCCATAGATCGTTACAAGTTTTAAAATACAATATATTTTAAAGATCTTGCTAGACGTGGCTCCTGATACCAATTGTAGAAAACTAGAAGGGGGGGGGGTTGAATAGTTTTATGTCCTTTTAAATTTATTTCCAAAATATTTTGTTGGTTATAAAAACTTTCGATTCGATCTTAAGTGAGTTCAAGCAACAACCAATATAAGCAATTCTAAATTAATATTGAAAGTATTGAAATATAATGAAGAAAAGATAGAGTTAGAAAGATCAAACCACAACACGTGAATTTATAGTGGTTCGGCTACAAGGACACCTTCCTTGCCCTACTCCACTCCCCGAGTACCACACTCGAGAGTTTTCTTCACTATGTCAACAAACTCCTTATGGTGGAGAAACCTTACACACCTTGGCTTACACAAGTTAACGACACTAAGCTAAATGTCGAGTTCTAATCGTAGCTAGAACCAATCTCACACCAAATATCACACCACGTGATCTTCACACCTTAATCACACCTTCACACCTTCTTCAAGACTTCACACCGTCTTCACACCTTATCAATCTTCACACCTTCTTCTATGCACAACTAAGTCACTACTACTAAACTAGTTTACAACACACCAAGATTATACAATCACCAAATATTCACAACACCTTAACAATTAGCTATCACTAGTACTAAATGAAATTAGCAATACACAACACCACTACACTAAGATGGATGTAGAGAAGTGTTCTTCTTCTTGCACTTGAATGGATGAAGCTTTGGATCACTTGGAAACAAAGACTTATGAAATATATGATCAAAGGATTTTAGATCTAGAGAAGAAGATTGGATCAGAAAGTTTATAGTGCAAAAAGGTGAGGAAAATGTGCAAAATGATCCAGTATTTAAAGGGTCAGATTTTACTGTTCGGGAGCGTGCCGGTCCCCTTAATTGTAGGCCGGTCCCCTTAATGATTAAGGGGGCCGCCTAGTAAAATTAAGGGGGCCGCCCTCCTGAACGTTTGAAAAGATTCTCTGGATAAAATTTGCCCTTTTTGGTTGGAAATTTGAAATCATATTTTTGTGATTAAATAAAGCTTTACCAAAAATGATTTACAAATATATATAAAATGTTAAAATCATTTTATATAATGTTATGTATTAATATAAAATTTCCTTTGATCATGTAATGCATAAGTTACTAAGTTTATGCATACCTTAAGTGATATAAGATGTAGAGGTAAATATTTGTCACCAAATACTTGTTTATGTCTTATTCTTGACTTAATTTGATTTAAGTTTTGTGATTATCAAAACATAGGTTTATTGAGAAATATTAATAACATTCACAAACATTGTTAACCCCACGGTAGTCTAGTGCCATAGCTGCAGGTTTTGTCCTTTTAGGTGGGGCCCACATGCAGGTTTTGTCCTTTTAGGTTTCTTTTTTTTTTTTTTTTTTTTTTTTTTTGTTTTTTTTTTTTTTGTCCAAGTTTGTTACCTTTATGTAAGTTTTTTTTTTTTATTTTTTTATTTTTTTTTTTTTTTTTTTGTCCAAGTTTGTTTTTTATGTAAGTTTTTTTTTTTTTTTTTTTTTCACAAACACAAACACAACTGCAAACACAAACACAACTGCACAAACACAACTGCAAACACAAAACACAACACAACCAACTGCAGTATTGAGAAAAACAAAGGCTCGGATTTTTCCGTTATCGTCATCGCCAAGTCCTCTTTTTTTTGTCACAAACACAACTGCAAACACAAACACAGCTGCAAACAAGGCCCTTGTTGACGACACACTAGTCTATTTTTTAGACAAACACAAACAAAAGGCTCGGATAATTTTTAGAAGGCTCGGATTTGAAGGTTGCGAAAGTGATAAAAATAACACACAGGTCCCTTGACCGGTCAACGGCATGCAAATCATTTTGTGTGTTTGTGTTCTTGATTGATCGAATTTTGAAGTTGTGTTCTTGATTGATCGAGCGTAACTATCAATCATTTTGCGTGTTTTTGTTCAGGAGTACCTTTTTTTTTTTTTTTTTTTTTTTTTTTTTTTTTTTTTTGTCATTTTGTATTAAAATTATATATAAATTCAATAGAAAATCAAATGGGAAGAAGACTAATGTTTATTAGTCATTTTGCAAGCCGTTGACCCGGTCAAGGGACACAATTTGCAGCTAAAAGTAAACACTGATGATATAATTTACAAAAGAAACTTTTCGGTGGCATAACTTGCGAATTAGGTATACTTGAAGGACATTTTTGCAGTTTACTCTAAATAAATATATCCGAATGTTTTGTAATTGATGTAAGGTTCTATAAAATGATTCAAAATGCATTGTTAATGATGAAACTTTATTTGATCATTAAAGAAGTTTTAAGGATTAACATACATACCTTTAGTGATTTTCGCTAAAGGATAACTATGTCTAAAACATATTTACGTAAAGTTTTATTTAATAGCTTTTATATTTGTCATTAACAAAACATCGAAAATCCATTAAATAAAATTAAACGAACAAACACAAATTCTAAATGTCAGAGTTTGAAGATGCAAGTTGAAAAATACAAACTGCTTTAAGTGAAAGGAGCCGCATTCGTAATAGATAAAGGGTGTTGTTAACCCCACGGTAGTCTAGTGCCATAGCTGCAGGTTTTGTCCTTTTAGGTGGGGCCCACATGCAGGTTTTGTCCTTTTAGGGTTTTTTTTTTTTTTTTTTTTTTTTTTTTTTTTTTTTTTTTTTTTGTCCAAGTTTGTTACCTTTATGTAAGTTTTTTTTTTTTTTTTTTTTTTTTTTTTTGTCCAAGTTTGTTTTTTATGTAAGTTTTTTTTTTTTTTTTTTTTTTTTTTCACAAACACAAACACAACTGCACAAACACAACTGCAAACACAAAACACAACACAACCAACTGCAGTATTGAGAAAAACAAAGGCTCGGATTTTTCCGTTATCGTCATCGCCAAGTCCTCTTTTTTTTGTCACAAACACAACTGCAAACACAAACACAGCTGCAAACAAGGCCCTTGTTGACGACACACTAGTCTATTTTTTAGACAAACACAACTGCAGTATTGAGACAAACACAAACAAAAGGCTCGGATAATTTTTAGAAGGCTCGGATTTGAAGGTTGCGAAAGTGATAAAAATATCACTCCGCCATACCATTCGGTTTTAAAAACCATTCGTCATCGCCTCGGCTCAGATTGTAAACCAATCATCATTGCCTACACCCTACAAAATTTACAAGTTACACAGCCAAAGATTCTCAAGTTCTGAAAAGTTCACATGCCAAACTGCACAACTTCTCAAAAGTTCACATGCCCAAACAGCACAAGTTCTCAAAAGTCACATGCCCAAACAGCAGGATTCTCAAAAGGTACATCACAAGCCAAATAGTAAGGATTCCCAGGATTTAATCCTGGACTATAAACACAAGTGTGAATCACAAACAACTAAGCAACCACAAGTCTAAACAAGTTACTAACCACAAGTGTGAATCACAAACAACAACTAAGCAACCACAAGTCTGAACAAGTTACTAACCACAAGTCTGAAAGAAGCAGTATCACAAGTGAAACACAAGAAGCAGTATCACAAGTGAAACACAAGAAGCAGTATCACAACAAGTCTGAACAAGTTACTAACCAGAAGCAACCACAAGTCTGAATCACAAACAAGTGAAAATGTGGAATTCACAATTTAACACACGGGAGGTAAGGCTCAGATTACATTAAATCCTTTTATCATATTGGCTGCAACATCAAAGGTTGCAAATATATTGCCTATCCATTTGGAAATGCCACGCCAAAATTAAGCTTTTATTTTTTTTAAATCATCATAGCCATTTAGGGAGGGTTTGTCTAAAAAATAGACTAGTGTGTGGTCAACAACACCATCACCATAAACATCAAACATCACAGAAACATCACTTTATCACCTTGATGTCTCACACACAATTAAGTAAACATCACGTATTTACCCCAGAACCACCACCCCAGAACCACCACCCCAGCACCACATAAACATCACATAAACATCACATCACATAAACATCACGTATCTAACAAAACCATCAGAGATACATCACGGATCTATTTTTTTTAGATCTAAACATCACGTATCTAACAAAACATCACATCACATCACATAAACATCACGTATCTAACAAACCCCCATACTAATTTTACGAAACCCTAATTTAAAAAATTAGGGTTTCTTTAAAAAAATCAAGATTTTGATAAATTAACGTACGGATCTTTCAATTAACACACTTTATTATGAAGTAATCAAGTCAGATTCAAAAACCCCCAAACCAATTTTACGAAACCCTAATTAAAAAAATTAGGGTTTCATTAAAAAATCAAGATTTTGATAAATTAACGTACGAATCTTTCAATTAACACACTTTATTATGAAGTAATCAAGTCAGATTCAAAAACCCCCAAACCAATTTTACGAAACCCTAATTAAAAAAATTAGGGTTTCATTAAACCATCACGTACATCACATAAACATCACGTAGCTAACAAAACCATCAGAAAAACATCACATAAACCATCACGTACCTAACAAAACCATCAGAAAAACATCACATAAACCATCACAGATCACCAACATCACCACACACTCACAAACTCTCTCTCACAAATCACCAAGTGTGGTGTGAGACATCAAGATCTTGATTTTAGATCTAAAAAGAGAGCAGATAAGTTAGAGAGAGAGAGAGTTTTTTTTGAGTGTGTGGTGTGTGTGGTGTGTGTGAGAAATCAAGGTGATAATACCGAGTGTGGTGTGAGACAGCTGTCTCACACATACGCGTTTTTATTAAATTTTTTTCTTTAAAAAAAAAAAAAAAAAAAAAAAAAAAAAGGTATATTAAAAGTGTATTAAAAGTGTAAATAAAAAGTGTAAAAAAGTGTATTAAAAAGTTAGTTGTAAAAAGTTAGTTGTAAAAAAGTGTAAAAAATGTATTAAAAAGTTAGTTGTAAAAAAATTGTGATAAAAAAAATATTTTGTCATTAAAAAAAGGGAAGTGATTGGCACACTCCAAAATCTTATTGGGACACTCTAATGTACTAGCAGTTAAAGCAGGTTATACTTAAAGTACAACTGTCTAATGCATAGAATGGAGTGTCCTAATAAATTTTGAGAGTGTGCAAATCATTTCCCTTAAAAAAAACATTTTGTTATACAAAAAAGTTAGTTGTCAAAAAATTGTGATAAAAAAAACATTTTGTTATAAAAAAACCATTTTGTTATACAAAAAAGTTAGTTTAAAAAAAAAAAAAAAAAAAAAAAAAAAAAAAAAAACGTCACCATACGCGTTCGTAACGTTTTTTCAGGGGTTCGGATCTCACGAGCAATTAACGGATTGGGTGCAAAACATAGCTCGGGAACTCGGTTTTGTGATTGTTAAAAGAAGAAGTAAATCAGAAAACGGTATTATGAACGAAATCAATTATGGGTGTACAAAGGGTGGGATTTATTCACCCGAAGGTACTGGAAAACGGAATACCAGTACATGTAAAACCGATTGCCCATTCAAATTGGTGGCGAGATATCTTAAAAGAAGATCATGTTGGATTTTGAAAGTGAAGGATGATAGTCATAATCATCCTATGTTAGAGTCGCTGCATGGTGTGCCATATGCAATGCGCTTAAATGATGATGAGTTCGAGTTGGTTGCAGAATTGACAGAGTATACCGTAAAGCCACGTAAAATACTCTCGACAATACAGGGTCGTAATCCGGATAACGTGTCTAGCACAAGAACTATATATAACGCACAAGTTAAGATCCGGAAAGCCAAAATGGGTAATCTAACTCCAATTCAAGTCCTTTACTCACACCTGCAGCAATCAGGGTACACATATTACGATAGGGTAAGTGCTAATAATGAGCTTGAGGAACTATTTTTTGTTCACCCTACGTCGTACGCTTTATGGTGTACGTTCCCTGAAATCATGCTAATAGACTCCACGTACAATACCACACTGTTTAAATTGCCATTTTTGGAGATTGTCGGAGTAACATCAACAAATAAAACATTTTCGATGGCGTTTAGTTTTTTAAACAGTGAAAAAGGGCCTAATTTTAAATGGGTATTGCAACGTGTAAAGCTGGTGATAGAGGAAAGGTACTATCCACGTGTTATCGTCACCGACAGGGATTTAGCCTTGCTTGGGGCATGCAGAGCAGAATTCCCTGGTGTTCACAAAGTACTATGTCGATGGCATATTTCCCAAAATATACTTCAGCATTGCAGAGGTAGATGTGAGGACAGTGATGAGTACGACTCCATCAAACGCACATGGGATTGGATGGTTAAAGCTCAATCACGCGCCTTATTCGAGCAACATTATCGACGACTACAACAAAAATTGGTCAACAAACCGGGTACTTAATTATTAATTTAGTGTTTTTTATTATTTAACAAATATGCACCCGATTGACCTTGTATTAATTCATCGTTTTTCAGAGATTGCCCAGTATCTGGATAACTGGCTCCGAGAGTACGGGCACATGTTTGTCTCGTGTGTTACCGATGAATATCAAAGCTACGGCCAGTCAACAACGTGTAGAGTTGAGGCTCAACATGCATTGTTGAAATTATATTTGGGCACAGCACAATCCAACTTAAACACGTTGTTGATTTCGATTGATAAGATTCTTATTTCTCAAAAGAGCGCGATACAAGAGACTTTTAACAGGAGCAAAAACGAGAAAATAAATAAATGTGATATACCAATATTTTCAGAGTTGTTGTATAACATTTCCAAACATGCTTTTACACTCATGCACAGAGAACTCCTTCAAACGAATTTCGCCGCAGAAGATTGTAACCATCAGTTGCGATCAATTTATGGGTTGCCGTGCTTTTGTCAAATGATGGGGTATCGAATTCATGGTAAGTATATTAAAGTCAATATTAATGAATGCTTTCACGGAATGCTTCCACGAAATGGTTTTACATAAGTCACTTTTGATAAATGCAGGTGTGCCAATTCCATTGGAAAGCATTGATATATTTTGGAGAACCCTGTCTGTACCGTGGCCCGTTGTCGGTAACCTTGTGCTTGATGATGATGATGATGATGATGATGATGATGATGATGATGATGAAAGAGAGTTTGAAAATGACGTTCGACAATTCAAGAGTGCTTTTGGCAAAGCGACGTCGTTTGTCAAGAAGAATATGTTGAACAAGTTAAGAGGGATATACCAACCTGAATCTGTGGACACACGTCAACCTGTTGTTCAGGAAAATACCCGTGGACGTCCGAGCGAAAAGAACAAAAAGTCCAAGGCTACAAAAGTTCCGGACTTAAATGAAGTACCGATCGTAGATCACCGAAGAAGTACGAACACAAGATCTACGAAAGTCCCGAAATTGCCGAAAGAGCCTCCAAGACACAGTTCGTACACGGGTACTAGTCCACGGCACAGATTATATGTTGGAGATACTGTGAGCAATGGTTTTATTCGGGAAATTCCACTGCTTTACCGTCCATACGTAATAAGTATACGTAATGTTGCGGGTGATGGGAATTGCGGGTTTCGGTGCGTTGCTCACTTTATTTTTCAAAACGAACATATGTGGGCCGAAGCCAGACATAGGTTGTTGCAAGAGTTAGATTACCATAGGAGTACTTACACAGATATGTGGGGGGGGGGGGGGGGGGGGACAAGACTTTAACTTTCTTTGGAATACGATAAACTGGTTCAACGGAGGTGCACATCAAGGTAACTGGATGGTGATGCCAATGACGGGTCTAGTTATCGCTTCAATGCTAAATCGACCGATTGTATTTCTATCCATGCGTGGTTATAACACATGTTTTCCGCTTTTTTCCGGGCCAAACAACACACAAGGAATCGACCCCCTTGTGATTGCCCGTGTGGGGGAGGACGCATGTGCTCATTACATTATACCGACGCTAGACCCAACTTTTACACTTCCGCGTAACCACCCACAATGGAGGTTTTTCCGACAGCCAATTGCAGAACAATGGATAAGTTTATATCAACATCGACTATCGACATTGTAAATGATTATTGATTTATGTTGTAAATAACTGTTTGTATTATATAGTAATTGATTAAATATTTATTTATATTAGTAAATAACATTATTGATTGATTATGCAAATTCTTTGGTCAGATGAGCCAAAGAAATCCTTTCTGGTGCCGATGTAATAGAGGATTTATTGTACAACGGAAATCCTGGCAAGACGGTAGTCGTGGGCGACTGTTTTATGCATGTCCTCTTTCAGTGGTAAATAATCATACGTTTGCTTAGTTATGTAAATAATTTGTTTGTTAAAAATACATTTCTTATTATTTCCTTAACATGTAACAGCCAGGTACAAACGACTATGGGTGTCGATACTTCGCGTGGAAAGATGAATTTGAAGCAGAGCACTTTAGTCAAGCCTCTTCTTCAACGCATTGCTCAAACTGCGTTGCTACAAAAAATGAGATCAAGTTGTTGAAGCAAAGAATAAAGGCGCTGGAAATGGAGTTAGAAATGGCAAGGAATCCTGAGGATCACGCTTGTCAGTCAAGTGCCCGGCTCCATGATCTTTTAACCGAAATGAATAATCTTCATATGTCGTAGATATTGTTGTTTTTAAATAATATGTTAACGTTGACGTTTAATTTTATAATAATAGTTGTTGTTTTTAAATAATTTAAGTTTAGGTGTAAACACTGATCTTTATAAATGCAAATGAGTCAACGTCATCTTTTTTTATAACGTCATATAGGCAATTATTAATTAAGTATACACAAAAATGAGTCAACGTCATCTTTTTTTATAACGTCATATTTTTTTATAACGTCATATAGGCAATTATTAATTAACTATACACAACACAAAAACATTACAAACATTAGTTTATAAATGCGAATAAGTCAACGTCATCTTTTTTTATAACGTCATATAGGCAACTATTAATTAAGTATACACAACATTACTAACATTACAAAAAAATATACAAAACAAAAACATTACAAACTTAAAAAAAAAAAAAAAAAAAAAAAAAAAAAAAAAAAAAAAAAAAAGACAACTACAAGACAAAAGTACAAAAGAAACAAAAAAATAACAAAAAAAAAAACAAAAAAAAGTACACCCTCCCACTAGGAGAGGGTTTGTCTAAAAAATAGACTAGTGTGTGGTCAACAAGGGCCTAGATAAATGACACTTGTCTGTTATCACGTCAAGCAACTTCATTTATCAAGTATCATTAACAATCAATGGGCTTGTGGTTCACTGGGCATGTCTTATTCAGTTAAGCGTGCCTAGTGGAGAGTAGTACCGGTTTGGGTGACCAAACCGGGAAGTCCTTCCTTGTGGACCACTGCCCTGTATGTACGATTTCAAAGTCTTTCAATGAAGGTTTCAACCCACAAGGGTTCGAATCTGAAGAAGGTAGAGTTTACTTCAATTTAAGTGTCGTGCCTTCGGGCGGCTTAAGTTGAAGGTTTTTTCCCCCATCAGGTTTCAAATTGGACTTGAATTTCCCCAATGAAAGTCAATTTAAAAAAAAAAAAAAAAAAAAAACATTAACATACCTTTTATTCTACATATTTTATTGTAGAGAGTACGATTAATAAACTACACAAGAATGAGTCATTTTATCTTTTAAAACATTAAATGTTTTTTCCAGTTTTATAATATATACCACGTGTTAGCAGTCAACTGCCTATTTTGTTTGATACTTTATCGTGATAAACAATCGATCAGTTGTAAGATGGAGATATTTTGTGATAGAAACCTTGAATTTGTCTATAACCCACGGTATCGATAAATAAGTAGAGCATAAAACTTTAATTCTTATCATGTCACGATGCGACTATAGTTAACATAGATCAGACATATATCTTTAACTAAGACAGAGATCCAAATATAGAATATGCGACATTAATCTGCAAAAATAAATAAAACTATCTTTATTTATAGACAATAACAACTGATCCATATACATGAGACGTAAACAATAATCCAAAGATATAAACTCCAAAGTCCAAAGTAAATCATGCCTAACAATACTCCCGAAATAAAAGAATACATGAAAAGAATAAGTAAATTAACAAAAGAACCATAACACATGCATGGTCCAAAAATGATGAATATAATGACTATAACCATAAACCATAAATCATAATGACCATATCGATCTACCAATCAAAATCACACTTGGTTCTCTGAAATCCACTAGAACCAACCCTACCTCCAGTTGTCAATGGAACCCTTAAATCACATTCAAACTTTGGTTTAAATTTAGGTTTGGCCCACCCAACTTTCAACCTCATTTTGAGCTTCAATTTCAAATCAATATTGTAAACAGCATCTCTACTTTCTTGATCATATTTGGATTTGTCACCATTGCCTAAAACCACAATTTGTTGTCCACTAAACACCGTTCCGACGTTACGTTCCTTTTTATGTCCCAGATAAAACGTGTCCAAGTACTCGGTATCAAATCTCTTATCGTGGTACTCAGCATTCGCTTCGATTCTATCGTAGTAAATCCCGATACGTTTATTAGGGTTTCTAAACGTCATGTTTACAGCTAGGTAGTATTGAAGAGTGTTGTTGTCGGGTGATAAGGTGAATTGTGTTAGAGTGGCTTCGTTGACATGGAACTTTGGCGCGTTGGGACGGAATATGAGCCAAAACACGAGGACCGCGATACCTAAGAGTACGAGGATCGTGATAAGGATTTGAAAGATAAGGTTAAAGATGCAACCGCAAACACAACTGAAGCACCATGAGAAAGGGTTACAGCCGCCACCACCGCGGCTAGGGCGATTATAGGCTCGGGTTTTCTTCTCGGGTGGTGGGATCGAAGGACCGTAGTAAGCTCCGTTTAGGTTAGACATGATGGAAAATAATTTGAGAGTGAGTTATTTGTGATGAATGGAATAGGGTGGATGTATTTATAGAATGGTTTATTTATTAACGCGTTTGTAAAAACACGTACGTTTTCAGCATTAGTTTCCGTGTAACTTCCTACTATTGACTTTGTCAAGAGGTGGTTTTGTTTAAATTTTGAAAGTGTTTAATTTTCAACTTTGATTTTAAATATTTTTATTTTTGTTATTTATTATTTGATACAAAATATATGAATGGATTGAGTTTTGAATGTATATATAATTTTTATCAAATATTATATAACACAAATAAAAATATATAATGTCAAAGTTGACAAATGAAAACTTAAAAAATAAACAGTGAACTATAATTATGTGACGAAGTTAGCATGATACTCGGTACTTGATGTGTTGTTCAGCAACTAAAGGCTTATAAGCAAGCAATATTTTAATGTAATGGAATTATTAGAGTTTGATCCGGCTCATATTTTAAGAGCATAATAAGTACATGAATGATAATAAGATTATGTATAATTATTTGGGATAATGAGTACTAATTAGTTGTGTGAATTTCGTGTTTTTTTTTTTTTTTTTTTTTTTATTTATTTTTTTTATTTTTTTTTCAAGCTAGCTGGACTAAGACAACCAATTCATTAAGTTTTGTATTTTTCTTGAAGAAGTCAAGATCTCATTTATCCTTTTAGAGAAAAGTTCTTTAGCAAAGCAGTTTTTTTGTTACAAATTGAGGAACAAATCTTCAACATCTATCTAGTTTGATCTAATAGTGGGGATTAACCTAAGATTTAAAAATAAAACTTAAGTTTATGTTTTTTTTCTTGTCTTTTTTTTGTTTCTTGTTTATTCATTGTTTTTTTTTTTTTTTTTCGTTTTTTATCCTTTTTTTTTTTTTTTTTTCGCTATCCACGTCTTTTTTCTTTAACTTTTTTTCTTTTCACGGCTTTTATCTTTTTTTTTTTTTTTTTTTTTTTTTCTTTTGTCTTTTCTATCCTATTCAAGCTCTTTTTTATCATTTTTTTTCACACTTTTTTTTGTCTTTTTTTAATAGTTATTTTTTAAAGCCATTTTTTTCTTTTAAAAAAAAAAAAAAACAACTCACTTTTTTTTTATAATTCATTTTTTTTAATAATTAACGTTTTTATTCCTTTCGCTTTCATACGTTTTCGTCTGTTTTCAAACATTTTTTTCCGTTTTTATACATTTTCGTCTGTTTTCAAACGCTTTCTTCCGTTTTTTATGCTTTCGTCTACTTTCAAACGTTTTCTTCCGTTTTTACACATTTTCATCCGTTTTCAAACGTTTTCGTCCATTTTTATTTTTTTTCATACGTTTATATACGTTTTCGTCCGTTTTCAGATGTTTTTGTCCGTTTTCACACGTTTTCATAAGTTTTCGTCTGTTTTCAAACATTTTCGTCTGTTTTTTTAAGTTTTCGTCTCTTTTCAAACGTTTTCATCTGTTTTCGTTCGGTTTTATACGTTATCATCCGTTTTCAACGTTTTCGTTCATTTATATACGTTTTCGTCTGTTTTCATACGTTCATATACGTTTTCATCCATTTTCAGACGTTTTTGTCCATTTACATACGGTTTCGCCTATTTTTTTATGTTTTCGTCCATTTTTTGACGTTTTTGTCTATTTTCATACGTTTTTGTCTGTTTTTATACGTTTTCGTCCATTTTTCTACGTTTTCGTTCGTTTTCTTACGTTTTTACCCGTCTACGTCTGTTTTCATACGTTTTCGCCATTTTTCTTATGTTTTCGTTTGTTTTCATACGTTTTCATTCGTTTTAATACGTTTTCATCTGTTTTCATCCATTTTTTATACGTTTTCGTCTGTTTTTAGACGTGTTTTTACGCTTTCATTCATTTTCGTCTGTTCCATACGTTTTAGTCTGTTTTTGCCCGTTTTCGTCTATTTTCATACGTTTTCATCCGATTTCGTTCATTTTCGTACATTTTCATACGTTTTTGTCCGTTTTCATCCATTTTTCTTTATTTTCATCCATTGTTTTTACCCATTTTCATACGTGATTTTACGCTTTTATATATTTTTTTTTTCTGTTTTCATACATATTCGTCCATTTTCTTACATTTTTATTTGTTTTCTTACGTTTCTGAATATTACAAGTGATATTCATAATATCACTTGTGGTTTTCTGAATGTCACTTGTGATTTTCAGAATATCACTTGTGGTTTTTTGAATATCACTTGTGGTTTTCTGAATATCACTTGTGATTTTTTTATGTTTTCGTCTATTTTCTTACGTTTTTCATACGTTTTGAATATCACAATTGATATTCAGACTATCACTTGTGATTTTCTGAATATCACTTGTGATATTCTAAATATCACTTGTGATTTTCTGAATATCTATCTCTTTTGGTTTTCTGAATATCAATTGTGATTTTCATGTTACAAAATGTTAGTTGAAAATCACTTATGATATTTAGAAAATCACTTGTGTTATTCAAAATATCACTTCCTGATATTCACTTACAAAACATTGATTGAAAATCACTTTTGATATTCAGAATATCACTTGTGATATTCTGAATATCACAGAATATCATTTATGATATTAAGAATATCATTTGTGGTACTTAGAATATCACTTGTGACATTTAGAAAATCAAAAAATATCACATGTGATGTTCAAAAAATCACTTGTGATATTCAGAATATCACGGAATATCACTTGTGATATTCTGAATATCATAGAATATCCCTTATGATATTCAGAAACGTATAAAAAACGTCTGAAAATGGCCAAAAGCATTTAAAAATGGACGAAAATATAAAAACACATATGATAAAGGACGAAAATGTATGAAAAATTGACAAAAATGAAAGAAAACGGATGAAAACGGACGAAAACGGACGAAAATGTAAGAAAACGAATGAAAACGTATGAAAATGGACAAAAGCGTAAGAAAACAGACGAATATGTATGAAAATGGACAAAAATGTATGAAAGCGTAAAAGCACATCTGAAAATGGATGAAAATGTATGAAAAATGGACGAAAAAGAAAGAAAATGGATGAAAAAGTATTAAAACGTATGAAAACGTGTAAAAACGGATGAAAATGTATGAAAACATAAGAAAACAGACGAAAACGGGCGAAAACATAAGAAAACTGATGAAAATGTATGAAAATAGACAAAAACGTATGAAAACGGGCGAAAACGTATGAAAACCAGCTAAAACGGACAAAAACATAAGAAAACAGACGAAAACGTATGTAAACAGACAAGACAGACGAAAACGGGTGAAAACGTAAGAAAACATGCGAAAACGTATGAAAATGGGCAAAAACGGACAAAAAACGTTATAAAACGGACGAAAACGTTTGAAAATAGACAAAAACGTATGAAAACGGACGAAAACGTATAAAAACAGACAGAAACGTATGAAAACGGATGAAAATTGGCGAAAACATATGAAAACGGGCGAAAACGGATGAAAACAAAAGAGAACGTAAGAAAGTGAAAAAAACCTGTGAATTAAAAAAAAGTGAATTAAAAAAGACAAAAAATAGAGTGAAAAAAACAAAAAAGCGTGAATAGTAAAGAATGCACAGATGAAAAAAGAAAGAAAAAAAAAAGAAAAAAAAGGTCAATTGGAAAAAAGAAATGAAATACTTGAACAGTAAAAAAAAATAAAAATAAAAAAAATTGAACAAATAAAAAAAACAGAAAGACAAGAAAAAAAACATGGAGTTAGGTTGCCTTATTAAATCTTAGGTTAATCCCAACCGTTAGATAAAATTAGATGGATGGTGGGGATTTGACCCTCAGTTTGCAAGAAAAACTTTGAGTGCGTTTAGTTGGAGAGAAATTATTCATTTTTCCAAGAAATTTTTCATAAGAAAATGAAAAAAATGAAAACGTGTTTAGTCGCATTTTTTTTTCAATAATTTTCAAAAAAAAAATGAAATTCTCATTTTCTAAATTTTAACTAGGAAATTAAAAAGCCCATTCTACTATTCTCACTTTTTTCTTTCTCATTTTTTTTTCTCAACTCCAAAAAAACACATACACTATTCAACCTCTAATCTCTCGTGTCATCTTTCACCGCTAACCGTCGCCGCCACAGCTCGCCGTCGCCGCCACCATCACAATTTGAGGTAATTTTCTTATCATTTTAAAAAAGAAAAATATAACTCTAATTAAACGGGTTTTCAAAATTCTCAACTCTTCTCTGAAGAAGAAAAATCATTTCATTCTCAATGAATTTAAAAACTAAAAAAGATGAAAATTTTTCTACAACTAAACAGCACTTTAGTTTTTAAAATTCCTCGCCTCTATATTTTATTATATTAGAAATGAGTTCAAATGTTGGCATTAATTTGTTTGTTAGGATGTGTCATTTTCTATTTCAAAATTACAAAAGAAAAGGAGTTTGATTTTTATAAACGATAATGTAAAATCTTGGGTCACCTAATACATTCGCATTAACGATCACGCGCTTCTACATGTGAAATGATCCTTATCAAATACTGTACCACCTATGATTACTGGTCAAAAAAATATATATACCACCTATGATTCTTTATCATTTTTTTCATCCACTTACGTGTTTTGGGTCAATCAAATGACAATTTTTAATGTACTAATTAGTTTAGAAATTGGATACTTGTTTTTGCACGCATCCCTGTATCTATATATTTAATCCTAGTGACTCGTATGACAAATATTCTTCGTCCGTATAAAATATATATATATATATATATATATATATATATATATATATATATATATATATATATATATATATATATATATATCAATTTTTTAAAATAAATAAAGCTTTTTAAAATCTCATTAAATACATTATTTACTAATCAAATATCACCAACTAACTAATTCCATTTTGATTGCCGAAAACATAAAGTGAGCATTTATTTTAAAACATATAAAGACAAAACACAAACATTTATTTTGAGATTGAAGGAGTATATATTTACTACTAGATTCAAGTCTCATTCAATGACTATCAAACGACAACGGTGAGTTTGACGAAGCTAGTGGAGATTTAAGATAAAATGGCTATCATACCCTAAATTTATTATATGGTGGGTTGTAATGTGTTGAGCGTTTAAATTGTGTTCTCTAGATCGAATTTGGAGAGAAAGTGAGAAGAATGGAAACAAGCTAATTTTTTATTTATTTATTATTATTATTATTATTATTATTATTATTTTTGTTCTCAAGATTTTTTAAAAGGAAAAAGAAAAGAAAAAGGAAGAAAAAGGCAGGGTGATTTAATAGATTTTTGTTCCAAAACTTTCTCCTGATTTTAGAGTGATTGTGAAGAAAAATGTGTAAAGAGCAAGGTTGAATCAAGTGGTTAATGTTGGTTGTTATTAGTTAAGAACAGGGTTAAGATAATCAATAGCCTAACTACGTACTAAATGAATAGTTACCGGATATCACTTGGAATCGTGTTATCACTTTTCAAAGTAAACTATTCGACCCTTATGCCTGGGTATCACGAATATCTACTTGGGATAAGACCAAATGTATGTTTGTGATTTAGGCACAAATCAATAACCTTGCGTATTTAAGTGTTATCTGTTTTCTCTGTGTCCCTCATGCATGATTTGATCTTCCTATATATAGGCAAGATTACTCAACCCTAGTCAATGGAATTAAGAGTGATTAACGGCCCATTAATCCCACTTAATTTTTCTCAATAATAATAGGCATTAGTGGTTACACGACCAATTAAACATGGTCATTAATGCAGTTATAACTGCCACTTGAATAGGTCAAAACAGTTACTAGTCAAGTTTGAATTCAGTCCAGTGAGTTCGTTAAACTCACTGATGAGCTAGTCCCTATGGACATGACAACTCCCTGATGAGAGCTGAACTCATTATCCTGATGAATACCATTCAGTCCAGAGTATCACTCCCTCAAAGAGTGAACTCACTGAACTTCATCAGATACTGAATAACACTTAACCACTATATGAGTCAGGGTGTTCAGGGACCTGATGGGTGTACACTCCGTACCTCCTGACCCATTGCCAGGTTTGAACTAAACCCTCAAGTGCACTAAATTTTCTAACAATTCTCTCTAAATTTAGTTCACTTCCTTTGTATGAAAACAAACATTAAACAAAAAATATGCATAAACGAAAATATCCCGAGGATTGAATTTTCATCTTAGTACATTACACGTTCAAATATTCGAGAATCAGGGTGTTTTAAGAATTGAACCCTTCAACCTATTTGAATAGCTGAAGATAAAATACACATATATTTTCAACCACTTAAACACTCCTGACACTATACAAGCCATGTGTCCATATCCAATTCAGAAATGTTGTAAAAGCTAAAAGTCCATAGCTTCCTGAAGCGGCAAAACTTCAACATTTACATAGGTGGTTCCTCTTTATTCATGCTCTTGCTTAGCATATTTTCAAAGAAAAATAACCATTAAGAAGTTATGACTTCATCTTCCTTTCCAGCAAGTTCCAAGCACAAACCATGGGATGTTTGTAAAACATGTGCTTCAGTACACTGAATACTTAGCTTTCCACATTGAACTCAGCTCCCAAGTTTCCTCAGGAGGGAGTTGGGTGTCTTAGCATTCAGTGATTAAGTTGGACTTTAAACCCATCCCTTTAGCAGACTTTATAACTAAGTCTCTAGCAAGACTCTTCGTCAAGTGATCAGCTAAATTCTGTTGAGATCTAACAAACTCTATAGAAATCACCCCATTCATGATAAGTTCACGAATCATGCTATGCCTCACACCTAAGTGTCTAGACTTCCCATTGTACATCTGGCTATAAGCCTTTGCCAATGTAGCAGCACTATCACACCGGATAGAAATAGGTGCTATAGGTTTAGGCCACAATAGAATCTCAAGAAGCAGCTTCTTTACCAGCAGCTACTAAGGCCACAAATTCTGATTCCATTGTTGAACTGGTAATGCAAGTTTGCTTCTTGGATGCCCAAGAAATTGCACCTCCACCAAGTAGGAATACCCAGCCACTGGTAGACGAATTGTCTTCAGTGTAACTGATCCAACTTGCATCAGTGTAACCTTCCAACACTGATGGATAACCAGTATATGAGAGACTATAGTCCATAGTTCTCTTCAAATACTTCAGTACCCTCTGAACTGCTTGCCAGTGATGAGCACTAGGATTACTAGTATACCTACTCAGTTTACCTACTGCAAAAGCAATATCAGGTCTTGTGCAAGTCATGGCATACATCAGGCAGCCAATTACCCTAGAATACTCAAGTTGAGATACAGCTTTGCCAGTATTAGGCATTAGCTTCTCAGTTGTATCCATAGGAGTGCTCACTGGAGTACAATCAAAGCAATTAAATTTCTTCAATACCTTCTCAATGTAATAAGACTGAGAAATTGATATACCATTGCTTTCATGTTTAATCCATATACCAAGGATAACATCAGCCTCCCACATGTCTTTCATGGAGAACCTTGAGGACAAAAATTCCTTTGTCAGGTCAACTTGATTTTGGTAAGTGCCAAAGATCAACATGCCATCAACATATAGGCAAATGATGACTCCTTTACCAGATTCATCAAATTTGCTATATACACATTTGTTAGCCTGGTTAAGAACATAACCATTAGAAAAAAAAATCACTTCATCAAACTTTTGATGCCATTGCTTAGGTGCCTGTTTCAGTCCATATAAAGACTTAATCAGTTTGCACACCTTGTTTTCATTTCCAGGCAAGATGAAGCCCTGAGGTTGGTTCATATAAACCTCCTCATCCAATTCACCATTCAAGAAAGCTGTCTTCACATCCATCTGATGAATAATCAGATTGTGAATTGATGCCAAAGCAATCAGCAGTCTTATGGTACTGATACGTGCCACAGGGGCATAAGTATCAAAGTAGTTTATCCCTGACTTTTGTCTAAAGCCCTGAATGACTAGTCTAGCCTTGAACTTTTCAATAGTTCCATACGCCCCCACTAAAATCAGTTGGCCATAATAAATAAATAAAGCGCGCATATCATATAACAAAAGGGGGCGGTGTGGAAAATCACTCAACCACACTGGAGTCATAACATCGGCGCATCAATGCTATGGACATGGAACCCCCATGCCTAGTGATAGTCCGGGTCTCATACTGAATAGGTCAAAGGTAAGTCAAAAGGTTCATATCAGATGGTCCATATAATAAAGATTCAAATAGTAAAAGGGTATCATAGCAGTGGCATAGGGAATCCTAAACAAAGGTTCGTATCAATGGTTCAAGTTTACAAGTGTGAAAGTGTTATAAGAAAACTGATTTGGAAACTTTGCAATTCATTTAAAACATGGTTATCGTAATGGTATTTCCTTAAAACATTTTTGACAAAGGTTATTTAAACCTCCATTTAGAAACTGGTATGGTATCATATTTATAGAAATCATTTCAAAATAGTTTTGTCCCATATTATCAAGTTATATTTTCAAAAGGTTTTCATAAAAAACATAATGTCAATGAACCAAAGATATCAGATGTACCAAGGTCAGAGATCATAGTAGTGATAGGGAAACGGATCATTAGTCAAGAGAAACCTTAGTGAAAGGTCAGAATATCTGTACCACAACCGTTGAAAAGGCAAAATAAGGAGATGACCTAACGGAAATAGGAACCACTCCTTCTTCACGGAACCTAAATGAATTACAAGCCGAGAATTATTTAATAGTTCATTTAAATCAGATTACTGTTTTTATGTTATCTTTCCTTTTTTCCAAATTTAGTAGCTTGTCAGAGATAGTAACTTTCTAAAAATAGTGACTTTCCATTTCTAGTAGGTTTCCTGAATTTGCAATTTTTTATATTAATGAGTTTCCTGAAATGGTAATTTAATACTTTAAGGTTATAATTGACAATTAATAATATTGAAAGGTTAAAATAACAATTATAATAGTTTAGAGTTAATTATGTCAATTTAGTAGAGTTTATGGTCAAAATATAAATTATCAAAATTAAATATTAAAAATGTTAATTAAAATTATTTTAAGGTTTATGCTATAATTCTATATTAAGGTGATAATTTTAGCCCTGTCGTTCATAATTTTTATAAAATTTATTAACGTACCCACGATATTAATATTTATGCCGCGACGACCCAAGATTTTTTCACCCGACATCAATTCACTTAACTCATATTAACGTATTTCCGACCTCATATTTTAACCACGTGTTAAAAATTACGTTTTAACTCTTTTAACCACGTCACAAGATATTCACACATGACACAAATGAACTTCACCCACAATTCTCACTTATGTTACATGCATGTTTTACTTAAATCCTCATATACGTGAATAGCACATACTCCTCATGCTTTTATTATTAATAGAGTTTCAATGAATGTTCCTTAATAATTTAAATCAATAACCCATGTTAAAATCTCATTTGACCAACAGTTAACACACACAATGCAAACATATGACTTGGTCGAAGCAAACCATGATCCCTTTTAACTGAATCCCCACATCCTTTATATATACAACTTAGCATGCATGCATCTCCTCTTATTCTTGAGTGTTAATAACCAGATTATAACATGTTTCAAGCACCTTTTTAAAACAGTTTTGTACATAAAATTTGTACCCCATTCGCCCCACCACAAACTCATTTGCAACACACACCAGTAACATCCAACATAACCATATCCTCACATGAAATTGTCACAAACCACTAACTTCCCCTTAGGTTTGAAATACCTTACTAACTTAGCTTAGGCCCTCAATAGCACCCTAGGATTAGAAATGTCTTACTAACTTAACTTAGGCCCTTATTAGAGCACACTAGGATTAGAAATGCCTATAGGATTTTTCCGAGTTAAATTTTTGCTTTAATATATCATTATAACCTAACTAACCCTCAGACAAGCTCACGTATCCACCTATGCCAACCACTACTATGTTTACTTGATGTAAACATCCCGGTATGTGAAGTCAAGGTAATAAACATATTTTCACTAAGAAAACTAGTACTATAACCTAACTAACTGCAGCACTAGATGCTAGGGATGCAAACATGGCTAGAAACCCTGAAATCCCTGTAGTGAAGAAGAGTAACTACAAGGAATTTATAAGCTGTCAGCCCTTCAATTTCAAAGGGACAGAAGGGGCCATAGGATTAATTCATTGGTTTGAGAGATGTGAATCGGTGTTTTCCCGAAGTAATTGTACAGAGGATTGTAGGGTTAAGTTTGCAACGGGAACGCTTACTGAGGAAGCGTTATCTTGGTGGAATTCGTATGCCTAACCAATAGGAATAGAAGAGGCATATAAGTTATCTTGGGTTGAATTTAAGAAACTTATGATTAAGAAATACTGCCCTCGGACAGAAGTCAAGAAAATGGAGGATGAATTTTATAACTTGACTGTGAAGGGGAACGATGTTAAAACTTATATTAGGAGATTTCAAGAGTTGGCTACTTTGTGCCCTACAATGGTACCAACTGTTGAAAAGACGATAGAAGTTTTCATCGGAGGTTTGCCCCGGAGTATCGAAAGGAATGTTACAGCCTCTAAACCTCAAATGTTAGAGGAGGCCATTAACATAACCTTAAGCTTAATGGACCAAGTAATAAAGCACAACCCTGTGCCAGTGCCCTATAATAATAAGCGAAAGTTCCACGATGGGAGAGCTTTCGGTAACAACCGTAATAATACCGGAGGTAATCATAACAAATACCTATCCTCAACCAAGGCAAGATAATGCAAGAGCTTATGCCACCACTTTAAATGAGAAAAGTGGGTATGCTGGAAGTGCCCCTCTATGTAGGAGATGCAGCTGGCATCACACAGGGACTTGTATCATTAAATGTAACATATGTAACAAGGTGGGCCATTACCCAAAGGATTGCAAGAACAAAAGACCAGTTGCTGGAGGAAATCCACCACCAGCAACAGTCATTTGTCATACTTGTGGGGAAAAGGGTCATTATATGAATAAATGCCCAAAGAAGAATACTGATGGTGCCCAGGGTAGAGCATACATGTTGAGGGATAGGAATGATCCACAAGATCCCAGCGTAGTCACGGGTAAGTTTCTTTTAAATCATCATTTAGTTAAAATATTATTTGATTCTGGAGAAGATAGAAGTTTCGTATCTATACCCTTAGCTTCTAGACTTAGGATTAAACCATAGCTTTAGATAATTATTATGAGATAGAAATGGCCGACGAAAACTTAGTTAGTACTAACATGGTCATTAAGGGTTGTACCCTAACGTTACTTAACCACCACTTTGAGATTGATCTCATACCCATTAGGCTTGGTAGTTTTGACGTTGTTGTGGGAATGGATTGGTTGTCCAAGAATCAAGCAAAGATTCTTTGTGAGGAGAAAATCATCCATGTACCTATCAACGGTGAGACTTTAACTATCCGAGGAGATCAAAGTAGAACTAGACTTAACTTCATTTCATGTATGAAAGCAAAACGATGCATGTCATGAGGTTGTCAAGCTTTTGTGGTTCAAGTAACAGAGACTAAGCCAGACGAAAAACGACTGGAGGAGATCCTAGTAGTCAGGGAATACCCAGAAGTTTTTCCTAAGGATTTACTTGGCTTACCTCCGATTCGTCAAATTGAGTTTCAAATCGACTAATTCCCGGAGCAACACCTATAGCCCAAGCACCCTATAGGTTAGCCCCTTCAGAGATGAAGGAACTCTATGAACAACTCTAGGAATTAACCGATCGAGGTTTTATACGTCCAAGTACATCACCCTGGGAAGCTCCTGTCCTATTCGTAAAGAAGAAAGACGGATCTATGAGGATGTGTATCAACTATCGTGGATTAAACAAACTTACAATCAAAAATTGATACCCATTACCCCGGATTGATGACCTGTTTGATCAACTACAAGGTTCGAGTGTATACTCAAAAATCGACTTACGATCAGGCTATCATCAACTGAGAGTGAGGGAAGAAGATATCCCTAAGACCGCTTTCAGAACAAGATATGGGCACTATGAATTTCAAGTTATGCCATTTGGTTTGACAAACGCACCAGCGGTTTTCATGGATCTCATGAATCAGGTGTGTAAACCATACTTGGATAAGTTTGTTATAGTGTTCAAAGATGATATCCTTATCTATTCACGTAATGAGGAAGAGCACGCTAAACACTTGAGAATAATCCTAGAACTGCTTAAGACGGAGAAACTTTATGCAAAGTTCTCTAAGTGTGAATTTTGGATTAGTGTTGTCCAATTTCTTAGACACATGATAGATAAACAAGGACTTCGTGTCGATCCAACAAAAATCAAAGCCGTTAAGGATTGGTCGCAACCTAAGAATCCTACTGAGATACGACAATTTTTAAGACTTGCGGGCTACTATCGAAGGTTTATTGAAGGATTTTCAAAAATAGCTAAACCTTTGACAGAATTAACCCAGAAAAACAGGAAGTTTGACTGGGGAAAAGATCAAGAGATAGCTTTCCAACTTCTGAAGAGAAAGTTGTGTGAAGCTCCGATCTTAGCATTACCAGAGGGAAACGATAATTTTGTCGTTTACTGTGATGCTTCTCGAAGAGGTCTTGGAGCTGTGTTAATGCAAAAGGATAAAGTAATTGCTTATGCATCACGACAACTCACGACACATGAGGAAAACTACACTACACATGATCTAGAATTAGGAGCAGTAGTGTTCGCTCTAAGAATATGGAGACGTTATCTGTATGGCACTAAGTGTACAGTTTTCACTGATCACAAAAGCCTACAGCATATTCTTGATCAAAAAGAGTTGAACATGAGACAATTTTGATGGGTAGAATTGCTTGCTGATTACGATTCTGAGATTCGTTATCATCCTGGCAAAGCTAACGTAGTAGCAGACGCTTTGAGCCGAAAGGAACGAATCAAACCACTTAGAGTTAGGTTGTTAGGAATGACTTTTCATTCGAATCTACCTTCTTAAATACTCAAAGCCCAGAATGAAGACCTCAAAATGAAGGATCGTAAACTTGAGAATTTACGAGGGATGGATAAAGCTTTTGAGATAAGTTCAGACGAAACTCGTTGTATTAAGGGTCAAAAATGGTTACCTTATCATGGTAACTTAAGGAACGTAATAATGCACGAGTCCCATAAATCTAAGTACTCCATTCCAGATATTGGTGGGCAGGTGTTTAACATGTTCTAGAGTAAAGGCTGAATGCCAAAGGCCATCCGGTTTATTGGAACAGCCTGAGATTCCCATTTGGAAGTGGGAAAGAATTACGATGGATTTTATCACTAAACTACCTAGAACATTCAACGGGCATGATGCTATTTGGGTAATAGTTGATTGCCTTACAAAATCAGCACACTTCATTCCTATACGAGAAACAGATGATATGGAAACCCTTGCTAGGTTGAACCTCAAGGAAATAGTTTCCCGACATGGAGTGCCAATATCTATTATATCAGATCGTGATTCTCACTTCACATCAAGATTTTGGCAATCTATGCAAAAGGCCTTAGGTACTCAGATAGACATGAGTACGACATATCATCCGCAAACCGATGGTCAAAGTGAAAGAACTATCTAAACACTCAAGGATATGCTTCGAGCGTGTGTGATAGATTTTGGAAAAGGATGGGAGAAACACTTGCCATTAGTAGAATTCTCGAATAATAATAGTAATCACGCTAGCATAAAAGCAGCACCGTATGAGGCACTTTATGGGAGAAAGTGTAGGTCTCCGGTCTGCTGGGCTGAAGTTGGAGAAGTACAACTCACGGGTCCGGAGATAATCCATGAGACAAATGAGAAAATAGTTCAAATCCGACAACGCTTACAAGCTGCAAAAGATCAGCAAAATTGTTATGCCGATATAAGACGCAAGCCTTTAAAATTTCAAGTCGGAGATATGGTTATGTTGAAAGTTTCACCTAGGAAAGGTGTCTTTCATTTCGGAAAGCAAGGAAAGCTTATTCTGAGATACATTGGACCTTTTAAGGTTTTAGAACAAATTTGTCCAGTGGCATACCGACTTGAATTATCAGATGGACTAAGTAATATACACGACACGTTTCACGTATCAAATCTTAAGAAGTGTTTATCGGACGAGTCACTAGTTGTTCCTATTAACGAGCTTCAATTGGATGATAAGCTCAATTTCACTGAAGAACCAGTGGAAATTATGGACCGAGAGGTCAAAAATCTAAAACATCACCAGATTCCTATCTTTAAGGTACGTTGTGACTCCCAACGAGGACCAGAGTATACTTGGGAATGAGAGGATCAAATCCTTGCTAAATATCCCCATCTATTCACACCATCACATACTAACCATAGTTAAATCTCGGGATGAGATTTTCTTTCAGGATGGGATACTGTCACAAACCACTAACTTCCCCTTAGGTTAGAAATAACTTGCTAACTTAGCTTTGGCCCACACTAGCACCCTAGGATTAGAAATGCCTTACTAACTTAACTTAGGCCCTCATTAGAGCACACTAGGATTAGAAATGCCTATAGGATTTTCCCGAGTTAAATTTTTGCTTTAATATATCATTATAACCTAACAAACCCTCAGACAAGCTCACGTATCCACTTATGCCAACCACTACTATGTTTACTTGATGTAAACATCCCGGTATGTCAAGTCAAGGTAATAAACATATTTTCACTAAGAAAACTTATAATACCCTATACTTGCTAGAAAACCCTAAATGCATCTATGTGTTTCCAATTAGTCTTAAAACCCTAACTGCCTATCTGAACTTACATGCAAAGTACTTAGGACTTAGATATAAGTTAAAATAGATACCTCAGGATATATTAGAACCCTTAGGATATAGTACAACCCCTATAAACTTAGGTACAAGTCATTTAAGCACAAAACCTTAATTAGGTCATAACTTCCCAAAACTAGGTCAAAACTAGGTTAAAATTTTACCATAAGCTACCATCACTTAGTATAAGTTACTAATAGTTACTAAACATCATTAGGACCTTAATTAAGATACTAAAACATAGATAAAACCCTAAACACTTATAAAACAAAACTAGATAAAAATTAGACTTAAACACCTAAACTATATTACTTAAGCACCTTAATATGAACAAGCAACCATCCTAGCACCTCTATATGACTAAGCTAGCACCATAGCACCTCCAAGCATCCAAGCTAGGAGGTGCATCACCTCCTTGTCACCCCTTTCTTCAAACCGACTCCCTCGGCTCATCACCACCACAACCGCCCTACCCAGCCCCCTAGCTACCACCATAGCTCATCCTTGTCACCTCCTAGCCTTACCACATCACCCCATAGCCCTGCTTGCTCAGCCCTCCCCTTGCACGACACCTAAACCCTCGTTTCACCCTAAACCGCCATACGCGACCTATAAATACCCCCTCTCCTCTTATTCTTCTTCACACCTCTCCTTTCCCTCTCTACCTCACATTTCTGTAGTATTAAGTAGTTAGAAGCAGTAGGAAATGTGTAGCTAGGCCTTGGTTGCGTGGTGTTGTGGATTGAAGTCGAGCGAGCCATAAGAAACTTTAGAAACCCTAGAACCTTAGTTCAGCCCTCCCCCGATCTAGGTAACCCTTAATTTACGTCCAAATAGTTTTAGAATAGAATTAGATGGTTAGTACGTAACTTATATAGCTATTAGATTGCCATGCTTGCCCTCATAACCCTAGTTTTAGATCGAATTGCATGTTTATATGATATATAGCTTATTTACTTGATATAAATTGCATTATGTGGCTTATTTGAACTTATATGAGTTAGTTATAAGCTTAGAAACTAGATTGCCATGCTAAATTATGAATTACATGCATTTAAGACTAGTTTTGCAAAATATTACATGCATAGGGGTATATATTGTAAATTCCTGAAACTATAAGGTTTAGGGACTGTTTTTGACATTTCCTAGAAGATATAGGTGTAAGGACTAAATTTGCAATATATTAAACCTTAAAATAAACTAATAAAACAAATATAAAACTAAAAGGACTAAAACTACAAATAGTATAAATATAAGGGTAAATATAGTAAATAATAGAAATTAGTATAATCTAGGAACTATATGTGTCATTTCCTTAAAATATGATAGTTTAGGGACTAAATATGCATTAGATAGAAAGCTATATGCCTATTTGTTATAAGTTTATAAATTTAGGGTAGAAAACATATATATATATATATATATATATATATATATATATATATATATATATATATATATATATATATATATATATATATATATATATATATAAAGGGTAAAAATGAACTATTTTCATAAAATATAAAAACCTATTTAAGTTAGAAGTATAACACAATACTAGGGAGCTTCATGCGAGGAGTACTATGTGGATATTTCATTTTGACGAGTTTGTTGGGTTTATGAATTAAAGTGCCCTGACTCCTCGAACGATTACTGCATATACTTCTGAGATATTATGGCCTGAACAGTGTTATGTTATAACTAAACCCTAATAACAACATAACTCATTAATGGGGAACTTTGTGTGAGGAGTATTAACTTCTGAATTATGATGGCTCGAACGGTATTATGCTGATCACATAATACAATAGTAGGGAGCTTCATTTGAGGAGTCATATACTTCTGAATTACAATGACCCGAACAGTGTTACGTTATATATAAAAACCTAATGGTAATTAGTTAAGAAAACCTAGATTAAGACTTGACATACGCACACCCGCACTACCCCAGGATACGTGAGTGAGTTGTCTAAACCCCTACTATAATTAGTTAGAAACTCAGGTGAGTTTTCATAGCCTCACACTCTTTTAAATGCTTTTTAAATGTTTTACAAACCCTGTGAGGGGGATACATGCTTTAAAACCAAATACAAGTCTTTGCTCTGATTATTGCACGAGTAAACTAAAAGCCATCATTACATAACCAAAATTCATGAATCTAATCGTTTGGGACGTTTTACCCAAGTGAACGCGAATATAGTTGATAGATCTATTGGAGCTTGACAACTCTTGTTGGTATTAACACCCCACTAGGTGGTACCAACAAGTACTATATTTGAACCCACTAAAGGTTTAACTTTGGCAAGTTATCCTTCCCATCCCCTCATGGTTTGGTTTGCAGACCACATGACCCGAATTGTTAACGTGTGGTTCATGAGCTTAGTGCAATATACCTTCTTTCTAACACTAACCCTTTTCCACACATAGAGTTTAAGCTGAACTCGGTGGAACTTATATTTATACTTTAACTTTTTAAACCTATGACTCTCACTCAACATACGTGTTGACTTTTAAGCAGGTTATCTTAGGTAATTAGGCACTATAGGAACCCTGGCACGGAGAACCACTGGACATGGGGACGTCCATAATAGTTATCATTCATCAATTTTGTTTCGTAAAACGTATCTTAGGGACCTCTCTTTTGGTAAAAGTACATCTTTTACAGTAAAAACTCTGATAAATAAATGAATGATAACAATCTTTTTCAAAAACGTCTCTTTTCGAGTCGTTTTCTATTATCTTGTCTTTGTTTCCATGAGTAATGCCCCAAACACTTTATCCGCTGCGATCAGTGAAAAATGGGGGTGTTACAGAAATCATGAGACTAAAATAAACCATACGTTCCATACCATTTCAAAACAGTTTGTAGCTACTTTATTAGACATCTTTTGGCCACTCCCCCATGCATGCATGCATGTAAAACAATACTCAGACTCACAGATTCATGTCAAAAGCAATAATACTCGATGTACATATACCCTCCATGCATGCGCTCATCTCCTAACCCACAACAAACCCTTTCTCGTTTATGAATCACAAAATCCATTTTACACTCATTATGATTAAGTCGAGAACCAAACCTTTTGAAAACACGAGTTGTTTTAAACCCCTTAATCCCATTCGAACAATACACACGTCGTGGTTTCTTATTCGTTTAAACTTATTCGAACCAACAATTATACATGTTTTATAACTCTTTTTATCAATTCGATTTCACATTTGGTTAACCAAGTTTTGTCGAGCCGCTCTCATCCGATCCGTCGAACACCTCCTCACACATGTTATTCGATTATCTAAGTTCTAGTTTTTGTTATTTTATGTGACGTTATATTCGATTAGAAAACATGTAACATAAGCCGATCAAAAAGGCATACCCACGGCTAGGGCTGTAAACGAACCGGACGAACACGAACGGAGCCCTGTTCATGTTCGTTCATTTAATTTTAACCGGACAAATAAACGAACACGGACGCTTAAACGGACGAATTTTCTTGTTCATGTTCGTTTATTAAGAAAATAAGTTGTTCATGTTCGTTTATGTTTGTTCATTAAGACACTAAACGAACGCTAAACGAACATAAACGATCGAACATAGATGAAAATAGACAAACAAACATAAACTTTATTGAACTCTTCACAATATAGTGTTTTATAAGTGTTGTTTTGTTTAAACAAATCAATTTTTAAAATTATAAAATTAAAAGATATGATATATGAACATAAATAGATAAATAAACATAAACGAACGTATAATCGGACGTTCACGAACATAAATGAACGAACGAGACTTTTGTTCATGTTCGTTTATTTAACTAAACGAACATAAAATGTTGTTCATGTTCGTTCATTTAATAAACGAACGAACATAAACGAACTTTTTATCGAACGGTTCATGAACTGTTCGCTGAACGTTCAGTTCGTTTACAGCCCTACCCACGGCTGAAAAAGAAAACATTTAGTGAGGATTTGAACAAGGTCGAGCGAGGTTACCTTTGTAGCATGATAAAGAAAGAAGAAACAACAACGATCGAATACTAAGTCCAATACCAGCCGAATCAAACCCTTTATCCAAACAGGAAAAACACGACACAAATCTCCCTTTCGACCCAGAAATACCTACGTCTAAACCACCTATCGGACCAGCAATATCGACCCCGATCAACACCAACACAATAACCCACAAACGAACCTCCTTGTGCACGCCTTGATCCGAACAGAAATGAAAGAAAGAATAGTGGCCGCCATTTAGTTTTGTTTAGGTTTAGGGTTTGTAGTATTGTTTTAAATGTGTGAGTGAATATTTTGTGGTTCGGTTATATTGAATAAAAAAACAACGAGTGGGATGGGCTTTCAAAAGGAAAGTGGCCAAATTTTAGGAGTAATAATGGGAGGATATAATCAATCACAAATGTGGACCTCTTCAAGCTACATACGTTTGTACAAAGTAAATAAAATTAAGTCCAGGGAACTTAGAGATGTGACATAGTTAAACGTGTACAAATTGTGTTATCATAAGTTTTATTATCGTATTACGTTTATTTTTTTAAATATTAGCGAGTTAGATACGTAGGTTAAAATCGGAATGTAATGTCTTAAATATTTAAACGTCTTTTAAAATTTGAGATCAGAGGGCATTTTGGGTATTTTACGTATTCAAAAATTCTGGGTTTTACAACTCTTCCCCTTTTAAAGAAAATTTCATCCGCGAAATTTAAAGTCGCAAAGTTAGACGGAGTCGTAGCAAATCGCAAAAGATAGTCACAATTATTCTCACGATTGGGGAGGTTCTTCTAAAAGGAACTTCTAAAACAAAATAGTTTCTCATGACTCGATCCAGATAAAGTGGGTTCGGATTCCTCAAAATGAGACAAATCAGGTTGAATCTGGTCACAAAAGCCAATGCAACATATAGCGAATGGTAGGTGAATCTTTTCCATAACAACACATGAAGTACAGACAGAAATAAGATTGAGTAACGACATCAAATAGTCGAGAGCTCTACAAGGAACTTAGGATTTGTAACAGATATACAGTGGTCAGCAGAATGCAAATCAAGAGTCCAAACTTATCCAGATATATAACGAACGAAGACAAAACAAACGCATAGGTAGAATGAACCGAAAGTCTCACTAATCGCAGATTATCTTCATCGGAGATCAATTTCTAAGCTTATTAGGCACTCTCTAAGATATCCTATGGCCACAATAAGTGCACGTTATATGGTGTAAGTATTATCACGTTGATCAGGTATCATAATACTAGCACCGCATAAATATGCCCTCATGATGGTCATACTTTATCTCGAGTCATGAGCAAAACAACCTGTCTTAATCCACCTAGTACTTCTAGGTCTCAGAGGTCAAAAAAATCAAATGTCATAATCAAGAGGGAAAACAAAACTACTTGCAAGAGTATCGGAATCCCAGGTTGCCTAGCAGAAGTAAGTTACGTCGTCCAAAAGCATCGGATTTTCCACAATCGTCAAAATTCCCAAAGCAAAGCCACCATCAAACATACGCAGAATGAACACGGAACTGAGATGCTACTAGAGAACCTAAATCATTACAGGGATCTTGTTATCATGTAACGAAACTTAAGTGAGTCAATGGAAGTGAAATACGTCATCAATAACTTCATCCTTCTCAGAATCAACTCATCCCAACATAACTGCGTGCTTCAAAAATCCGTCCATTCAAAATATATGATCTCAATTCTCTTCCAATTCTGAGCAGTCTGTCCTTGGTTATTCTTCAGTATGAGAGGGAAACAAAATCATGAACTTAAGTCTGGTTCATCAAGCCTTCTTCAGCTCTTCTTGGAATTGTGATGGAGTAATGTGAATCTCTAGCACGATCTTTAAACCTCTGCATCATCCAGTCTGCTTCCGCTCTCAATTCATCTTAGTACAACCAAGATGAATAGAGAAGCGAAATTGTATGTCTTCTTCAGGCCTTCTAGTTCTGCTCCAGGTTTCCAATCTTGACTAGATTTTTGTCCTCTGGTCGCAAACACCTCCGCCTTGTAAGGACTGTCTTCCGCTCTCCAGGGTAGCGACCACTACTGTCAACTCCAGGTCATGCAGTGAAGTAATTCTTCTCATACGTTTCTAGTTGTATTGATGCATAAACAATCATCTTCCTGTGATGCATACGTTCATAACCGAATCCCTTCTTGAAGCGTCCCAAAATTTGTACCACCTGAAAGTATGGAAGCAAATTTCTATTTCAGCTTTTCCAAAACTTCGCTCTCAGATGAACTGAATTGTTTCTCTCTGTTCACGACATTTATCAACAGTAACGCAAGTTGTAAACCTCTTCCAAAATTCTTCTGCAAGGTTCAAGAGATTCCAGCTCTCCAATCTGTTGTCGGTCTTGGTCACTTGGTGATAGTTTCAAATATCGCGGAATTTAAAAAGATATCCTCAATTAGGAACACCGTTGTCTCAACAGATATCAAGCTTCCAAAATGCACAAACGATCGTCAAATTTCTAACAAAGTGCGAAGATGATTATCATGTTCTTCCTCGTCTCTGAATGTACTAATAGGTCATACAATGACCATTTGTCTAAGTACTCACGAGAGACACAATTTATCAGGTTCACAAAACAGTCAGAGCATTAGCTAATACTATTAGCATCACTAACCGTCATTGCAGTCGTTACGGATACGGAAGGCAATTCTAAGAATAACTTCAAATCATAACCCCATCTGAAGGAAAACTTCGCATCTCAAAGTTGAACAGATACATAGTCGTTTCAGGGTGGAGAAATAGTAGTTCCTAACAGCAATAAGGTTCGGCTTCCAGTAATCAATACAAATCCCATGTCACCATCCTTCTTTATCGCGAATGAAACTAGAACACGCCTAGAAGATACACTTAAGCAAACTCACTTCCTAGTCTTCGGCTGCTGCTTTTCCCGGTTGCTCAAATCAACTGGTATGACCTCAGAAACATCTAAAAACATCTTCGTGTGGTGACTAGACAATCTCCCGGTATCATGTCAAATCCAACTTCACACACTGGTGGAAAAACTTGGTGGTTCAACCAGGAATCATATTCGAAAAACTCAGGGTGCCAAATAACTCTCAAGATAAGGTTCGTTCATTAGTGTACAAAATAGGTTCTAGGAAAACTTCATAACCGCAAAAGTAATGCACGAGTCTCTAGAGTAATAGTGATAGCAAAAGGTTTAACAATCGGAAATCATGGTAGGGAGTTCAAAATTGTTCAAATGCCAAAGGTGAGATATAGTAGGACAGTCGTCAGCATCTTGAATGCTTAATCAACAAATTCCTTATCAAAATAAAATCGAAGTTAACTTTCCAAAGAAAGACAGATCAATATGGCAAATCTTATCATTCAAAAGTGAGGGGAGCATTCCTATACTTGTGGTTAAACACCACAAGACTTCACATAGGGATAGAGATGGGTAAGACAAAATCAAAAGGAGTCGAAAGATTTACAGATGCTTATCAAAAGCAAGAGACAAATCACATAATGTATCAAATACGTCATCGTCATGGAGATTCTCAGAATGCCCGAAGAGGCATCAAAATGATTAAAAAAATGATCAAAGGTCAGAGTCGGAATATGAAGATAAGGATCAAATAGTGTCAGGCATTTATGCAATTCTTAATGCCTTCAAAATTTACTAGGTTACAAATCTTAGGTAGTGCAAATCATAATTTCTCAAATCTCCAAAAAGTGATCTTAACAGGTAACCAAAAGTAAGGCACGAATCAGAGTGATGTGGAAGCAATGATACTTAAACAAATGCCTTATAGTCTACCCATTCCTCACCGGTCAAGAAATCCTAAAGCAAGTTCTCAAAGTGTCTTCCTATGTTCCTACAATGGAAGCCTAATGGTCCAAAACTCAGAGGTCCAGGTTTATGTATTACAAGTCGTCAGCCTGGTCTCTGATACCATAATTGTAACACCCCAACCCGATAGGGTAGAACTATTACGTTATGGTGATATATCAAAGCAAACACAAGCATACAACATACGTAATACAAAGGAATTCCAAAGGTTATAAAGGATTAGTCTGAAATACAAGGTTACAAAAGAAACAACAATGAAATACTAAGTCTGAAATGCAATCTCTTCTAGTCATCTCTAATCCAGAATATAGCTATCAAGGTGAAATCCAACTAAGCTCTTAGCACTCTTCACTTATATCCCAGCTTCCCTCTAAAACCTGCCGCGGGAAAAGAAACGCGACTGAGCTTAAAAAGCTCAGTGAACAGATATAAACAAATGAAAACTAATAAACAAAGAAAATGCAATTGAATGTGAGACGAATCCAAGCAACATGCTGAGACAAATGTTAAGGAATATGGAACATATAGTAGGACTAACAGAATATAATCAAAGGAAATATGAATACGGAATGTCAAACAAATCAAAGGAAAATGAAACATGAATGACAAAAACAAAATATGTTGCATTGGGTAAGTATCAGAAAGTATAATATGAATGTAGTGTAAAGGTAAAGGTTAAGTTTTGGTTTAGGTTACTTAGTATTTCAACCACGTGCCCAGATCAGATCAAATCATACCATATATAGCCTCATATGAAATCCAGAGGGGAGGCCTCAGAATATCAGATGTAATCAGAGGGGTGACCTCAATGAGTTGTGAAGGACGTGTATTTCACACACAGCCACATTCACCAGATAACAGATAACATATAAAAGATAAAAGATAACAGATCAAGGATGCACCCATACGTCCCCACAGAAATCAGTTGGCCATAATAAATAAATAAAGCACGCATATCATATAACAAAAGGGGATGGTGTGGAAAATCACTCGACCACACTGGATTCATAACATCGGTGCATCAATGCTATTGACATGGAACCCCCATGCCTAGTGATAGCCCGGGTCTCATACTGAATAAGTCAAAAGGTTCATATCAGATGGTCCATATAATAAAGGTTCAAATAGTAAAAGGGTATCATAGCAGTGGCATAGGGAATCCTAAACAAAGGTTCGTATCAATGGTTCAAGTTTATAAGTGTGAAAGTGTTAAAAGAAAACTGATTTAGAAACTTTGCAATTCATTTAAAACATGGTTATCGTAAAGGTATTTCCTTAAAACATTTTAGACAAAGGTTATTTAAACCTCCATTTAGAAACTGGTATGGTATCATATTTATAGAAATCATTTCAAAATAGTTTTGTCCCATATTATCAAGTTATATTTTCAAAAGGTTTTCATACAAAACATAATGTCAATGAACCAAAGATATCAGATGTACCAAGGTCAGAGATCATAGTAGTGGTAGGGAAACGGATCATTAGTCAGGAGAAACCTTACTGAAAGGTCAGAATATCTGTACCTCAACCGTTGACAAGGCAAAATAAAGGGATGACCAAACGGAAATAGGAACCACTCCTTCTTCACGGAACCTAAATGAATTTGATGCCGAAAATTATTTAATAGTTCATTTAAATCAGAGTACTGTTTTTAGGTTATCTTTCCTTTTTAGGTAACTTTCCAGATTTAGTAACTTGTTAGAGATAGTAACTTTCTAAAAATAGTAACTTTCCATTTATAGTAGGTTTCCCGAATTAGCAAGTTTTTATATTAATGAGTTTCCCGAAATGGTAATTTAATACTTTAAGGCATCAAGTATGATAAACCTTTTAAAAGGTTTATAAATTGCCACCTCATGAAATGTCATTAATTTACAAACATTTTCATACTATAAACATATTCCCACTGTAGATAAAACTTTTGATAGGTTTATTAAATTGTCAACTTATACAATGCATTAATTTATAAACCTCTTCATAATCCTAGACCTTTTCATGCCACGTAGACTTAAAATGGTTCTTCACTATGGTACACAAATTCTTAAACCTCTTTATAATTTCTTGAACCTATTCTTAAACCACCATAGTGGATGCTCTTAAGGTTATAATTGACAATTAATAATATTTAAAGGTTAAAATAACAATTATAATAGTTTAGAGTTAATTATGTCAATTTAGTAGAATTTATGGTCAAAATATAAATTATCAAAATTAAATATTAAAAAAATTAATTAAATTATTTTAAGGTTTATACTATAATTCTATATTAAGGTGATAATTTTAGACCCGTCGTTCATAATTTTTATAAAATTTATTAATGTACCCACGATATTAATATTTATGCCGCGACGACCCAAGATTTTATTAGCCGACATCAATTCACTTAACTCATATTAACGTATTTCCGACCTCATATTTTAACCGCGTGTTAGTCATTATGTTTTAACTCTTTTGACCATGTCACAAGATATTCACACACGACACAAATGAACTTCACACACAATTCTCACTTATGTTACATGCATGTTTTACTTAAATCCTCATATACGTGAATAGCACATACACCTCATGCTTTTATTATTAATAGAGTTTCAATGAATGTTCCTTAATAATTTAAATCAATAACCCATGTTAAAATCTCATTTGACCAACAGTTAACACACATAATCCAAACTTATGACTTGGTCGAAGCAAACCATGATCCCTTTTAACTAGATCCCCACGTCCTTTATATATACAACTTAGCATGCATGCATCTCCTCTTATTCTTCCGTGTTAATAACCAGGTTATAACATGTTTCAAGCACCTTTTTAAAACAGTTTTGTACATAAAATTTGTACCCCACACCACAAACTCATTTGCAACACACACCAGTAACATCCATCCTAACCATATCCTCACATGAAATCATGAGACTAAAACAAACCATACTCTTTTGGCCACTCCCCATGCATGCATGCGTGTAAAACAATACTCAGACTCACAGATTCATGTTAAAAGAAATAATACTCGATGTACATATACCCTCCATGCATGCGCTCATCTCCTAACCCACGACACACCCTTTCTCGTTTATGAATCACAAAATCCATTTTACACTCATTATGATTAAGTCGAGAACCAAACCTTTTGAAAACACGAGTTGTTTTAAACCCCTTAATCCCATTTGAACAATACACACGTCGCGGTTTCTTATTCGTTTAAACTCATTCGAACCAACAATTATACATGTTTTATAACTCTTTTTATCAATTCGATTTCACGTTAGGTTAACCAAGTTTTGTCGAGCCGCTCTCATCCGATCCGTCGAACAAATCCTCACACATGTTATTCGATTATCTAAGTTCTAGTTTTTGTTATTTTATGTGACGTTATATTTGATTAGAAAACATGCAACATAAGCCGATCAAAAAGGCATACCCACGGCTGAAAAAGAAAACATTTAGCGAGGTGTTGAACAAGGTCGAGCGAGGTTACCTTTGTAGCGTGATAAAGAAAGAAGAAACAACAACGATCGAATACTAAGTCCAATACCAGCCGAATCAAACCCTTTATTCGAACAGGAAAAACACGACACAAATCTCCCTTTTGACCCAAAAATACCTACGTCTAAACCACCTATCGGACCAGCAATATCGACCCCGATCAACACCAACACAATAACCCACAAACGAACCTCCTTGTGCACACCTTGATCCGAACAGAAATGAAAGAAAGAATAGTGGCCGCTGTTTAGTTTTGTTTAGGTTTAGGGTTTGTAGTATTGTTTTAAAAGTGTGAGTGAATATTTTGTGGTTCGGTTATATTGAAAAAAAAAAACGAGTGGGATGGGCTTTCAAAAGGAAAGTGGCCAAATTTTAGGAGTAATAATGGGAGGACAAAATCAATCACAAATGTGGACCTCTTCAAGCTACATACGTTTGTACAAAGTAAATAAAATCGAGTCTAGGGAACTTAGAGACGTGACATAGTTAAACATGTACAAATTGTGTTATCATAAGTTTTATTATCGTATTACGTTTATTTGTTTAAATATTAGCGAGTTAGATACTTAGGTTAAAATCAGAATGTAATGTCTTAAATATTTAAACGTCTTTTAAAATTTGAGATCAGAGGGCATTTTGGGTATTTTACGTATTCAAAAATTTTGGGTTTTACAACTCTCCTCCACAGGTAATTCTACAAAACAAAACACAAATATTAATCATAACTAATGGGAATTTATAAATTAACACGCTTATTTAAGTTTATACTAAGAGTTTGTTTAATGGGTGCTCCCATTTATTACAATAAGCTTTGTCCCCCATTGGATCAATGCTCTAACTGTCATCTGATCATATGGTATAAAGATAGGGTTAACAAGGCTAAAACAGCTGTAAATGATCATTCTTCCTATGTTGTCAAGAAGGTAAATGTAGCTACCAAAATTCAAAGAGACTCCATTACCATTAAAGATCCTGCTTGATTATGAGGATCCTACTGGAACAAAGTTTAGAGACCAAATTAGAGTCTACAATGGTATGTTTAGCTTCACTTCTGTTGGAGCCAGAATAGACCATTCGATTAATCGAGGGAGGGGGTTATATACATTTAGAATAAATGGGCAAAATTATCATCTAATTGGGTCTGCCCTTCCTAAAGAAGGAGTTCAACCACGGTATGCTCAGCTATACTTCTTTAACACTCAAAATGAAGCTCAAAATCGTATGTCAGCCTTTATTGATAAAGAAACATTTAACCAAGTGGACGAATATGTTATTGCAAGTTTGATTACCATGTTGGATGAGACAAGTGCAGTTGCCAAAGCATTTCAAATGGCAAGAGATTAGTGCCAATCCCATAGTTCATCAAACTTTGAACTACGTCTACTTAGTGAGAGGAAAACAGCTAGGCAATATAACGCTCCAACTGTATCTAAAGTAGCAGCTTTAATCACAAATGATTTTGGTAATGGTATTCTTACAAGATATATCATTGTAAATTTCAAGACCACTTGAGTGACTTGAATATCATATTTGCATCCATCATACATGGCATTGCAATATCCTTTGTTGTTCCGGTATGGAGAGGATTGTTACCATGAGAAGATACCATATCATACCAATACAGGTTCAAGGCAAAAAAGCGTGGTTATGTATCCATGAAAAAGTACTATACTTACCTCATCAAACAACTAATTAACCAAGGCAGTACTTTGGTGAGAGGAGGACGGCTATTCCAACAATTTTTGGTTGATGCATACATAATAATTGAGGAACAAAGACTCAAATGAAACCAACATAACCAAGACGCTCTACATGTGGATCTCTATCATAAACTGCATGATGCAGTTACAAGAGGTGACATAGATGCAGCTGGGCTTGGGAAGAGGATATTATTGCCCTCAAGTTTCACAGGCAGCCCAAGGTATATGATGCAGAACTACCAAGATGTAATGGCTTTGTGTCGTGCATATGGGGATCCAGACCTATTCATTACATTCACTTCCAATCTAAAATGGACGGAAATTGATGAAATGTTGGCATTTATTCTTGGACAGAAATCACATGATCGGCCGAAAGTAGGAACGCGTGTTTTCAAAATGAAGCTAACTAATTTATTAGATGATCTTACAAAAAACCAAATTTTTGGCGAGAGTCGTGCAGGTAAGTGATTGCATACAATACAATCATTAATTTCACGCTTTTAAACAATTTCGAATGAAAATTAACTTTACTTATAACAATTGCTTCCAGTGGTGTATGTAATTGAATTCCAAAAATGTGGCCTACCACGCGCACATATTCTCCTTTGGCTTGAAGAGCAATACAGATGCAAAACACCAAGTCAGTGAGATGACATAATATCAGCTGAGATTCCATGCCTAACCAATGATCCACATGGATACAAAGTGGTCACCAATTTTATGTTGCATTGGCCATGTGGTAAAGATGCCAACTACGCTGCATGCATCATTGAAGGAAAATGTACAAAACGGTATCCTAAAACATTCTATGCAGAAACAATGGTAGATAAAGAAGGTTATCCTATTTACCGTAGAATGGACACAAAAGTATTTGTTGTCAAAGGAAAATTCACCTATACAACAAAAATGTAGTCCCTTACAATCGATACCAACTGATAAAGTACCAAGCACACATTAACATTTAGTAGTGTAATAGATCAAAGGTAATAAAGTACTTAAAGAAAGGTCTAGATAGAGCAACTATTGTTGTACAAGAAAATGTGGGAACAAGCAATAATGGGCTAGGTGAAACAATAACTGAAGTTGATGAGATCAAAAGCTATTTAAACTGTCGCTATTTAGCACCATGTGAGGCAGTGTGGCATTTTTTATCTTTTGACATCAACTACTCCTACCCATCAATCATGAAGTTAAATTTTCACTTTCCAAATCAGCACTCAGTTACATTACGTGACTTACAAAGCTTGCCAGCACTACTTCAAAGGGAAGACATCAAGATAACGATGTTCACTAAGTGGTTTGAGCTAAATAAGCGAGATACAGAAGCAAGGAAACTAACCTATGCTGAAATACCCAAACACTATGTGTGGCATGAACAACAAAAGATATGGAAACTACGGAAACAGAAAAAAGTATTGGTAGGATTTTTTACTCAAAACCGGCTTCCGGGGAACGCTACTATCTCAGAATGTTGCTAAATGTGGTGAGAGGACCAACATCTTCTAAGAAAATGATGACAGTTAAAAGAAGGTGTATAAACTTTCAAAGAAGCATGTTTCGCATATGGCCTCCTCAATGATGATAAGGATCAGACACATGCTATAACAGAAGCCAGCTTTTGGGCATTAGGCCTGCAACTCCGTGACCTATTTGTCAGAATTTTGTTGTTCTGTGATGTCAGCCGGCCATTAAAATTATGGAAGAAACTTGGGAAATTTTATCAGAAGATATCTTAAACAAAAAGCAAAAAGCTTTCAGGTACCCTGAGTTGTAGCTAACATAGGAACAAATAAAAATTACTATTTGGTAGAAATTTAACAATTGTTAAATAGATCTTTAACAGATTTTTCTGATCTTCCACGGCCTAACCCAACATGCTAACCAATATGGATAATCGTTGGATTAGAGAAGCACTAGACTATGATGTGCACGAAAGTAAGATTGAACACGACCAACTTTATTTGTTGTTAAACTCAGAACAAAAACTGATATATGAACATGTTATTGAATCTGTGCATGATAAAAAGGGTCAAATTTATTTTGTTTATGGACCCAGAGGAACAGGCAAGACATTCTTATATAAAACTGTAATCTTAAGGTTAAGATCAGAAAGAGTAATTGTGCTAGCCCTTGCATCTTCAGGTATGTTATTTAAAATATTGTAACAACTTAATAGAATACTTTACACTTACATTCTTAAACTTTTTATAATCAATAACTAATTCGAATCATTGAACTAGGAATAGCATCATTACTCCTTCCTGGAGGGAGGACCTGATGCGGATCGCAAGACTCACAAAAGTTTTACTTCTCAAGGGATCTTGAGAAGTTTGCAATCCTCTAGGCAGTGTACCTGACCAGTGTAGTATAGTGAGTGGCAAGTACCGGGGGATTGATCGTTCTTTGGGGAATAGTGTTTGTTAGGATTGAAAACTACCTAAACTAGGTCTAGAGGTGAGGGATGATTCTTTTTGTATTTTTATATTTTTTTGAAAGCAAGTAGAAATCTCGGGTTTCGGAGGAATGGGCGGAATTAGTTACTAGTCAACTAACCCGAAAACTACTAATTAACAAAATAAAATAAAATAATAGAAAAGTAAATTGGTGAACTAACTTCTTCTGGTGAGGAAAATATATTTACTTAGATTTCACTACTCACTTGTTATTTCTTATTGAATTATTAAACTGTTACGATTGTTTGGATGAAAGGATTGTATTCCTTAATACCATTCGCGGGGGTGTGTACAGCCTTTCCTAACCCTATGAGTTTCTATCTCTTATTATGTCGACACGTTTAGTATCCTAACATAGCCTCATTAATAGTCACTCATGCATTAAATACAACCAATAAAACCATAGTACACATCCGATTACGTTTCTTAAGACGTTCAAGCCAGTTATCGTTGAAGCGTGGGATTGCACCCTCAAAAAAGGTTTTACCTCTCAAGGGTTCTCAAGAGGATTGCAATCCCCACCAGGCAGCGTACCTGATCAATGTAGTATAGTGTAGTGGCAAGTACCGGGGATTGATCGTTCTCTCGGAGAATAGTGTCATTAGGATCGAAACTTAATTAAACTAGGTCTAGAGGTAAGGGATGATTCTTTTTGTATTTTTATATTTTATGGAAAGCAAGTAAAAATCTCGAGTATTGGAAGAGTGGGCGGAATTAGTTGCTAGTCAACTAACCCAAATAACTACAAATGCGATAAAAATAAAATAACAAGAAAGTAAATGTGAGAAAAACAATAATAAGAGAAACGTGTTTACTTAGATTTCACTACTCCCTAGCTATCTTTCATTAATTGAATAGTTTGTTACAATTGCGTGGACGACGGGTTATATTCCTTAATACCATTTGTGGGGCCGTGTACGATCTTCCCCAACTCTATAAGTTTCTACCTCTTCCTATGTCTAGTCGACAAGTAGCTCCTAACATGGCCTCCTTAGTAGTCACTCATGCATTAAATACAACCATTAAAATCATAGTACACATCCGATTCATATTTCTTAAGACGTTCAAGCATGTTACCAATTGGAAGTCTGCCAGTTTTCTTAAGCCTAACATCGATATCATTCATCCAATACAATTAATAACAAACAATCAACCAACAATCAATAGTTAGGTTTCATTACATCTAAGCAAACACAAACAAACCTAGCCTAGCATTTTAAAGTAAAGACAAGCATAAGATAGAATCAAACAACACCTAGACATATTGAATGATTACTGGAAGATTTATCTTTATTGAAACATGGATGAAAGAAGGGTTTGAAACCCCTACAATATGATGAAAATTCGACCTAGGGTTTGTGGTAAAGTTCCTCCAAAAGTTCTCTCCCTAATGAATAAAAATTAGAAAACTATATATAGAGATCACACGTCTGACGGCGTCACATTGTAATCCTGACGCCGTCAACTAGCCGCCAATACTCTTCTCAGATTGCTTAGATCCATATATGAAGCTTTCACATATAAATCTTCATATGGCCGTGACGTGTAATTTTGCTCTTGACGGCCTTGGCTTCCCAAAGCATGGCGCCGTCACTCTTTAACTCCCAAAAACATTCTAGCACATCTCGTGTAACTTTTTATCTACCTCTTTGCCAATACGTGACGCCGTCACATGCAAAGCGTGACGTCGTCAGGTACTATCTCCAGCTTGATTTTGGAGACTTTGCCGTTTTCTTCACTTTTCACTCCAAAAACGTCCAAAATGCTTCCTTTTCTAGAGTTTTTCTCCAAAGTACTTAAAATGACAAAAGGAATGATTTGAGGCAATATTTGATCAAATAATCACGACTTAGGGCTTAAATGACCCCCTAAAAGCGTAACACTTTTCACCTCATCAAATACCCTTACACTTTAGATTTGCTTGTCCTTAAGCAAATGCGCTTTTATTCTAATCAAAATACCAAGCTAGGGGTCATTTAACATGATACGTGGGGATCGCACCAGGCTTTACATCTCGAGGGATCTCATGAAGCTTACAACCCCCACTAGGCAGTGTACCTGATCGATGTAGTATAGTATAATGACAAGTACCGGGGGATTGATCGTTCAGCTAGGAATAGTGTCGCTAGGATTAGAAAACCTAAAGACTAGTTCTAAAGATGAGGGATGATTCTTTTTGTATTTTTATATTTTTTTATGAAAGCAAGTAAAAATCTAGGGTTTGAAGGAGTTGGGCGGAATTAGTTGCTAGTCAACTAACCCAATACTAAGATGCAATCAAAATAAAATACTAGAAATGAAAATAAACTAAATTATACTAGAGTTGTGAGCAATATGTGGGAGAATTGTGTTTACTTAGATTTCACTACTCCCTAGATATCTTTTACATGTTAATTACTTGTTATAGTTGCGTGGATGACGGATTGTATTCCTTAATACCATTCATGGGGTGGCGTACTTACTTCCCCAATCCTATGAGCGCCTACTTCACTCCTATGTCGAGCCGGCTCAGAAGCTCCTAACATGGGATCACTAGAATTTGCTCATGCATTAAATACAACCAATAAAACCTAGTACACATCGGTTCATGTTTCCTAAGACGTTCAAGCATGTTACACAATGGAGATCTGCCAGTTTTCTTAAGCCTAACATTGAAATCATTCATCCAATACAACCATAAACAAGTAAGCAACACATAATTAACATCTAGGTTTCATTACATCTAAGCAAACACAAGATAGATCTAGCCTAGCATGTTGAAATCAAGACAAGCATAAGATATATTCAAACAACACATAGACATATTGAAAGAATTAAGAGAAGACTTATTTCAATTGAACATGAAAGGATTCAAGGGGTGAAAACCCTTGAAAACACTGTAAAATATGACCTAGGGTTTACAAAGTTCGGCCCTAGTTTTCTCGCCGCTAAATAGTTTCTCGGACTGCCAAGATCTGGGTCTGACGCCTTCATGTATACTCCTTATGCAGGCCGTCACCAAAAATAGTCTTGACACCCTTGTTGTGACGCCTTCAGGTTTTCACTGGGTCGTCATGGATTTTACTCTTGACGCCGTCATGATCTTCCTCTTGACGCCGTTAGGTACTGTTCTCAGCAAGGAAAATTAAGTCTTTGCCGTTTTCTTCACTTTTATGCTCCAAAAACGTCCAAAATGCCTTCTTTTCCAGAATTCACTCCAAAAGTACCTAAAATCACAAAAGGAACGATTTAGGGCAATATTTGATCAAATAAATTCAATTCCGGGCTTAAATGACCCCCTAAAAGTGGTTCATTTTTCGCCTCATCATATACCCTTACACTTGAGATTTGCTTGTCCTCAAGCAAATGCGCTTTTATTCTAATCAAAATACAAGTTAGGGGTCATTTAACACTAATATAAAAGTAATTACAACAAATAATCGTTCCACTAAAGACCAAAGACAAGCACGGAGGTCATACACTAGCACCTCACAAATAGTGTTTAGATACTCACATCTCTCGTGTGTAATAAAGTAATATCACAATATGGTAACGGAAAATATCTCTCACTACCTGTCATAGCAAAATAGATTACCATAGGCTTGGGAAAGGATCAAACCTCCACCACATGGCGTAAGCACATAGGATAAACTATCAAAGAGGTCTTTTAAAGGGTTGTAACGTTAGGTGTAGGGATATGGAATACACGGTTTTGTTGGATATAGGCAGTCTTTACTGGTGGCGAGTTAACAATCTTGGTTAATTACATGTACAATATGGCGTTGCTAAGCCAAGACTAGACTCGACTTAAGCTAATAAATGAAAAATAACAAAAACATAAAATAAACATAGAATGAAAAGGGATGGTAGTCCGTTTTTTTTTTTTTTTTTTTTTTTTTTTTTTTTGCATACACTCTTACCCTACCATCCAAAATAATACATCATAGGGAATGAACATTCCCCTTACACTTGAATTTTTACATACTTTACAATAAACTAATCTAATGACTCGAATTAAGAAAATCAAAACACTTGGAGTACTTTTAAGATTAACGCACATACGGGGGTAATAAATGATGTTCTTCCTCATTACTCCATAAAATAAGTACTTTACCCATGAGTCCCAATCGTCCCAAAATAATATGTACAAGGATATGACTCGACTTAGCAACCATGTAATCAATTAGATAATTAACTTAGGGTTTAACACATAACAATAATGCACTAAAGATGAGTGCATACACGGAAGGCTAAGGCGATTTGGGTGTACATTTAAGTGGGGTGTAACAAATTCTTCCTTTAAGTAAAATGCTTAAAGTTAGAAACGAAAAGATAGGCTCGGAGGGGTGTACTAGGGGTTTCGTGTACTAAAAATGAGTACAACGCTAAGGTGTGGGAAAAATTAATTGACTTAACTAGCCAAGTAATATGACTTAAATGGTCAAGTAATTATGATACGGGTTTAACACAAGGGTGATCCTAATGCCTCTTATCATGCAGTAAATCCTACCACACGAATGTAGTCTCACTAGCAGTCTCGGGATGCATCACTAACGCAAGTTCTAGAATCTAAATGCTACCGGTACACTCATAAGCACTAATAGTAAATGCTTTTGCTATCAAATCTAAAGGCGAACCTCACATATTTGGGTGGAAAATTTTTCTGAATGGTACGGTTTTGTGCTAGTCATACGATCTCCTATCCATGAGACGCTTGCTATGGCTAAAGTTTCACTCCTAAATGTTGTAAAAAATTTTAAATTTGGCGCTAAAATTGCACTAACAAGTATTTCTCATAGTTTTATTACACATCTACCATCAAACAAACAAACTCAAGCGAAAGTGTATCTGTAAGGTATCATCATTTTACCCTCCTCTTACACTTAGGATGAACATTGTCCCCAATGTTCAAGTAAAGAATGTAAAAGTGAAATAAGTAAAACAAATGAAATCAAATACTCCCCTGATTCGCTCGGTATGGATAATAAGGTGGCCAGGTTAGATATTCCTCCAAGAAAATGAACAATCAAAGCTTCCCTTTTAGAATAATAATCATCTTCTTGTCATACATAACCTGTAAAACCTGAGAAAATAGACAAGGCAACCTCGAATAAAATCGGCGGCAATCTACATATGCTAATAAATCCTAGAAAACAAAATAAGATATAATGCTTGTGGAATGATGTTTGCAGATTTCCTGGAGATTATAAAACTAATAATTCAACAAAAACTTTAAGACTCCGTTAGAAAAACAAAACTGGTAAAATTTCCAGATTTTTGCACGTGACGCCGTCAAGAGTAAACTCGTGACGCCGTCAGAAGTGACCTGCAGAAATTCTTATGTTAAGTTTCCGGAAAATTTCTGGAAAAACTTCGTCCTACTTCCTGGAAAATCCTGCAAAATATCATTATGACTCGATACAAGCATTTGACTCTAACAAATACGAATATACATGCTCACTTAATATTGTGGAGAATCATGATTGGTTTTGTTTCTTAAAAACATATTTGGGGTTTCCCCTTACACTTATCTTTTGCAAAAATATCTTTGGATGGAGTTAAGACTAGGCCAAACAACAAAGTAAAGTATTTCCACCATTTCAGTTTTGAAACATGATCTACCAACAATAAAAAATAAAGCATGCATACGGAAGCAAATAACAAACAAACAAAATAAAAAATCACACAAAACATGGGTTGCCTCCCAAGAAGCGCTGATTGATGCTAAACAGTCAACCTAAATTGACCAAGGATATGGTCAACAAGGTCAAACTCCCTAGACCAATGCTTCCGGGTAATATAAGGTATCACCAGGTCGTTAAGTCCCGACAAAGTGTGAATTGTAACTGAGCGTGCTTTGTGATCGGGTGATTATTCACAGAAAAGGGTTGTTATGAGAATTATTTGGAATTTATTAAACAAAATAGCTTAGGAAAGCTATGTGATTGATTACGGGTATTAAGATTTAGAAGAATTGATCTAAAACCTAAAAACGTACGTTTTAATTAAAAACGTACACTGACGAACGTGAAAGAGAGTACAACTGATGAACAGAAAAGACTACGAGTGTGAAATTTTTATTTTTACAATCCTAATAAATAAAGAAAAATTTAAGAATAAGAAAAATTGTTTTTACACTATTTAATTATTTATTATTAATTAATTACTAATTATTTATTTATTAACTAATTATATTAGTTTAAATTATTAAAAATTACTAAAAAGACTTAGATAATTAAGAAGCTTTTTATAAATCTAATTAACCATCACAGGAATCCTAAAAATTATAAAAAGTTGATTTTATGTATTTTTAAACTAATTTACTAATTATTATTATAATTATTAATTACTTACCAATTAAACTAATTATATTAAAAAAAATAGAAAATGAATAGTAAAAATTCTAGAAAAATTTATAAAAATGTTTTAACTTATATAAAAGCTAGAAAAATTATAAAAACTAGGTGTTACTTAATAAAATCTAATTATGCTATTTAATTGTTTATTATTTATTAATAATTAATTAAACTAAAATTAATTCTAAAAACCACTAAAAGACAAAAAAAAATTTTGGAAAAATAAATAAAATTACTTTAATATAAAAGAGATTTAATAAAAATATGAAAAATGCTAAAGTGCTTATAAATAAGCTAAAATGAAAATTAAAAAGATAGTTTCTATTAAATAGAAGCTATCACTAAAATTAAAATTGGTTTTTTGTGTTTTTTCTTTTTCCAAACTAATTTAACACTAAAAACTAAAAACTTTTACAAACACACTTTTTATGGAACTCAGAAATAAGCACTTTGAGTGCTTATATGTTCAACAGTTGACTTTGTTTGACTGAGAAGGGAAATAAGCACAAATGGGCTTATGTGGGGTCCACAATGGTGGAAACTTGTTCACTTAAGTCATTTGGACAGGTTACGGAAAGATTCAGTCAAATAAGTTGTGTGAATAAGCCAAAAAGACCAAAATAAGCACTTGCTTATTTGGAACTAAGACAGAAAATGGGACAACCTTTTGAGGTGGTTTCAAGTGGGGTCCACAGTGATTAAGGTAAAACTAAAGGTCAAAACCTGAAGCCTGCCAGGAGGGGGGTTGAATGAACCCAAAATGGGTCAGTGGGACCCAATGAGGTGACTGGTGGTCTGATGCACAGGGCAGGGGTCTTGCCCTGCAGCCTACTCTGAGGGGCAATTTGGTCCTTAAGAAAAATTCACAAAAATCAACCAAGTATGTAAATCAATAGTTCAGTTGGTAGACTAATTACCCAAGAAGTTTCAAAGCTTCAAACAAAATAGAAAAATCTACAAAATTCACCCAAGATTTGAGTTTTTCTGCCTTATAAACTTTTGACTTTTTCAATTATGAGTAAAGTTTGACTTTGAGGAACTTTGGTTGATCATTACTGGTTCAATGTGTTAAATTAGACTACAAGTAAACTAAATTAAGCTTTAACTTCTATTTATGAGTTGAAATGATGAAACAACTTTCTCAAATCCTTGACAGTTAACAACTTAAAGACTCAAAGGGTGAATTTTGACTTTCACTTGAGTTGTTACTGATTTTGTGGTCTAAGGGGTTCTAATATACCTACTTGAGTCTGTATCTATAGCTAACAACAATAAAAACCACCCTTAACCCTCTGAAACAACCAAAGCCAAACACCCTTTTTTTTGACTGATTTGGTGATTTTTGAGGCAAATGAGTAGACTAAACCATGCCAGTGGATCACAACAGTTTATTATGACACAAAATACCAAATTGAACACAAATCAACAGCCAACAACTACTAAGACTCAAAATCCCATGTTGAGGTAAATTGACAGTCAATACTACAATTGAGAGCTCACAAGTTTCTATTGAACAAACACCATGTTTTAAGCAACAATTATACTAAAAGACAATAGATATGCATAAAAATCACAAAGATGAACAAGTACAAGCAACAAATCAATAGAAGCTAAAAAATTGCAAAAGTGACTCACAGTCACTTCCAAGCTGAGATTCAAACAACCAGGATTCAAGAACCACACCTATTGACTTCCACAAGTCACTAATACCCTCTGCAATCCAAAATCAACCAAAATCCAAGCTTCTTCAACCTTTGTCCATATTTTTTTATTTTATTTCGATTTTTATATATTTTTGACTATTTTTATGAAACTAAGTTAAAATGGTTTCACAAGTTTTTAAAGCTTCTGAAAACAAGTGCATTAAGCTTATACGTGCTTGTGATTAACTTATAATATCTAATTAACTTATATTAAGACTTTGAAATTCTTGAACAAGACTTGAAATTTGGAAACAAGAGATAAACTTAAAATAAAATTTCATTACTTGAAAACTAATTACAATGAGTAAATTAAGTACTAAAACAACTAGGTTAAACTAATACATGCCTTATGAGGCTCCTACTACATTCTATATATACTACGATTCATAAATAAATCCTCCAAGCTTCCACATGGCTTCTTTTTGAATTTTTTATGTCCCAGTGGTGTTTGTGTTGACCCTTGACCATATCCCAGCCCTTCAATTGAACTTTATTGCCTCTGAGCCGTTGATTGGAATTTTTGCCGCCAATTTCAAAGGAGCAAGTATTAGTAGTATGGTTGAGGGGTATTAATTGTGGGTGGCTAATGTTGATATGGTTGGTGCGGCACATTAATTGTGGGGGGTTGTTTGGTGAATAGGGGGGGGGGGGGGAACACAGGACCTGGTTTTAGGGGGAAAGTGGGGAAGAAGACGGTCGTTTGACTGTGGGTTTGACCGGGCATAATATTAAAAAGGGGACTGAGCCGGATTGGTTTTGGGCTTGGCATGGGTGGACTGGGCTTTGGACTTGGATTGGTTTTGGTTTGGATTTGGTTTATATAATAAAAAGGGTCCGTTTGGCATATAGTTATCACAAGGACCATTTTTACAATTTTTCCAAAGATGAGGTGCTGAAAATGTAACTTCTCCAAATTGCTTATAAGGACCAATATTGCCAATCACCAACATTCCAAGAACCAATTTTGCATTTTTCCACTTTTCAAAATTCCCAGGGACTTAATTTGCCATTTTTGAAAGTACAGGGACCTAAACTGTAATTTTGGAAATTTATGACCCAAGTATGATATTTTGTGATGTTTGACTTTCAAAAGCTTGGGTTGACTTTTCCTTTCAAAATAAATGCATAGGGACTATTTTTGACAAGTTTTGAAACTTGGGGGACTGAAACTGCCAATATTGCAAACTTTGTACATTTTTCATTTGTTTTTGCTAATTTTGCTTTTAAAACACATAAAACACAATCCCTGGGATAATTTAAGTATTTTGATAACTTTTTGATTGTTTTTGTATGTTTTGGCAGTTTAAATACGACAAAAATGATGAGTGTTTGAGCACTCATCAATCCCCCACACTAAACTATTGCTAGTCCCTAGCAATCTTTTTAGAAAACTTGATGGATTTGAAAACTCTTTACCAAAAGCCATCACTTCTGGAGTAGCCAAATGTTTCAATTCAAATAAGAACTATGGTCCACTTGATAACCATGTGATTTTTAGCAAACCACCAGCTTTCAACGGTTTTGATTAGTCTTTACCAAGGGCCGTTTGCTCCTGGACTAGCCAACTCTTGATGGACCTAGTCAACATCTTGGTGAGCTGATTACCAATTATGGTTTTTCCACTGCCTTTACCACAAGCCATAATCTTGCGGGCTAGCCAACTCATGCACTTTTTGGGATATGGCGAGTTGATTTACCATACAATTTTGGGCAAATTGCAAGCCGTCAACGGATTTGAGTTATCTTTACCAAGAGCCGTTTGCTCCTGGATTAGCCAATCCCTTTGTCGGTTAGACATGGCGGACTGATAACCACAAAAATTTTGAAATAAAGTGAAAAATTTTTGAAAATTTTGGCCAAAACAGGGGTACTAGAAGATATATTTTGATAAAATTCGCTAGAATTTTCCCCCACACTTAGAAATGAATATTGTCCTCAATATTCAAAGTCCCGGCTATTATGCCGACTCTTTGAACGGAAAAAGCTAATATTCGAATCTAACTGTGGAAACACCATTGTTTTCACTTTATTTCTATATATATACACACTTTTATTTTATTTATTTTTTATTTTTTTTTGGAACTTATATACATATATACATTTTCAAACAGTGGGGGGTTGGCCATTCCCCCACACTAGGTGGTAGAAAGTAGAAAGAAATCAGAGATACGGGTGAAAACCCGTATTGTGCTATTGTTTTTTTTCATCGAGTTGCTAGCTTGACTCGATCCCCGAATTCAATTGTCCTTGGGGAAAGTTTGGAGATCCGGGACAACCATGGATGGTGTGTCCTCTCCAAAGTAATGCTTTAAACGATGTCCATTCACTTTGAAATTCGGACCATCATTTTGAGATAATTCGACGGTGCCATAAGGGTAGACTTTAGCGATAGTGAATGGACCAGTCCAACGGGTTTTTAGCTTTCCCGAGAAGATCTTAAGTCTAGAATTGAAAAGAAGGACTCGATCACCAACGTTAAAAACGCGGTTCTTGATTTTGGTGTCATGAATCTTCTTTGTCTTTTCTTTATAGATCAAAGAGTTCTCGTAAGCTTGATCACGAAGTTCGTTTAATTCATTTAGTTGAACTTTTCTATGATCACCCGCAGTTTTGAGGTCAAAATTGGCATGCTTGAGAGCCCAATAGGCTTTGTGCTCAAGCTCGATCGGAAGATGGCACGCTTTCCCGTACATAAGTTTGTAAGGCGTACACCCAATGGGTGTTTTGTAAGCCGTACGGAAAGCCCAAAGTGCATCATCTAATTTATCCGACCACGATGCACGATTTTCACCTACTGTTCTTTCTAAAATTCTTTTGATGCCCCGATTGGAAACTTCGACTTGTCCACTTGTTTGAGGGTGGTACGCAGTAGAAAGACGGTGAGTTACACCGTACTTTTGCATGACTTTTTCGAATTTGTCATTATAGAAGTGCGTACCACGATCACTAATAATAGCACGTGGAGTTCCGAATCAGGCAAAAAGAGCTTTCAAAAATTTCACAACTACTCGGGCATCATTTGTGGGTAAAGCTTTCTCTTCAACCCATTTTTACAAATAGTCAACAGCTACGAGTATGTATTTGTTGCCATGAGAAGATGGAAATGGCCCCATAAAGTCGATTCCCCAGATGTCAAAAATTTCACAAACTTGAATTGCATTTTGAGGCATTTCATTCTTTTGTGAAATATTCCCGTGACGTTGACAAGCGTCACAAGACTTGACCAATTCTTGGGCATCCTTGTAGATTGTGGGCCAATAAAAGCCGGAATCAAACACCTTTTTGGCGGTGTAGTTGGGATTGTGGTGGCCCCCCGTGGGACCAGCATGGCAAGCCTTTAAAATTTCAGTGGCTTCCTGACCATACACACACCGCCGGATGAATTGATCCGCACAAATTTTGAAAAGATAGGGGTCGTCCCAGAAATAATGTTTGACATCCTTGAAGAATTTATTTTTTTGTTGGGACGACATCCCTTTCACAATAAAGTTACCCGCAAGGTAGTTTGCAAAGTCAGCAAACCATGGGGTAATCGAGTCTCCACGAAATGAAACCGCATTGAGGGTTTCGAGAGGAAATGTTTCGTTTATTTCCTTTTTCTCGAAAGCATCTTGGTGTGGGTTTTCAAGACAGGAGAGATGATCAGCAGCTAGGTTCTCGGCTCCTTTTTTATCGCGAATAATGATATCAAATTCTTGCAGGAGGAGAACCCAACGGAGGAGTCTCGGCTTTGCATCTTGTTTTGCAAAGAGGTACTTCAAAGCTGAATGATCCGTATACACTATGCTCTTGGTCAATATCAAGTATGGCCGGAATTTTTCGAAAGCATACACCACAGCTAATAATTCTTTTTCAGTGGTGGTGTAATGACTTTGAGCCTCGGTCATAGTTTTGCTGGCATAGTGTATAGGCTGAAAATGTTTTGTTTTTCGTTGCCCCAAGACTGCCCCTATCGCATAATCACTAGCCTCACACATGAGCTCGAAGGGCAAGTCCCAATCGGGGGCAACAAGAATCGGTGCCTCGGTAAGCCTTTTCTTTAATGTTTCAAAAGCTTCGATGCACTCGGGGGAGAAGATAAAAGGAGCATCCATTTCGAGGAGATGGGTCATAGGCCGGGCGATTTTAGAAAAATCTTGAATAAACCTACGATAGAAACTGGCATGACCCAAAAAGCTCCTAACACCTTTTACGGTTGTGGGATGCGGTAATTTTGCAATGACGTCCACTTTGGCTCTGTCAACCTCAATCCCGTTCTTTGAAATTTTATGGCCGAGGACAATGCTCTCTTTGACCATAAAGTGACTCTTCTCCTAATTTAGACATAACTTTGTGTCTTCACAATGTTTTAGCATGCTGTCTAAATGGGAGAGACATGATTGGAATGAATCCCCAATGACCGAAAAATCGTCCATAAAGACCTCCATAGTTTTCCTGATCATGTCGGAAAATATGGCCATCATACATCTTTGAAACGTGCCCGGAGCATTACATAAGCCAAATGGCATACGTTTATACGCAAAAGTTCCATATTGGCATGTAAAAGTGGTCTTTTCCTGATCTTGCGGATCAATGGGAATCTGAAAGTAACCCGAGAAACTATCGAGGAAGCAATAGTACTCATTCCCCGCTAATCTCTCGAGCATCTGATCCATAAAGGGCAGAGGAAAATGATCTTTACGGGTGGAGTCATTTAACTTACGATAGTCAATGCAGACGCGCCAACCCATAACCAAACGAGTTGGAATCAACTCATTCTCCTCATTTGTGCCAACAGTAATGCCACCTTTTTTTGGAACACAATGAATTGGGCTAACCCAAGGACAGTCTGAGATAGAGTAAATCAATCCGACATCGAGAAGTTTTAAAACTTCTTGTTTGATAACCTCGTGAATTTTTGGATTCACCCTTCTTTGTTGTTGGACTGCTAGTTTGAAGTCGTCCTCCATTAAAATCTTATGAGTACAAAATTCAGGGTCAATGCCCTTGATGTCAGAGAGTCGCCAAGTGCTTGTTTATGTGACTTCAAAATTTTTATGAGAGCAGCCTTTTCCTCAACACTTAAGTCTTTGGCAATTATGACGGGTAATTTATCATCACCCTCCAGAAATACATATTCAAGGTGAGGTGGCAAGTCCTTAAGTTCAACCTCAGGGAAGTCATCAGTTTTCTCAACATTTTTAACTTCCTCTTTATGAAGTGTTTGTGGTAGAACAGGAAGAGGAGAGGGATCTTCGTTTAACAATTTCTCAAGCAGGAGAATATTCCTCTCGGGGTCAATCTCTTGGTTATCGATTCCATCGGGAATCGAATCACTTTTGAGAAAGGCCTCAATTTCTTCTAAGATGAAGTCACTTCCCTCAAACGGAGTGAGGGAAGGAGAAGAATTGGCAATGATGGGATGAGAAGAGTGAGTGAGGTTTTCACTCAAAGAATCATCAATGAAACCTAAAATCTCTTGAGCATACTCCTCAGCAGCAACATCGATGACATCTATTTGGTTCACAGATTCACAGTCATAATTGGAGGAGTATCTCGAAGTTTGATTTAGGTTGAAGGTAATGGCTTCCATTCCAACACGTAATGTGATCTCATGCTCAAATACATCGATAAGAGCGCGCCCAGTTCTAAGGAATCCCCTTCCAAGAATGAGAGGGACCCTAGAATCGGCATCAAAGTGAACAATAACAAAATCTGCCAGAAAATGGAACTTTCCCACTTTAACGAATACGTCCTCGGCAATGCTAAGGGGACGAGAAATTGAACGATCGGCAAGCTATGAAGTCATGCACGTGGGAGTGAGTTCGGGAAGAGAAAGTTTCTTCCACACAGAATATGGCATCAGGTTAATGCTAGCACCTAGACCGGCTAAGGCGAAGCATTCAACCATACCCGGGAAAGTACAAGGAATCAGAAATTTCCCGGGGTCTCCAAGCTTTTCAGGAAGCTTTTTCAAGAGAACTGTTGAGCAGTGCTCATTCAGAGGAGTTCTTGCCATCTCGAAGAGTTTTTCCTTATTACTTAACAGATTTTTTATTGTTGATGCAAACTTGGGCATCAAGAGAATAGCGTCCGCGAAGCTAATGTCAAAGTGCAAATCTTGGAAGATTTGGAAAAATTTATCCATTTGGTGACTAGCCTTTTCGCGGAGCTTTTGTTCATTGAGACGTGATGGATAAGGAATAGAAGTTTTGGATTTGTCCACTGGAGTTTCTGGTGGTTCAAAGATAACTCCAGGCTTACATCTGGTTTCAGGAATAACCTGAGGTTGGACGTGTGCTGTACTTCGTGGGCTAGGAGTTTGCACCTTGTCCTTTGTCACCTCCGGTTCATGTTCCACTACCTTTGGAGGAGAAGGAGAAGAGGTAGTAGGAATCGCGGGTTCATCATATGAAGCACCACTTCATGTTGTGATCGCTTTAGCATCGCCCCTCGGGTTAGCGATCGTGTTGCTCGGTAAAGTAGTACCTGAGCCCGAGGGTCGATCATTTAAAGACTCCTTGATATCAGAAATCTGGCTGACCAGCAACTTGTTCAACTCTTCTTGGGACTTCATGAATTGCTTTAACAACTCATCAGACGAAGGCCCGGTTGGAACAATGGCTTGATTCGGATTAGGAAGATTTTGAGCTCGATTGTTCGGATTGGGACCTTGGTTGAAATTTCCTTGGTTTTGATGATGGAAATTCCCTTGATTCTGGTGATTGTTTCCATGAAAGTTCCCAATATTGAAATTACCATGACCTTGGTTCCGATTAAAGTTTCCTTGATTATGGTATTGGAAACCTTGATTTTGGAAACCTTGGTTTTGATTTTGGAAACCGTGACCCTGATTGAAGTTACCTTGGTTTTGATAACCTTGGTTCACTCTATTTTGATTTTGGCCACGGTTTTGGACATTTTGGTTTTGATTAAAGCCGGGAGGTCCAGGATCATGGTGAGGACGATAGTTCGGGTCCATAGGAGGGCGGTATTGATTTCCTCCTTGATTTTGGGACCCGACAACAGCATGAGCTTCATATGGAGTACCATCAGTAGCTGTGCAATTGTAGTAGGCATGCGGCCTACCACAAGTCACACAGAGTTCCACTTTTTTAACCTCAGCAGGGGGAGGATGTTGTGGAAATGAAACTTTCTTTGTTTGGGTGAGAACCAAAGCTTGGATCGCTTCAGTAAGCTTGTCAAGCTTAGCATCCGTGCTAGATTGACCCACAGAAGATGAAGTGGAAGGACCCGCATTGATTTGAGAAACAATCGGTTTGCTTCGTGTAGAGCGGACCTTGGACTTGTTTTCTATGATTTGCAAAGCTTCTTTTGTGGTTCTACTCAAGAAATTACCTCCCGCGGAGGCATTGAGAGAATCCTGATCAGCTTGGCTCATGCCATTGTAGAAAGTATCGAGTTGCATCAACTCTGAGAAACCATGATGTGGACACTTGCGAAGTAATTCTTTGAAACGATCCCACGCTTCACCAAAAGATTCATCATATTTTTAAGTGAACTTGGTGATTTCGTTCTTAAGACTCGTGGTCTTGGAAGGTGGGAAGAATTCATTCACAAATTTTTTCACAAGATCTTCCCATGTCTCAATAGATCTAGGAGGTTGTTTTTCAAGCCAAATTCGGGCTTGTCCCTCCAGTAAGAATGGGAAGAGAAGAAGTTTGATTGCTTCACAAGGGACATTCTTTTATTTGATGGTCGATGTGATTTTATTGAACCATCGAATGTGAGCATGAGGATCGTCCCTCTCAAAACCGTAGAATTGACTTGAGGTTACAAGATTGAGTAACCCGGTTTTGAGCTCGAAATTATCAGCCACGATGGCTGGAACAACAATGGCATCTCCGTAACCCTCTATGGGTGCTTGGAGAAGCTCACAGATGGGGCGGTCTTCCACCATGGTGACAGTGGGTGTGGCAACAGTACGGATCTCAGATCCGACTGTTGGTGCAGAACGTCTATGAGGTCTTCGAGGTTTCCGGACAAGCTCACGTAATGGGCTAGTGGACCTTGAAGAACGAGTGTGCATGCACTAGGGATAAAAACCAATCAAAACAAAATCGAGGCAAATCCACAGTGAACTTAAACCAATAATCACAAGCAAGTGGCTTCTTCAAGAAAGGTACACCACTTACAGTGATACAAAGGCAAGTTTTAAATCTTAGGTTTGGGAACTTATTATGTTCACACCCCCAGTTGGTAGGTGTTCTGTCTTGGTTTGCGACGGTTAGTTTTTATGTATGATTATTATTCACAAGAAAAGACGGATGTTTTTGTGTTTTGTGTATGGGTGAAAAACTTTTGGACAATATTTTTGGTATCGTCTCGTAATCTAAAATCGTTTCTCTTTAAGAATCACCTTAAAAGAAAACCAAATCAGAAAATGTTACGATCTGTTTTGTTGTTTTAACACGTTATGAAAAGTGTTAATGACTTTTTTTTGTGTTTCGATTTAAAATTTACACAAGTGGTGGTATTTGTGCAGTGATGATGGTGAGATAACACTAATCTTAAAAGACGCTGCAGAAACGCGCACACCTCCCCGGCAGCGGCGCCAAAATTTGATTGATGCAAAACAGTCAACCTAAATTGACCAAGGATATGGTCAACAAGGTCAAACTCCCTAGACCAATGCTTCCGGGTAATATAAGGTATCACCAGGTCGTTAAGTCCCGACAAGGTGTGAATTGTAACTGAGCGTGCTTTGTGATCGGGTGATTATTCACAGAAAAGTGTTGTTATGAGAATTATTTGGAATTTATTAAAAAAAATAGCTTAGGAAGGCTATGTGATTGATTACGGGTAGAAGAATTGATCTAAAACCTAAAAACGTACGTTTTAATAAAAAACGTACACTGACGAACGTGAAAGAAAATACAACTGATGAACAGAAAAAGGCTACGAGTGAGAAATTTTTATTTTTACAATCCTAATAAATAAAGAAAACTTTAAGAAAAAGAAAAATTATTTTTACATTATTTAATTATTTATTATTAATTAATTACTAATTATTTATTTATTAACTAATTATATTAGTTTAAATTATTAAAAATTACTAAAAAGACTTAGATAATTAAGAAGATTTTTATAAATCTAATTAACCATCACAGGAATCCTAAAAATTATAAAAAGTTGATTTTATGTATTTTTAAACTAATTTACTAATTATTATTATAATTATTAATTACTTACCAATTAAACTAATTATATTATAAAAAATAGAAAATGAACAGTAAAAATTCTAGAAAAATTTATAAAAATGTTTTAACTTATATAAAAGCTAGAAAAATTATAAAAACTAGGTGTTACTTAATAAAATCTAATTATGCTATTTAATTGTTTAATATTTATTAATAATTAATTAAACTAAAATTAATTCTAAAAACCACTAAAAGACAAAAGAAAATTCTGGAAAAATTTATAAAATTACTTTAATATAAAAGAGATTTAATAAAAATATAAAAATGCTAAAGTGCTTATAAATAAGCTAAAATGAAAATTAAAAAGATAGTTTCTATTAAATAGAAGCTATCACTAAAATTAAAATTGGTTTTTTGTGTTTTTTCTTTTTCCAAACTAATTTAACACTAAAAACTAAAAACTTTTACAAACACACTTTTTATGGAATTTAGAAATAAGCACTTTGAGTGCTTATATGTTCAACAGTTGACTTTGTTTGACTGAGAAGGGAAATAAGCACAAATGGGCTTATGCGGGGTCCACAATGGTGGAAACTTGTTCGCTTAAGTCATTTGGACAGGTTAAGGCAAGATTCAGTCAAATAAGTTGTGTGAATAAGCCAAAAAGACCAAAATAAGCACTTGCTTATTTGGAACTAAGACAGAAAATGGGACAACCTTTTGAGGTGGTTTCAAGTGGGGTCCACAGTGATTAAGGTCAAACTAAAGGTCAAAACCTGAAGCCTTCTAGGAGGGGGGTTGAATGAACCCAAAATGGGTCAGTGGGACCCACTGAGGTGGCCACAATGAGCCACCAAAGTAGTGGTGGTGACTGGTGGTCTGATGCACAAGGCAGGGGTCTTACCCTGCAGCCTACTTTGAGGGGCAATTTGGTCCTTAAGAAAAATTCACAAAAATCAAACAAGTATGGAAATCAATAGTTCAGCTGGTAGACTAATTACCCAAGAAGTTTCAAAGCTTCAAACAAAATAGAAAAATCTACAAAATTCACTCAAGATTTGAGTTTTTCTGCCTTATAAACTTTTGACTTTTTCAATTATGAGTAAAGTTTGACTTTGAGGAACTTTGGTTGATCATTACTGGTTCAATGTGTTAAATTAGACTACAGGTAAACTAAATTAAGCTTTAACTTCTATTTATGAGTTGAAATGATGAAACAACTTTCTCAAATCCTTGACAGTTAACAACTTAAAGACTCAAAGGGTGAATTTTGACTTTCACTTGAGTTGTTACTGATTTTGTGGTCTAAGGGGTTCTAATATACCTACTTGAGTCTGTATCTATAGCTAACAACAATAAAAACCACCCTTAACCCTCTGAAACAACCAAAGTCAAACACCCCTTTTTTTGACTGATTTGGTGATTTTTGAGGCAAATGAGTAGACTAAACTATGCCAGTGGATAACCACAGTTTATTATGACACAAAATACCAAATTGAACACAAATCAACAGCCAACAACTACTAAGACTCAAAATCCCATGTTGAGGTAAATTGACAGTCAATACTACAATTGAGAGCTCACAAGTTTCTATTGAACAAACACCATGTTTTAAGCAACAATTATACTAAAAGACAATAGATATGCATAAAAATCACAAAGATGAACAAGTATAAGCAACAAATCAATAAAAGCTAAAAAATTGCAAAAGTGACTCACAGTCACTTCCAAGCTGAGATTCAAACAACCAGGATTCAAGAACCATACCTATTGACTTCCACAAGTCACTAATACCCTCTGCAATCCAAAATCAACCAAACTCCAAGCTTCTTCAACCTTTGTCCATATTTTTTTATTTTATTTTGATTTTTATATATTTTTGACTATTTTTATGAAACTAAGTTAAAATGGTTTCACAAGTTTTTAAAGCTTCTGAAAACAAGTGCATTAAGCTTATATGTGCTTGTGATTAACTTATAATATCTAATTAACTTATATTAAGACTTTGAAATTATTGAACAAGACTTGAAATTTGGAAACAAGAGATAAACTTAAAATTAAACTTTCATTACTTGAAAACTGATTACAATGAGTAAATTAAGTACTAAAACAACTAGGTTAAACTAATACATGCCTTATGAGGCTCCTACTACATTCTATATATACTACGATTCATAAATAAATCCTCCAAGCTTCCACATGGCTTCTTTTTGAATTTTTTCCGCCAATTTCAAAGGAGCAAATATTAGTAGTATGGTTGAGGGGTATTAATTGTGGGTGGCTAATGTTGGTATGGTTGGTGCGGCACATTAATTGTGGGGGGTTGTTTGGTGAAAATGGGGGTGAGGGGGGGGGGGGGGGGGAACACAGGACCTGGTTTTAGGGGGAAAGTGGGGAAGAAGACGGTCGTTTGACCGTGGGTTTGACCGGGCATAATATTAAAAAGGGGACTAAGCCGGATTGGTTTTGGGCTTGGCATGGGTGGACTAGGCTTTGGACTTGGATTGGTTTTGGTTTGGATTTGGTTTATATAATAAAAAGGGTCCGTTTGGCATATAGTTATCACAAGGACCATTTTTGCAATTTTTCCAAAGATGAGGTGCTGAAAATGTAACTTCTCCAAATTGCTTATAAGGACCAATATTGCCAATCACCAACATTCCAAGAACCAATTTTGCATTTTTCCACTTTTCAAAATTCCCAGGGACTTAATTTGCCATTTTTGAAAGTACAGGGACCTAAACTGTAATTTTGGAAATTTATGACCCAAGTATGATATTTTGTGATGTTTGACTTTCAAAAGCTTGGGTTGACTTTTCCTTTCAAAATAAATGCATAGGGACTATTTTTGACAAGTTTTGAAACTTGGGGGACTGAAACTGCCAATATTGCAAACTTTGTACGTTTTTCATTTGTTTTTGCTCATTTTGCTTTTAAAACACAAAAAACACAATCCCTGGGATAATTTAAGTATTTTGATAACTTTTTGATTGTTTTTGTATGTTTTGGCAGTTTAAATACGACAAAAATGATGAGTGTTTGAGCACTCATCAAGCGCTTTTCTTTATTTACGAGTCTTGTTGCTAGACTCAAGGTCATGGTTTACTACGTGACCTCATCCCTTGAGATGATGTACCCCATATAGTTGTGATCATTACTATTGTGGTGGTAGTGCCTCAATCTGTCGATACTTGCAATCACCTTTCCTCCTACCTTACTTCTCAAGTTAGCCTTTCCATCTTGGCTTATGCTTTTAATCGTGAAGGGCCCATACCACCAAGGACTCAGTTTATCGGGAGGTATCGTTATCTCCAAGTGTCTTAAGAGTACTGAGTTCCCTTCCTCGAATGGTACATGGCTCCTTGTTGGTTGACTGTGTTCGAACTCGACATGAACTTCATTGTTTTTGCTTCTTTCATGTTTAGCCTCCTTGTAGCTTTTGATTCTTGCCTCCCATGCAAGTATTTTATCTTAAACACGAATAGGTGATGAGTCGATGTTGTTTTTGAGCTTTCTCCCCCTCAAACTCTCATGCCCATATTGTGGGGTCATGGGGAAGCTAATCTTTCTTTTTCCTGATTTAAGCTCAATTTTCCTACCTTCATACTTAATGACAGCTCTAGCGGTGGTGAGGAATGGTGCCCCAAGGATTATTGGCATGTACCCATCTCCCTTATCATCGATGATCATAAAATCAACGGGGTACATGAACCCGCCGACATTAACCAACACATCTTCTGCAATTCCTAGGGGATATACGTAAGAGTGTCCAGCGAGGGATAACCTAACACGAGTGGGGGCTGGCATTTTTGACGTTAGTTGGGTGTAAATAGTTAGGGGCATAAGATTTACTTCCGATCCTTGGTCGGCGAAAGCACTAAGATATTTCAAATCCCCGATGCTAGCCGGTATCTCAAAGTTCCCACACGCCATCTGCTTAGTAGCCACTTTTTGTACCAATAGTTTCTCGAATATTGGTCCCCCAGGTAACGTATCATACTCATCTTTTCCCTCTTCCTCCTTCTTAGAACTCTGTTTGGAAGATTGGTTACGCCCGTCACCCTTTATCCAATTTGTTATAATGTTTTCGTTTATATCATGTTTCAGGTAGTAACTTAAAGATTGGGATTTTGGTGGCTCTTCTACGGTTTGTTCAGTAGGGGTTTCTACCTTCTCATTATCCATGTGGACAATTGTGATGGAATTAACAAGTCGGTTAGTAGGGATGACACTTTCTTTCCTTAGCAACATTCTTTCGGGGGTTCTCTGGTTAGCATACTCTTCCATCAGACTCATCATCTCATTCATTTTCTCTTGCATCTCCTCTTTTTGCTTATAAAACGCTTCTTCGAATCGAGCGAGCCGATCTGAATGAGTTGCCATGTATTCTCTCATTCTGGCTTCAAATTCCAGGCTAAGTTTCTCGGGAGGGGAATAAGGTGGGGTATAGTTTTGAAAAGTCTCAACATTCTCTCTAGAGGGTGATTCTGATAAAGGCGTTGAAGTCATTTTCGAGACAGAATTGACAGTAGCCCGTCTAGGACTTAGGGGTCTCCTTTGCCTTTCCTCAAAATAGTCAACTTTTGCCTCGAGTTTGCATAGGAGTTCATCAGAGATTTCGGTAGTCCCTTCAGGTGTTGAGATTGCGTTGATGGCCGCTTTTATAGTATGATTAATCTCCCATATCTCATGATTATCGGCGGCAAGCTCTTCAATAATTACCCAGGACTCCTCGGCGTCCTTATCACGCAATCTACCTCCCGCGGCCCTATCGATTGTACGTTTAGTGTGATAGTCGACATGATCATAGAAAATCTGAACTAATAACCAAAGGTTTATACCATGATGAGGGACCTTATGGAGGAGATCCTTGAAACGAGCCCATGCTTCATAGAAAGTTTCACCCTGATGTTGTTCAAACATCAAACTGTCATTTCTAAGCATCGCAGTCTTCCCCGGTGGAAAGAATTGGGCAAGGAAGTGAGTGGTGAGATCATCCCATGTGGTGATGGATCCCGCGGGGAAACGTTCAAGCCATTGGCTAGCTTGATCACGTAGAGAGAATTGGAATAGGCGTAATCGGGTTGGCTCTCTAGTTGTAACATCAAGGTCTATAGAATCTACAATTTTAAGGAAGTCCTTGAGATGTTGATTTGGATCTTCGGAACGAAGTCCATGGAATGCACTTCCGCTTTGCACCAACCAGATGGTGTCGGATCGCAAGGGGGTCACATTGGCTCCTTGGGTGAGCTCAATGGTGTTTCGATAGCCTTGGTGGCTAGGTCGGGAATACTTTCCTAGGGTTCGGGGCCTAAGAGGTTGGTTATCTAGTGGTGGGTTTTCTTGTGGTGTGATGGCGGGTTCAAAGTTGTTACCATCGTCCATGATGTCGGATGGCAAAAAGTTACGAACAAAAACACGAAGAAATAAGATAAACTAAAGAGAACCTAAAAAATAAAAATAAAATGTTACTAGAAAGGAATCTAGCTAGTAGACCTAATAAAAAGAGATTCTAACCTAGACAATAACTATTCCCCGGGCTGCGGCGCCAAAAACTTGATGCGTAGGGATCGCACCAGGCTTTACCTCTCGAGGGATCTCGAGAAGCTTACAACCCCCACCAGGCAGTGTACCTGATCGATGTAGTATAGTATAATGATAAGTACCGGGGGATTGATCGTTCAGCTAGGAATAGCGTCGCTAGGATTAGAAAACCTAAAGACTAGGTCTAGAGACGAGGGATGATTCTTTTTGTATTTTTATATTTTTTTATGAAAGCAAGTAAAAATCTCGGGTTTGAAGGAGTTGGGCGAAATTAGTTGCTAGTCAACTAACCCAATACTAAGATGCAATCAAAATAAAATACTATAAATGAAAATAAACTAAATTATACTAGAGTTGTGAGCAATATGTGGGAGAATTGTGTTTACTTAGATTTCACTACTCCCTAGATATCTTTTACATGTTAATTACTTGTTATAATTGCGTGGATGACGGATTGTATTCCTTAATACCATTCATGGGGTGGCGTACTTACTTCCCCAATCCTATGAGCGCCTACTTCACTCCTATGTCGAGCCGGCTAAGAAGCTCCTAACATGGGATCACTAGAATTTGCTCATGCATTAAATACAACCAATAAAACCTAGTACATATAGGTTCATGTTTCCTAAGACGTTCAAGCATGTTACACAATGGAGATCTGCCAGTTTTCTTAAGCCTAACATTGAAATCATTCATCCAATACAACCATAAACAAGTAATCAACACATAATTAACATCTAGGTTTCATTACATCTAAGCAAACACAAGATAGATCTAGCCTAGCATGTTGAAATCAAGACAAGCATAAGATATATTCAAACAACACATAGACATATTGAATGAATTAAGAGAAGACTTATCTCAGTTGAACATGAAAGGATTCAAGGGGTGAAAACCCTTGAAAACACTGTGAAATATGACCTAGGGTTTACAAAGTTCGGCCCTAGTTTTCTCCACACCAGTTCCTCTTTAATGAATGAAAAATAGAAAACTATATATAGATTTTGATAGGTGACGGTGTCAAGAACAAAAGTCTGACGCCGTCATCTCGCCGCCAAATAGTTTCTCGGACTGCCTAGATCTGGGTCTGACGCCGTCATGTATACTCCTTATGCAGGCCGTCACCAAAAATAGTCTTGACGCCCTTGTTGTGACGCCTTCAGGTTTTCACTGGGTCGTCATGGATTTTACTCTTGACGCCGTCATGATCTTCCTCTTGACGCCGTCAGGTACTGTTCTCAGCATGAAAAATTAAGTCTTTGCCGTTTTCTTCACTTTTATGCTCCAAAAACGTCCAAAATGCCTTCTTTTCCAGAATTCACTCCAAAAGTACCTAAAATCACAAAAGGAACGATTTAGGGCAATATTTGATCAAATAAATTCAATTTCGGGCTTAAATGACCCCCTAAAAGTGGTTCATTTTTCGCCTCATCATAACACTAACATAAAAGTAATTGCAACAAATAATCGTTGATATGGAAACTTTGCATTACTGTTGGAAAAAGCAACCTGCTGAAGCTGTTGTGTGAGGGTGTTGTTGTTCTGAGTGATTTCTGAAGAGTCTGTATCTGCCATGGTTATTGAATGAGAAGGTGTTGAAGTTAAGTTTGATTACAGATATTCTCCTGTGGCTCTGATATCACTTGTAGGATCTACCCTTGATAGATCTTGAGCCTATGGATCGATAGCTTACTAATGTAATCACTAGCAAAACTATATGGACAATCTCTGTATGCTTGTATCTGTGCGGAATATAAATACAAACAATATACTAAAAACACTTTGATCCTCTATGGATCGTTTTATTAATCCCTAAGAATGTTTTTCAATACGTACATAATACATTGACCATGGGTTCCTTTTATACTACAAGAAACCCTAACATCTCTATCAAGATACGAATAATCATTAAAGTATAAAAGATATTCGACATATCTTATCCTAAAATAACAAACTCTATCTACGGATTAACTATATCCAAAGAAACTATATCATCAGCAGAATCCAGATCATCAGTAGAATCTGTATATGCTTCAGCAGATCCTGTCAGCAGTATCCATCAGCAGAATCTATATGCTGACTTCAATAATTCATAACAATCCTCCCCTAATCTTGAATTTGACATAGTTAAGTTCAAGATTCTTGATAGATCTTTAGTTTCCAGAAGAAGAGGATTGAAAGTGAACTTCAGCAGCAAAGAACCTTATCAGCAGCATCTCTATGAGCAGCAAAAACATTAAATCTCCATTCTTTGCAGCAACAAATGACAAAAGGTACATCAAAACAGAAGTTTCATACTATTCTCATCACTTCCGAGTGTGTTAACTCCTGTGAGAGGTGAATCATTGAAAATAATTAATTTGATGTCTCTTTACCAATAGCCATCACTAATAGAGTAGCCAAATGTTTCGGTTCACAAACTATGGTACACTAATAACCATATGATTTTTAGCAAATCATCAGCTATAAACGGATTTGAGATGTCTTTACCTGTAGCCGTTTGCTCAGGACTAGTCAATTATTTGGTTGATTAAATCACCTTGGTAAATTGAATACCAAGTATGGTTTTCCACTGCCTTTACCGCAAGCCATACACTTGTGGGCTAGCCAATTTTTTGGAATCCAAAAGAAAAAATCCATGGTTAATTGAAAACCATCCAACTCTCAGCTGTGAAGCATGAGTTGAGAACCCAATAGTTTTTAGCAAACTATTACAGCTATCAACAAATTTGATGTGTCTTTACTAAAGTTGTACCCTTTGGACTAGCCAACTTTTTGATGGAATAGTCAACATCATGGCAAGTTGATAACCAGATAAGATGTGGTGAATAACCAACACCCAAACCTGCATACAACAAATATACCACTATACAAATCTGCTAGTTTTTTTTTTCTTTTTTTTTTTTTTTTTTTTTTTTTTTTTTTTTTTTTTTATAAGAAAGAAAATTAACATACAGAAATACACAATACCAGTACCCAATCACCTCAGGGAAGTTTTAAGATGAACACCATGCTTGGCTTCCAATTCCAGTTTCACAAGAAGACTTCTTGTCATGGCCCTAACAAGTTGTTCAGCATGATGCATATCATTTCCCACCACATCAGGAGGAACAGTTAACTTCACCTCAAGCATTTGCTTTAATACCTCTATAGTAATTGGATATATCACATCTCCCCACATATATAAAGTTTTACTAGTGGTAGTGAAGATCATATGAACATTGGAGAGAGGAAAGTATTTCCAACTATCTATTACCCAGTTCTGTTGACCCTTCCAGGCATGAAATCCCTTTCCAACATAAGTAGAAGAATCATATAGTGAGATGATATCCTGTCTATCCACCATGTGTAAAATTTCACTAAGAAATGTGAAATGCTTTGTGGAACCATCTTGTCTATGAAGCACATTGACCTGTCCTTGACCCACTGTGGAATCAATAAGCTCCCATCTAACCACTTTTTCCCAAACAACATGATCTTCTTCATCATCGAAATCAAACTCAATGAAAGTGCTATCTTCTGCTGGTACATCAAGAACCTTAGAAGCCTTCCTCTTCTTTGCAACACTCTTCTTCCTAGTACCCGGAGTATAAGGAGAAGAAGTATGTGTATCAGCATTTGGGTCAGCAAAAGCATCATCAGTAGTTTGAGGATCAATAGGAACTGATTCTGAGTCATCAGTAGGAACTAGCTTTGGGTTTATCAGAAGAAATAGTCTACATCAGTAGAAATAGTCTTTTTTGCCTTTGGAGCATCAAAAGAAACATCAGCAGGAACAAAATGAGAATCATCATCGGGTACAGATGCATTAGGATCCTGAGGTTCAGTAGACTCTCCAAGCTTATCAGTAGATGCCTTATCTGAAGCATCAGCAGGATCATCTACCTGAGTTAAGACTGAGGGAGAATGAATGGGACCCTTATCAGCAGTCAAAGACTCAGCAGAATCCTGAAGAGTGTCGGCAGAATCATCCAGTCTTAATCTTTTAGCTGCAGGTTCACCCAGAAGTCTTCCATGCTTCTCCAATGGATCTTGAACATTGATGCCAGACTTATGAAGAGTAGAAATAAGCTTTTCATATTCTGCAGATAACTTAGTGTCTGAAAAACCCCAAACTTTCTTCCTGGTCCAACCTGAACCATACATAGCACAACCCTGGTTCTTGACAAAAGTTCTCATATAATCTTTGATCTGTGCTTTGGTCCATGGTTTGTGATGCGTGGGAATCGCAACAGGCTTTACCTCTCGAGGGATCTCGAGAAGCTTACAACCCCCACCAGGCAGTGTACCTGATCGTTGTAGTATAGTATAGTGACAAGTACCGGGGGATTGATCGTTCAGCTTAGGAATAGTGTCGCTAGGATTAGAAAGCCTAATTTACTAGTTCTAAAGGTGAGGGATGATTATTTTTGTGTTTTTATATTTTTTAGAAAGCAAGTAAAATCTCGGGTTTTGAAGGAGTGGGCGGAATTAGTTGCTATTCAACTAACCCAAAACTAAGATGCAAACAAAATAAAATAATAAAAATGAAAATAAACTAATTATACTAAGGTTGTGAGCAGTGATTGGAGAAAATGTGTTTACTTAGACTTCATTACTCCCTAGATATCTTTTACACGTTAATTACTTGTTATAATTGCATGGATGACGGATCGTATTCCTTAATACCATTCATGGGGTGGCATACATAACTCCCCAATTCTATGAGCTCTTATCTCCTCCTACACCATGACCCAACACAACTATAGGGATTGTAAACAGTGGCTCATGCATTAAATACAACCAATAAAGACCTAGTACGCCTCGGTTCATGTTTCTTAAGACGTTCAAGCATGTTACCATTTGGAGATCTGCCAGTTTTCTTAAGCCTAACATATAAATCATTCATCCAAGAACAAGAATAAACAAGTAATCAACACATAATCAACATCTAGGTTTCATTAGATCTAAGCAAACACAAGAGAGATCTAGCCTAGCATAATTGAATTGAGACAAGAACAAGAGATAAACAACCAACACATAGACATATTGATTGAATTAGAAGAACACTTATCTCAATTACAATGCAAGGTATCAAGGGTTTGGAACCCTTGAAAAACCTGTAAAAGAGGCACCAAATTCGTCTTTAGGGTTTCACCAAAACTTCTCTCTTTTTAATGTAAAAACTAGAAAACTATATATAGGAAAACTGGGTTGACGGCGTCAAGACAAGCATGTGACGCCGTCACCTCGCCGCCAAATACTTCCTCGGACGGCCTTGATCTACTTATGACGGCCTATGTGACGCCGTCACCACCTTCGGTATTTTATTCTTGGGACTTTGACGCCGTCATGATCGATTTTGACGCCGTCATCAACTACGGTGTTTTATTCTTGATGTCTGACGCCGTCAGGGTGTAACTCTTGACGCCATCACCTAGTGTCTTCAGCATGGAAAATTGATACTTTGCCGTTTTCTTCACTTTTATGCTCCAAAAACGTCCAAAATGGCTTCTTTTCCAGAATTCACTCTCCAAACACCTAAAATCACAAAAGGAACGATTTAGGGCAATATTTGATCAAATAAAGTCGGATTCGGGCTTAAATGACCCCCTAAAAACGGATCATTTTTCGCCTTATCTTATACCCTTACACTTGAGATTTGCTTGTCCTCAAGCAAATGAGCTTTTATTCTACTCAAAAGACAAGTTAGGGGTCATTTAACACTAATATAAAAGTAATTACAACAAATAATCGTTCCACTAAAGACCAATAGACAAGCACGGAGGTCATACACAAGCACCTCACAAATAGTGTTTAGATACTCACATCTCTCGGGTGTAATAAAGTAATATAACATTATAAAAATGGAAGATATCTCTCACTACCTGTCATAGCAAAATAGATTACCATAGGCTTGGGAAAGGATCAAACCTCCACCACATGGCGTAAGCACCTAGGATAAACTATCAAAGAGGTCTTTTAAAGGGTTGTAACGTTAGGTATAGGGATATGAATTACACGGTTTTGTTGGATAAAGGAAGTTTTACTGGTGGCGAGTTAACAATCTTGGTTAATTACATGTACAATATGGCATTGCTAAGCCAAGACTAAACTCGACTTAAGCTAATAAATGAAAAATAACAAAAACATAAAATAAACATATAATGAAACGGGATGGTAGTCCGTATGTTTTTTCTCTTGATTTTTTTTTTTTTTTTTTTTTTTTTTTTTTTTTTTTGCATACACTCTTACCCTACCATCCAAAATAATACATCATAGGGGTATGAGCATTCCCCTTACACTTGAATCTTTACATACTTTACATTAAACTATTCTAATGACTCGAATTAAGAAAATCAAAACACTTGGAGCACTTTTAAGATTAACGTACATATGGGGGTAATAAATGATGTTCTTCCCCATTACTCCATAAAATAAGTACTTACCCATGAGTCCCAATCGTCCCAAAACAATATGTACAAGGATATGACTCGACTTAGCAACCATCTAATCAATTAGAAAGTTAACTTAGGGTTTAACAAATAACAATAATGCACTAAAATGAGCGCATGCACGGAAGGCTAAGGCGATTTGGTTGTACATTTAAGTGGGGTGTAACAAATTCTTCCTTTAAGTAAAATGCTTAAAGTTAGAAACGAAAAGATAGGCTCGGAGGGGTGTACTAGGGGTTTCGTGTACTAAAAATGAGTACAACGCTAAGGGTGTGGGAAAAATTAGTTGACTTAACTAGCCAAGTAATATGACTTAAATGGTCAAGTAATTATAATACGGGTTTAACACAAGGGTGATCCTAATGCCTCTTATCATGTAGTAAATCCTACCACACGAATGTAGTCTCACTAACGGTCTCGGGATGCATCACTAACGCAAGTTCTAGAATCTAAATGCTACCGGTACACTCATAAGCACTAATAATGAATGCTTTTCCTATCAAATCTAAAGGCGAACCTCACATTTTTGGGTGGAAAATTTTTTTGAATATACGGTTATGTGCTAGTCATACAACCTCCTATCCATGAGACGCTTGCTATGGCTAAAGTTTCACTCCTAAATGTTGTAAAAAATTTTAAATTTGGCGCTAAAATTACACTAACAAGTATTTCTCGTAGTTTTATTACACATCTACAATCAAACAAAACAAACTCAAGCGAAAGTGCATATGTAAGGTGTCATCTTTTTACCCTCCCCTTACACTTAAGATGAACATTATCCCCAATGTTCAAGTAAAGAATGTAAAAGTGAAAAAGTAAAGAGAATGAAATCAAATACTCCCCTGATTCGCTCGGTATGGATTTTAGGTTGGCCAGGTTAAATCTTCTTCCAAGAAAATGAACAATCAAAGCTTCCCTTCCAGAATATAAATCATCTTCTTGTCAAACATAACATGTAAATCCTGACAACAATAGACAAGGCAACCTCGCGTAAAATCGGCGGCATCCTATATAAGTTACTAATCCTAGAAAACAGAGTAAGATATAATGCTTGTGGAATGAAGTTTGCAGATTTCCTGGAGATTATAAAACTTAATAGTTCACAAAAACCATAAGACTCCGTTAGAAAAACAAAACCAGTAAAATTTCCAGATTTTTAACTCCTGACGCCGTCAAGAGTAATACTCTGACGCCGTCAGAATGGACCTGCAGAAATTCTTATGTTAAGTTTCCGGAAAATTTCTGGAAAAACTTCGTCCTACTTCCTGGAAAATCCTGCAAAACCTCATTATGACTCAATACAAGCATTTGACTCTAACAAATACGAATATACATGTTCATTTAATATTGTGGAGAATCATGATCAGTTTGTTTCTTGAAAACATATTTGGGGTTTCCCCTTACACTTATCTTTTGCAAAAAATACTTTTAAGTTGGAGTTAAGACTAGGCCAAACAACAAAGTAAAGTATTTCCACATTTTAATTGAGAAACATGATCAACCAACAATAAAAATAAAACATGCATACGGAAGCAAATAACAAACAAACAAATAAAAATCACACAAAACATGGGTTGCCTCCCAAGAAGCGCTTGTTTTTGTTCGAGTCACGAGCCTGACTCTACCCTTATTCAACGGATAAAAGGGAAGTTTCCCCTACACTTAGGATTAGGTGCGGGTGGAAGTAGCGATACACACCCTTAGGGTGGAAGTATGCCACGTGAGAAAATAGTGGTGGATGAATTATATGCTCAAAGGGGTGTACTCCTATCATCATAACCTTAATAAATTCAATCGGGTTAATGGATGGATTAAGATTTTCTCCTAGAAAGGGATCATTTTCTATCATCTTCAAGAGACTACTAGTTGGGGATCCATCTTGACCTAATAAACCCGGTTTAAACCCATAATGTGTTTTGTGATCAATCATGAATGGGTGATGTAAGCATGTAAGGTCATTTTCCACTCCTATATTGGCTTCCTCTCTACAAGGCTTAGAGTCCACTACCTTTATCCTAAGACTATCCGGACTATATGGTTTGATGGGTGGATCGGGACCTTTTTCAATTCCTAAACTTTCATCCAAGGATGGAAGATTAGGTAACGGTTTTGGTTGAGGCTCCGGTTCATCAAAACTAGGAACTTCCCTAGAACTAAGAGTAAGGTTATCACTATAAGTATTCAAACCTATATCCTCTAGTTGTGTTTGGTTCAAAGGTTCTACCTCAATTCGGATTCCTATTGTCTTTTCTACTTCTTCCGGGTAAGTTACGGGTGGTATGTGTGCCTCAAATGATGGCAGGACTTGTGGGGTACTCAGTGAGCTTATGTTATTCACTTCATCATTCCATGTGTCAGGATCTAGCCCTAACATTCTCCCAAGTATCTCACGTGCTTCTCTAGGCATCTCAACTTCTATGTCCGAATCATAAGGGTCATCCTCAATATTCTGACTGCTATATACAAATTGCCCAAGAGATTCATCATCTGTTTCTTGAGATTCATCATCATCGATCATAAAACCTAGGTTTTTTTGATCAATGTGATCATGTTCGGCTACATCCTGCATCACATCAAGGTCACCTATGTGTTCATCCTGTATTATGGTAGGGCCTAACCATGACATGCAGCTAGGTGGCTCATACGAAACTATCCTAGGTGAAAGCTCATATGGTGCATAGGTTTCACTAAATGAGGCATTTTGAGGGGTTGATGGAGCTCTTAAGGTGAATTCTCTAAAAGCATTATGCACTTGGCCTCTTTTCTCAAGGTACTCAATAAAATCAATATAAGATCCTGTCCTCCTCATTTCATTCCTCCATCTTGTTATATCCAAACTAGTGTAATTATATTTTTTCTGGTAAAACTCTAGTGTCGGACTTGGTGGATTCGCGTTCTCCATAATGGTGAACGGAAGAGTCAATGAATTAAATTTACTAACAATGGCACAAAGAAAAAGATAGACTAAAGAGAACCTAAAAATAAAAATAAAATCTTACTAGAAAGGAATCTAGCAAGTAGACCTAATAAAAAGAAATCCTAACCTAGACAATAACTATTCCCCAGGCTGCGGCGCCAAAAACTTGATAGCGCCGCACTCTATTGCGATAGTAGGAATAAATGTAAAGATAGACAATCCCCGGCAGCGGCGCCAAAAACTTGATGCGTGGGAATCGCAACAGGCTTTACCTCTCGAGGGATCTCGAGAAGCTTACAACCCCCACCAGGCAGTGTACCTGATCGTTGTAGTATAGTATAGTGACAAGTACCGGGGGATTGATCGTTCAGCTTAGGAATAGTGTCGCTAGGATTAGAAAGCCTAATTTACTAGTTCTAAAGGTGAGGGATGATTATTTTTGTGTTTTTATATTTTTTAGAAAGCAAGTAAAATCTCGGGTTTTGAAGGAGTGGGCGGAATTAGTTGCTATTCAACTAACCCAAAACTAAGATGCAATCAAAATAAAATAATAAAAATGAAAATAAACTAATTATACTAAGGTTGTGAGCAGTGATTGGAGAAAATGTGTTTACTTAGACTTCATTACTCCCTAGATATCTTTTACACGTTAATTACTTATTATAATTGCATGGATGACGGATCGTATTCCTTAATACCATTCATGGGGTGGCATACATAACTCCCCAATTCTATGAGCTCTTATCTCCTCCTACACCATGACCCAGCAGAACTATAGGGATTGTAAACAGTGGCTCATGCATTAAATACAACCAATAAAGACCTAGTACGCCTCGGTTCATGTTTCTTAAGACGTTCAAGCATGTTACCATTTGAAGATCTGCCAGTTTTCTTAAGCCTAACATATAAATCATTCATCCAAGAACAAGAATAAACAAGTAATCAACACATAATCAACATCTAGGTTTCATTAGATCTAAGCAAACACAAGAGAGATCTAGCCTAGCATAATTGAATTGAGACAAGAACAAGAGATAAACAACCAACACATAGACATATTGATTGAATTAGAAGAACACTTATCTCAATTACAATGCAAGGTATCAAGGGTTTGGAACCCTTGAAAAACCTGTAAAAGAGGCACCAAATTCGTCTTTAGGGTTTCACCAAAACTTCTCTCTTTTTAATGTAAAAACTAGAAAACTATATATAGGAAAACTGGGCTGACGGCGTCAAGACAAGCATGTGACGCAGTCACCTCGCCGCCAAATACTTCCTCGGACGGCCTTGATCTACTTATGACGGCCTATGTGACGCCGTCACCACCTTCGGTATTTTATTCTTGGGACTTTGACGCCGTCATGATGGATTTTGACGCCGTCATCAACTACGGTGTTTTATTCTTGATGTCTGACGCCGTCAGGGTGTAACTCTTGACGCCGTTACCTAGTGTCTTCAGCATGGAAAATTGATACTTTGCCATTTTCTTCACTTTTATGCTCCAAAAACGTCCAAAATGGCTTCTTTTCCAGAATTCACTCTCCAAACACCTAAAATCACAAAAGGAACGATTTAGGGCAATATTTGATCAAATAAAGTCGGATTCGGGCTTAAATGACCCCCTAAAAACGGATCATTTTTCGCCTCATCAGTTTGTCTCTCTTTTCTTTGCCCTTTCTCTCGGCCTCAGCTTTCTGCTTGAGTTTAACAACTGCAACCATCCTCTCAGCATAGTCATCATCATTAAATGCATCACCAAGTACAGACTTTGCTAAATCAGGATTAGAAGAAACTTGAGTTGCAAGATTAGTCCAATGCTCAGTAGTTAGATGTTTGGATATTTCATCCAACTCTTTTTGTCTCAGCAGGTAAAGTATGAGAAATTGGAACACCCATCTTGTCTAAGTCATCTTGAATCCTTCTAGCAAGAGCCTCAAATTCCTTCATTTACGCAGCCCTCTTAGCATCAGCATTAAATTCTGCAGCTTACAACTGTATTGCTACCTGCTCACTAAGCTTTTCATTTGCTATTTCCTGCTTAGATTTCTTTCTAGAAGGAAGATCTTGTTCAATCACAACAGATTTCTCTTTATCCATTTGAGTAGAAGGAAAATTAGCAGGAACAAAAGGCTGGTCAGTAGAAACCTTCCCAGCAGGAATATCAAGAACATCAGAAGTTGTATCTGCTGATTTATCAGTAAGAACCACCTTAGGAAGAGGATCAGTAGGAACAGACTTCAAGGTAGCATCAGCAGAATGAGAAGCTTCAGCCTTTCTTTGAAGTTCTCCCAAATACTTCCTTCTTACATAAGTCACCTTTTGAGCTTTGGGAGATGATTTCTCTGTAGGTTGATCAACTGGCACATCCATAGCATCAGCAGCATCATCCTGAGCACCCTCTAAAGTGGTGGTAGCAAGGAGATGAAGTCCATCCAAATCAATCTTATCAGACCCCTCAGTAACTTCTTCATCTAATTCAACCACAACACCCTTCCTTCTCTTTGTCTTAAGCTGAGTCTCTAATTTCTTCACCCTCTTCACCAAGGTAACTACAGCCTTTCCAAGAGTTTTCTTGGTTTGCTTAAGATCTTTTTCCAAAGTATTAACCTTTTGCACATACATGTTTAATAAAAGAGACAAGGAGTTGAGAGTAACAGGACCTTCAGCTCCACCAGCAGGAATATTTGTGGTATTGGGAGCATCATTGGTCTTGACAGGAGAATTATAAAACCCTGCATCTAAATCCTCATATTCCTCAAAAGTAGGTCTCAAGGGACTTGGTGTGGCAAGTCTTGTAATCTGTGGAGAGTTTACAGGTTGGTCAAGGCTAGATACCTCAGGTGCCACATGCTCATTAGGAGCATCAACACCAGGTGGGGATAGTGGTGTGGGAGGTCTAGGTGTGGATGGTCTTGGAGATGGTGGTGGTTGGGCATCAGCAGCAGCTGATGCACTTGCATCAGGAGCAACTGAAGGACCCTCAGCAGAATCCACTGGTGCATTTGCATCAGCAGGTTCTTGGCTACCAGCAGCTGCATCAGTAGCTGCATTGCCACCAGGAAACATAGCAGGTAGTAAGGCATGTGTACCCCATTATATTTTGATTGCATAGAAGCAAATAGTTTGCTAGACAACCTCTTAACAGGTACATGTGTGGAGTCATTGGTCTGAATACCTAAGATTATTTGAAGAAACCTAGGATACATTAAAAATTTAAGTTTGGTATCCTTAACATTTTGAATCATTTCATCAAATATATACTTAGAGAAATTAAAAGTTCTTCCCTGAGATAAGCACACAATGGCAAGAGCAATAGCTGTGGAGAATTGATCCCAACCTCCAGACTTAGAGCTCATACACTGAAGGAAAGTGTGTACCAGGAATCTCCATTTAGGGTAGAATTGATTTTTGTGCCAGACCTTCCCATCTCCAGCATATCCAACAGCCTGAAGAACCTCAAGTATCTCTTCCTTAGGTGCCTCATACTTAACTCCTTCATCATCAAGCTGTAATTGAGCCCTAACCAAGGACTCTGTAACTCCATATTCTTCCCCATCAATAGTAGCCACAATTTCCATTGGTCCTTCTTCAACAGACCTTACTTGAGTCGTTTCCCAGAATTGTGTAACCAAAGATTCATACACAATGTCAGGGTATTGAGTTGAGCAAAGTGAATCTTTGACCTTTGTAGAAACTCCATCATCTGAACATAATGAGCATCCCCTTTTGCTCTACCTAAGAAAGCTTGTTTGTTGTGATCTCCTTTAAATAGAAGTTCTGCCACTGAATTAAGAAAGAGTGGGTTTTGGATGCTGACAGGTTTTGAAATGGTTTTTGAGTTTTTAAGGAAAGGGAATCATTTATTTGTGAGTGGGATTTGCATGGCTAGGTTATTTGAAGCAAATTTCCAAACGTGGAGTGTAATTGGCAATAATTGTGTAAACAATCTTTGACCAATATTTGACTTTAATAAAATCCCAAAATAAAACACAAAACTGACTCGTTAGCAGAAACCAAGTCAATCAGCAGGAATCATACGGTCAATCAGCAAACCTACTTAATGTTGACTATGGTCAACCATTCCACCCATCAGCAGTAATGATATGGTCCAATCACCAGAAACACTCCATCAGAGGAAACCACACTACAGTAAAGATACTTGTTTGGTTAAACTTTCTAATGACTTGGCTTATAAATAGGATGTAGAAAATCCCCAAATCACAACAATCACACTCCAAATCCCTAATTCACTATGAGAATCCACAATCATGAGTTCCAAACCAAATGTCATCGAAATCTCATCTGATTCCTCTGAATCACTGACATCACCACCACCACCCATTCATCCTCCTACCAACCCTCCAAATCCGATTGAAGAACCACATTGGTTATCCTTTTTCCCACTGGAGGATCAGATGCCTTTGTACAATCCAAATGTACCACTTGGTGAATACTTTCCTTCCTATCCTCCAAGTGATGGACCTTCACAACCACCACCATAATCATCATAGGATTCCAATCCATGGATTCCTATTCGGCCTCCTTCCAGAGAACTCGTATCACCATTCCTCTGCACATCCTCAGATGAGGATGAACCACAAAGCAATCCTCCTTCAACTCTTGAAAGACCCCAATGTTCCCGTCCAAGCACAAGGAAGGGGAAGAAGAAGGGTGCAGAGGTAAAAGGAAAAGGAAAAGGGAAGAAGAAATAGTGGTGTCAGGAATGGTAGACTTGTGGGTGTGGGTGATGGTTGTTAAGTTAGGTTGTTGTTGTGGTTTATCAGAGTCTGTAACCTCAAATTTGATGTAATAAGAAGTATTATCAATAAAATTGTGATTTCCTGTTTATCTCATGATCTTTGTTTCCTGCTTCTCTTATTCCATAATCAATCTTCTAATTTGATCAGCAGCAACAACACAGAGCTGCAAGACAAACATACAAAACACAAACACACAATCCAAACTAAACAGAAAATGGTTAGGTTAAATAAAATTAAATCTGCAAAACAAAGTTAGCAAACATAATCATAATAATATACAGAATTTACAACATCAATCCTCCCCAGAGGCATATGCCTCCCCTCAGGCTTATGCCTCTCCTCAAACAAAGCCTTTAAGGGTTAACCATTCCAATGTGGACAACTAAGTAGTTAAACCTAGGTCCATCAAAAGTCTTTGTTAATAAATCAGCCACATTATCATCAGTATGAATCTTAAGCACCTGAATTAAATGTTTCTCATTTGCATCCCTGATAAAATGGTGCCTAATTTCAATATGTTTAGTTCTTTGATGAAAGACTGGATTCTTAACAATTGAAATAGTACTTTGATTATCAATTTAGATTTTAGTATTCATGAAGTTGAACCCATAATCAAGCATTTGATTTTGAATCCAAAGTACCTGGCCACACCAGTTAGCAGCAGCAACCTCCTGTTGTGGATTTCCTATCCAAATTAGCTCCAGCATAATCACTGTCACTATATGCTTCCAACACAAATGGTGACTCTCTTGGATACCAAAGACCTAACTTAGGTTGGCCTTTTAGATACTTGAAAACCTTTTTCACTACATTCATGTGGGAAGTCAATGGAGTGACTTGGTGTCTAGAAAAAGCACTGACAGCAAAAGTGATGTCAGGTCTTGAGGCTGTTAAGTACATGAGTGAGCTAATCATGGATCTTTATAGATGAACATTGACAGCTTCATCTGGTTCATTCTGATTCTTAGGCTTTGGAGGTTCATAGGGAGTAGTTGCAGTCCTCAAATTCTCAAAATCAAATTTCTTGAGAATGTCTTTCACATATTTCTCCTGATGGATGAAGATCCCTTCAGGTTGTTGCTTCACTTGTAGCCCCAAGAAAAATGTCAGCTCCCCCGTTGCACTCATTTGAAACTCACTTTTCATTGGGTTCTCAAATTCTATGCACCAAGCTTCCTTTGTGGAACCAAAGATGATATCATCCACATAAACTTGGACAAGAATGATATCTCTTGAATTCTTCTTGATATAGAGAGTCTTATCAATAGCTCATCTTCTATAGCCATGCTCCAAAAGGAATGTACATAACCTTGCATACGAAGCTCTTGGTGCCTAATGAAGACCATAGAGTACTTTGACCACCTTGTACACCTTCTTTGGATTCGGTGGGTCTTCAAGACCAAGCCTCTTAGCTTATTCATTTTCTGCATGTTCTTGCTTTTTAAGTCTATCAAGATCTTCTGCATATGTTGAGTTATCCACATCAGAAGTAACTTTGTCATCAGAGACTACTTTGTTATCAGAACATGCAATATGAATAGGGAGAGAAGAAACAACAATAGTGGGTTCATCACATTCTGAATCACTGTCTGAGTCATATTCCAGGGTACCTGCATTGTTAGTAGGTAACTCTTGTGTACCTGCAGATTGGTTAGTTTTAAATCTAGTATACCCCAAATGATCTGTCAAGTAGTCAAGGTCAAAGTACCATTCATGACCTTTTCCCTAAACATTTTCTTTGTCTTCCAGAAATCTCAGGTTAAGAGTCTCCTCAATCTTCTTAGCAGACAAATTATATACCCTGTAAGCCTTACTATGATCTGAGTATCCAACTATATACCCTTCAACAACTTTTTCTTCAAACTTTCCTAGGTGATCACTTGTATTCAGGATAGTTACATGACATCCAAAAGGCTAAAGTACTCAATGTTGGGCATCTTCCCAGTCAATAGCTCATAGGGTGTTTTGTTATGTGGTCTTGTAATCAGCACCCTATTGAGAACATAACAAGCAGTGTTTACTGCTTCAATACAAAACATAGTGGGAAGTTTATAGTCAGAAAGCATGGATCTTGCAGCCTCTATCAGGGTTCTATTCTTCCTCTCAGCAACTCCATTTTGTTGTGGAGTCCTGCCATTACTATAATCCCTTTTTATACCCTTATTCCCACAGAGTTTAATGAGATTGGCATTTTTGAACTCTGTCCCATTGTCACACCTTATCCCTTTTATCCTCTTGTTGAGTTGGTTTTCAATAAGGGCCATAAATTCTTTTAGAGTCTGAAAAGTTTGGTCTTTAGTGCACAAAAAGAATACCCAACTAAACCTACTATAAGCATCAGTGATCACTAGACAGAAGTACTTATGGTAAATACTTCTGATGGAAGTTGTGTTCATTAGTGAAGACCTTGGAAGGAAGTCCATGGACTAGTCCATTCTTAGCAAGCTTGTCGATAACCTTGAAGTTTACATGTGCCATCCTTCTGTGCCATTTTGTAGATTCATCTAAGGATGCTTTGGCCACCAAGCATGCTAGATCACCTTCAGGCTTTATATCATTCAAGTTGAATGTGTAAAGATTGTGATTTCTTGAAACTCTTAGTAATACAAGACTCTCATCAGGCATTTTGAAGTCTTTTGATAGAATAAGACAGTCCTCATCAGTGAATAGAATAGGAATCTTTTTGTCACAAATTTGTGAAACATAGAACAAATTAAAATTTTGTAGCTCCTTCACATAGTAGACATTCTCAAAATCCACCTTTGAAGTTCTGATGGTTCCTTTTCCAGTGATCCTTCCTACTCCACTTCAAAATGTCATTGTGCCTCCATTAATAGGCATAAAATCATGCAGCTTCTCTTGATTCCCAGATATTCTTCTTGAGCAACCACTATCAACAATGCCTAAATCTTTACTTTTGAGAGTATGTGCCTATAACAACAAAATATACAACATGAGTGCCATAGAGAGACTCAAGTCATGAATGACTTAAGCCTGCCTTGTGGATCATTAGAGTGAAGCCATGTAGATGAGTTAGATCCACCATTGTTCCTGGAACCCCTGTGTATAAATGGTCTATTATATTTCTAAGAACAATCTGCTGAGGGCTTTACAGCAGAATCACAATATGCCCTTCCCAAAAACATTGGGACATAATAGCTAGGCCATTAACCATTTTGAAAGTAATTATTGTTATATCTAGAAAATGGTCTAGCTACATGTCTGTTCCTATCAGCAGGAAAATATCTGCCAGCAGAAACATACCCACCATCAGGAACTGACCGATCAGCAGAAACGGAGTTGGTTCTGCTGGTGGTGTGGGTTGCTTGTGGAAAATATGAGGGTCTGGCATGAACATTGTTCCACTTTGGTCTAGGTCTATTATGGTCAGCAGAAACACCCATCCTTCTTTCATAAAAATCACAATCCTTAATCAAATGCAATTTACTACCACAAACAAAACATTTCTTCTTTCTAAAAGATTTATTCACACCAAAAGATGTCTTATCACACACAGAATTATTCAAACAAACACTAGAAATAGAATTGTTTTGTAAAGACTGAAAGGAATTGTTTTTCAAAGAAGTAAATGATAAGTCTTCAAGAGAAGCTGTCTTTGAAGTAAGATCATCAGCAGCAACTCTAGAGTCAGCAGACTTGAAAGAAGACTTTGGTGAGGACTTGGGTGAATCTGACTTTGCCTTGGAATCACAACTGGCATAACTAGAGGTAGTGGTCTCTTAGGTTTTGTCACTGAAAGAACAAGAGACACATTCATTAGAATCATTGCTAGAGACACTGCTAGAGTCAGGGGAGTCAATAGACCTATTGCCAGTTTTCATTTGTGATTCAACTAAGTCCAAAAGGTGGGAGGTGGGCTTAAGGGTTCCTGTGATAGTGGGAGAGACAGTATGCATCTCTCCCTCTTTTACAAACTTTACAGGGGTATGAGGTTGCAAGGGTGGTTCAGGGTCTAAAACACTATAGTCATCAGGATCATAGACCTCATCAGGCCCTACATATTTACCATACCCTAGTGCTCTTCTAGACTTAATGGACTGACAACTATCAATTATTCTATCTAGGTGTTTAGCTCCCTGTTGCCACTTCTTACGTCCTGCAACTTCAATATCAAACTTAACCTTCAACTCTTGTAATTCTAATTCAACTTTAGCCTTTTCTTTTTCAGAAAATTTTAACTCATTACTAGTCATCTCTAAATCTCTTTTTAATACTCTAATTTTCTCATCATAAGCCAATTGATTTTGTTGAAACCAAACCTTTTGTTTTTCTAATGTTTTTAACAGCTTCTTTATAAGCTTGAGCCTGAATAAAACAATCTTTATATTTAGGTTCCAAATCATCATAAGCTTCTTTAAGAGCATTATATTTTCTATCACAACCAAAAACACAATCAGATACCTGAGGAGAGATGCCTATGAAGGAAAATTCTTCATCACAACTAGCCAGGTAGGAAAATTGCTGAGAAGTACTGCTTTCAGCATCTTTAGAATCATGTTCCTTCCAATCAATGCAAGCATCCACAGCAGTCACCAAGGCCTTTGAATCTCCAGCTTCCAACTCCTTCTTCTTGTAGGCTGAATACCTTGTGTTGTCTTCAGTCTTCTTAGCATTACACTCTCTTGAAAAATGGCATGTCTCTCCACATGAATAGCACTTGACCTTTCTCCTTTCAAATCTAGTTGGATCTCTTCCTCTAAAGTTGAGCTTTCTCCCAAGTTTCTTCTCGAACCTTCTGACCTTGACAACAAGCATTGCCATTTGCCACTTCAAATCCAACTCTTCCAAATCTAGCTTGTCAATCTGCTCAAAATCTTCATAAGCCAGTTGTTGCTTTTGTTCATATTCAGTAACAAACGAATGAAGTACATCTTCGACCACATTACCAAACTGTGGATGACTCTTTGGACCAGTAGATGTGTAAGATAATGTTGTGGAGGAAGAACTTGGACTTGGAGCATGTGTTACCCTGTTTAAAGTAGTGCTTACAAATGCAGAGTGTGATGGAGTTGCTGTATAAGTCGAGTGCCCCTTGATATCAAGCTCCAGGCTTCTGAGCTTATTATATAAATCATCAAAAGAGAGATAGTCCAGGCCACCTTTGGTTTTAAGTGAAATACTGACCTGGGACCAAGAAGGAGGTAAAGCCCTTAGAAACTTGGAATTGCATTCCTCATTGTCAGGCTTGGCTTGAAGCTGATATAGCTGACTTAAAATCTTCTGGAATTTATCATAACCCTTGTGTATGCCCTCCTCCTCTGATATCCTGAATTCCTAAAACTCCTGCTTAAGCATGGATTTTCTCATTCTCTTAGATTCCTCATTGCCCCTGAACCTTACTTTAATAGCCAACCAAATGTCTCTGGGATCATCAAGAAAGTGAAAGTCTCTCATATGATCATCTGGGATGGCTTGAAGCAAGATGGTTGTAGCTTTGTTTTCTCTTTGTACAGCAATGATTTCTTCAGCAGTAGAAGGAGGATAGATGGTAATATTACCATTAGAGTCTTTTCCTGTCTTCTTAGGATTGTTTCCATTCAAGATCACATTCTAGAGATTGAAGTCAACACTAGCAATCCAATTCTGCATCTTCATTGGCCATATCTCATACTCATCTGTTTTGAGATATGGTAACTTTGCATTACTGTTGGAAAAAGCAACCTGCTTAAGCTGTTGTGTGAGGGTGTTGTTGTTCTGAGTGATTTCTGAAGAGTCTGTATCTGCCATGATTATTGAATGAGAATGTGTTGAAGTTAAGTTTGATTACAGAGATTCTCCTGTGGCTCTGATACTACTTGTAGGATCTACCTTTTATAGATCTTGAGCCTATGGATCGATAGCTTACTAATGTAATCACTAGCAAAACTATATGGACAATCTCTGTATGCTTGTATCTATGCGGAATATAAATACAAACAATATACTAAAAACACTTTGATCCTCTATGGATCGTTTTATTAATCACTAAGAATGTTTTTCAATACGTACATAATACATTGACCATGGGTTCCTTTTCTTCTACAAGAAACCCTAACCTCTCTATCAAGAAACGAATAATCATTAAAGTATAAAATATATTCTACATATCTTATCCTAAAATAACAAACTCTATCTACGGATTAACTATATCTGCAAAAACTATATCATCAGCAGAATCCAGATCATCAGTAGAATCTGTATATGCTTCAGCAGTATCCATCAGCAGAATATATATGCCGACTTCATTAATTCCTAACATACTCACATCTCTCGGGTGTAATAAAAGTATATATATCAGAAATGAAAATGGAAAATATCTCTCACTACCTGTCATAGCACATAGATTACCAGAGGCTTGGGAAAGGATCAAACCTCCACCACTTGACATAAGCACCTAAGATAAACTATCAAATAGGTCTTTTAAAGGGTTGTAACGTGAGGTGTAGAGTTATGATAAACACGGTTTTGTTGGATAAAGGCAATCTTTACTGGTGGCAAGTTAATCATCTTGGTCAATTACATGTAAAATGTGGCATTGCTAAACCAAGACTCGACTCGACTTAAGCTAATCATAAACTAACAAAAATATAAAATAAACATAAAAGGAAATGGGATGGTAGTCCGTATGTTTTTTTCTCTTTTTCTTTTTCAAATTTTTTTTTTCTTTTTCTTTATTTTTTTGATTTTTTTTTTTTTTTTTTTTTTTTTTTTTTTTTTTGATACACTCTTGCCCTACCATCCAAAATAATACATCGTAGGGAATTTGCATTCCCCTTACACTTGAGTTTTTACATACTTTACAATCAACTATTCTAACGACTCGAATTAAGATAATCAAAATACTTGGAGTACTTTTTAGATATTAGCGCACATATGGGGGTAATAATTGACGTCTTCCCCAATACTCCATAACAATAGTACTTTACCCATGAGTCTCAATCGTCCCAAAATAATATGTACAAGATATGACTCGACTTAGCAACCATGTAATCAATAGACAATTAACTAAGGGTTTAAACATGTAACAATAATGCACTAAAGATGAGTGCATACAAGGAAGGTTAAGGCGATTTGGTTGTAAATTTGGGGTGAATTGTAAACAAATTCTTCCTTTAAGTAAAATGCGTAAAGTTAGAAACAAAAAAGATAGGCTCAGAGGGGCGTACTAAGGGTATCGTGTACTAAAAATGAGTACATCGCAAAGGTGTGGGACAATTAATTGACTTTATTAGTCAAGTAATTATGACTTCATTGGTCAAGTAATTATGATACGGGTTTAACACAAGGGTGATCCTAATGCCTCTTATTATGTAGCAAATCCTAACTACACGAATGTAGTCTCACTAGCGGTCTCGAGATGCATCACTATCACAAGTTCTAGAATTTAAGTACTACCGCTACACTCATAAGCATTTTTCCTAACAAATCTAGGGGCGAACCTCACATATTTAGGGTGGAAAATTTCGAGTGGTATGGTTTTTCGTGCTAGTTATACAACTCCTATCCATGAGACGCTCATTAAGATTAAAGCTTCACTCCTAAATGTTGTAAAAAAATTTAAATTTGGTGCTAAAATTACCCTAACAAGTGTTTCTCTTAGTTTTATTGCACATCTACAATCGAACAAACAAACATCAAGTGCAATTGCATTCTCTAATGTATTGATGTGTTTCGAAAGCTTTATATTTATTAAACTAGTTTCACCATTTCCTTAATACACAAAACACATGGGCAAAAGTATAACCCCCGTTTATAGCAAAGGTTTGAGGTAAGACCAGGTCGACCCAAGAGAGGATGTTGTTTCTTATTGCTAGTTATAGATAACAAAATTTGATTTCAATGATTGTCACTTATCACTAAAACCGTTTTTGTTGGATTTAAGTTCTTTGAAATGTTTTCCCAATTTATATTAAAAGTATGTTTATTCAAGGCAAAGCACATGAGAATCATGAGAGGTATCACAAAAGTTACATGGACAATGCAAAAGAGTAAGACATGATGATATATTACGTTAACTAGTATATCTATCCTATGTAAAAGAATCTCCTTTCGGCCTTTGATTCTAGATACACAGAATGCATAAAGTGTGATCCAAGTATGAAGTATATAACATGCATTTCCTCTAGTCAAGCCGTTAGACATTAGACTAGCCAATAAACGTGTCATAGTCAAGGTTATCATTTACTAAGCAATTCTCACAAGCATAGCAATGAGTTGTTATAGACAGACAATTCATAATATAACCAACATGATCGAATCTTTCGACCTTTAAGCAATCACTATGATCAATCAAGACAAGCGATAAGATACTAAACAATGACATATCAAATGCAAGTAACATAGATTCAATATTCATGATATTAATCTCATAACAAACATGGCTCAAATGCCTCAAACAAACATAAGGTTACTACTCCATATTATTCATAAAGTTAAACAAGTACACAAGTATTTCTAGCATTATAACGAATTATACCAAAAGTATTTGAGCTCCAAGTGGTTCTCCACGTGTGGTTCTTACTACTTAGCTAGTGGTTTTGGTACAAACCACTACTAACTGCTTTTATGATCAAGATTATTTGTTATTGTTGTGTTATGTCTAAACCTCCGTTTTGAGCTCCTATTTATAGCGTGAAATGTTGCCCTAGCATGTCCAAATGAGTTATGATAGGCAAGTGATCGGCCTCAACATTGAAGTGGCTCATTAATGTAAAAAACATAACTGCCATGTGAAGTACGCCACGCATTTGGTGTAAAACCGACGAGCTTTATTTCGCGTAACCGGCGCTTATGTTGTATATAACCGGCGTACTTTACGTTTGACTCGTGAATATATTGTTGACCAAAGATGCCCGTAAGCGGCGCTCTTCCTTCATATAAGTGGCGTGCTTTAGTCCAAACTAAGTCTTTTTCCTTTTATGTTTACAAAGTCATCCAAGTCGTGCTTTTCTCGTTACTTTCACTAGACCTATATCCTGCAAATATATTCTCATATTAAGTATCAAAAGTCCTAATAATGTGGTTATTTTATCCTATAATTCATATAATATCGGGCTTATAAACATGTATAATACGAGACTCATCAGGTATCATCATTTACCCTCCCCTTACATTTAGGCTGAACATTGTCCCCAATGTTCAATAAAAAGGATGTAAAAGTAACGAAGGTAAAAGAATGAAACAAATACTCCCCTGATACGCTCGATGTGGATAATATGATAACATGGTTAGATCCTCCTCCAAGAAAATGAACGTTGAAAGCTTCCATCCAGAAATATAAATCATCTTCTTGTCCAATATAACCTGTTAAACCTGAGAAAACAATCATGGCAAACCTCACTTAAAATCGGCGGCAAACTCTATATATACTAAAATCCTAGAAAGAAAATTAATATATAATGCTTGTGGAATGAATATTTGCAGTTTTCCTGGAGTTTATAAAACTAAAGATTTAACAAAAACTCTATGACTCCGGCAGAAAAACAAAACTCGTAAAATTTTCAGAATTTTACACTTGACGCCATCAGGTTGTAACCCTGACGTCGTCAGAAGTGATCTGAAGAAATTTCATGTTAAGTTTCCAGAAAATTTCTGGAAAAACTCACGCCTTAATTCCTGGAAATCCTGCAAAACATCATTATAACTCGATACAAGCATTTGACTCACACAAATACTAATATGCACATTCGTTTAATATTGTTGTGATTCATGCTCAATCTCGTTCTTAGAAACAAATTTAGATTTCCCTTATACTTATCTTTTGCGAAATACCTTTATATGTAGTAAAGACGAAGTTAAAAACAAAATAAAGCATTTTCACAATTTATTTGTAACATGAGCCACAAAAAATAAAAATAAAACATGCATATGGAAACAAATAAAATCAAAAAAACAAACAATAAAGCTTGGGTTGCCTCCCAAGAAACGCTTTTCTTTATTTACGAGTCTTGTAGCTAGACTCAAAGTCACATCCTACCGTGTATCGCTGATGCTCACATATCCAAGTGTGAGCCATAATTAACCCTTCCATAAGCTTTTCATCTAATTTAGTTAAACTTTTGAAGGGCTTCCCAAACACAACTTGGGTTAAGTTACTAATTACAACAAATAATCGTTCCACTAAATACCAAAGACAAGCACGGAGGTCATACACTAGCACCTCACAAATAGTGTTTAGATACTCACATCTCTCGGGTGTAATAAAGTATATATCACAATATGGAAACGGAAAATATCTCTCACTACCTGTCATAGCAAAATAGATTACCATAGGCTTGGGAAAGGATCAAACCTCCACCACATGGCATAAGCACCTAGGATAAACTATCAAAGAGGTCTTTTAAAGGGTTGTAACGTTAGGTGTAGGGATATGGAATACACGGTTTTGTTCGATATAGGCAGTCTTTACTGGTGGCGAGTTAACAATCTTGGTCAATTACATGTACAATATGGCGTTCCTAAGCCAAGACTAAACTCGACTTAAGCTAATAAATGAAAAATAACAAAAACATAAAATAAACATAGAATGGAAACGGGATGGTAGTCCGTATGTTTTTTCTCTTTTCTTTTCTATTTTTTTTTTTCATTTCTTTTTCTTGTTTTTTCGATTTTTTTTTTTTCATTTTTTTTTTTCATACACTCTTACCCTACCATCCAAAATAATACATCATAGGGAATGAACATTCCCCTTATACTTGAATCTTTACATACTTTACAATAAACTAATCTAATGACTCGAATTAAGAAAATCAAAACAGTTGGAGCACTTTTAAGATTAACGTACATATAGGGGTAATAATATTATGTTCTTCCCCATTACTCCAAAAAATAAGTACTTTACCCATGAGTCCCAATCGTCCCAAAACAATATGTACAAGGATATGACTTGACTTAGCAACCATGTAATCAATTAGATAATTAACTTAGGGTTTAACAAATAACAATAATGCACTAAAAATGAGTGCATACACGGGAGGCTAAGGCGATTTGGTTGTACATTTAAGTGGGGTGTAACAAATTCTTCCTTTAAGTAAGTTGCTTAAAGTTAGAAACGAAAAGATAGGCTCGGAGGGGTGTACTAGGGGTTTCGTGTACTAAAAATGAGTACAACGCAAAGGTGTGGGAAAAATTAGTTGACTTAACTAGCCAAGTAATATGACTTAAATGATCAAGTAATTATGATACGGGTTTAACACAAGGGTGATCCTAATGCCTCTTATCATGTAGTAAATCCTACTACACGAATGTAGTCTCACTAGCGGTATCGGGATGCATCACTAATGCAAGTTCTAGAATCTAAATGCTACCGGTACACTCATAGGCACTAATAGTAAATGCTTTTCCTATCAAATCTAAAGGCGAACCTCACATATTTGGGTGAAATTTTTTTTTGAATAGTACGGTTTTGTGCTAGTCATACAATCTCCTATCCATGAGATGCTTGCTATGGCTAAATTTTCACTCCTAAATGTTGTAAAAAATTTTAAATTTGGCGCTAAAATTGCACTAACAAGTATTTCTCATAGTTTTATTACACATCTACTATCAAACAAACAAACTCAAGCAAAAGTGTATCTGTAAGGTATCATCATTTTACCCTCCCCTTACACTTAGGATGAACATTGTCCCCAATGTTCAAGTAAAGAATGTAAAAGCGATGTAAGTAAAACGAATGAAATCCAATACTCCCCTGATTCGCTCGGTATGGATAATAAGGTGGCCAGGTTAGATCTTCCTCCAAGAAAATGAACAATCAAAGCTTCCTTTCCAGAAAAATAAATTATCTTCTTGTCATACATAACCTGTAAATCCTGAGAAAACAGACAAGGCAACCTCGCATAAAATCGGCGGCAATCTACATATGTTAATAAATACTAGAAAACAAAATAAGATATAATGCTTGTGGAATGATGTTTGCAGATTTCCTGGAGATTATAAAACTAATAATTCAACAAAAACTATAAGACTCTGTTAGAAAAACAAAACTGGTAAAATTTCCAGATTTTTACACGTGACGCCATCAAGAGGAAACTCATGACGCCGTCAGAAGTGACCTGCAGAAATTTTTATGTTAAGTTTCCGAAAAATTTCTGGAAAAACTTGGTCCTACTTCCTGGAAAATCCTGCAAAACATCATTATGACTCGATACAAGCATTTGACTCTAACAGATACGAATATACATGTTCACTTAATATGGTAGAGAATCATGATCGGTTTTGTTTCTTAAAAACATATTTGGGGTTTCCCCTTACACTTATCTTTTGCAAAAATACCTTTGGGTGAAGTTAAGACTAGGCCAAACAACAAAATAAAGTATTTCCACTATTTGGTTTTGAAACATGATCTACCAACAATAAAAATAAAGCATGCATACGGAAGCAAATAACAAACAAACAAAAATAAAAATCACACACAATCATGGGTTGCCTCCCAAGAAGCGCTTTTCTTTATTTACGAGTCTTGTAGCTAGACTCAAGGTCATGGATTACTACGTGACCTCATCGTTGGTTTCACTCTCTAGGTCGTCTTCTAAGCCAGTTTTGTACTCCGGACCTAGTTGCAAGCATTCTTTGTAGAAACCAAGCATCCTATTCTTCACATACTCTACTCCTCTACGTCTATCCTCATCATTCCTATAATAAGTCGCTTGTTTGTGTTCCTTTTCTATATTAGAGAGAAGGCGGTATTGCTCAATTTTGTAGGGCATTTGGTAGGCAATCTCATCATTCTCTTCCTTGAACCTAACTATCCCTAAAGTCAAATCATAACTCATCCTAGTGGCCTCAACAAATGGTTTTCCGAATATTACCTTGCTTAGGCAATCATCTATCACCGGACGAGTGTCTTCTACTATCATAAAATCGATCTCATAAGTGAAATTACCTATAATCACATGCAATCCCTTCACTCTTCCTACAAAATTACTTATCAAATTCTTATTGGGCATCATCCTATAATCAAGTTGTTTATTCATCACCCAATTGTAATAAGTCCTAGTCATGATGTTTACACGAGATCTAGGATCGATATAAGCTTTCCATATATGCATATGCCCGATGTTGCATGGTATGTTGATGTTAGAGGGGTCTCCCATTTTGATAAGGGGTGTGCCAAGGATATATGGTGTCTCGGGACTATCGAATAAATCCTTATGGTATTCCCGTTCTTCCTTGGTGGGCAACTTATCAAAGTGCTTTTCTATAGTTTCTACTTCCTCTAACCCCCCTCCCTTATTAACCTCAACTTCCCTAATTTCATCCCTAGTCTCGGTTTCTATTTCAACTTCATCTTTGTCACTATCTTCCATATTCTTATCTATTGGCTTAATGGTGACAACATTGACAAAGTGGACATGTTTGGATGATGAGGGGTCCTTAATTTGGATTCCGTTATTGGTGTCCCTAGTGTCCTTCCTAGGTGTGGTTAACGCTTGGTTGTTGAGGGCTTTCAACAAGTTGTCTATCTTGTTGGTCATCTCCATTTTTTGTTGGTTGAATTCGGTTTCAAACCTAGCTATGCGAGCCTCTTGAGATGCCATGAACTTAGACATCAATCCTTCAAGATTGTTGGTACTACCATAGTTGTTAGAAGGATTGTTGTTGAAAGTACGGTTGGAGGGTGGACCGTTTGGTTGGTAACGATTAGGCGGATTGGAAGAATTGGCTTGATTTTGTTTCCACCTAAGGTTTGGGTGATTTTTCCAAGAGGGGTTGTAGGAATCCCCGTAAGGGTTTGGCTCGGGTTTGAAAGTGTACCACTTATCTCCCACTTCGTCGGTACGCGAGGATGCGTAGTCCGCAAAAGCTGTTCCGGGGAGTTCCACACAATCACGAGTGTCATGGGGACCACTACATAATTCGCATGAAGAAGTGATTTTGTTCACTTGGCTTGAAGGCTTAGGAGCTTTGTAAGATTTCATGAGAAACTTGACTTGGTCCTCAAGTTCCATGATCCTATGGTCGGGAGTGCTAGAGTTGTTCGAAGGCAAAGATATTGCCTTTACCGTTTTGTTCAAATCACGGGGATCATTCCAACTTTCGTTGTCATAGAGAGCAAGATCTTCTATGAGTTCCCATGATTGTTCCGCACTTAGATCACGTAGCTTACCACCGGCCGATTGGTCAACAGCTCGCCTTGTGGAGAGATCGATTTGGTCATAGAAGATTTGGACTTGGAGCCAAAGATCTATGCCATGATGAGGGACTTTTTGGAGTAAGTCCTTGAATCAAGTCCATGCTTCATAAAGAGTTTCTCCTTGACATTATTGGAACATCAAGATGTCATTTCTAAGCTTAGTAGTTCTCCCCGGTGGGAAAAATTGAGCAAGGAAATGAGTGGTGAGATCATCCCATGTGGTGATGGATCCCGCGGGTAAACGCTCAAGCCATTGACTAGCTTGATCACGTAGAGAGAATTGGAATAGGCGTAATCGGGTTGTCTCTCTAGTTGCAACATCTAGGTCTATGGAATCTACGATTTTTAGGAAGTCCTTGAGATGTTGATTTGGATCTTCAGAATGAAGTCCATGGAATGCACATCCGCTTTGCACCAACCGGATGGTGTCGGATCGCAAGGGGGTCACATTGGCTCCGGTGAGATCAATGGTGTTTCGGTAGCCTTGGTGGCTAGGTCGGGAATACTCTCCTAAGGTTCGGGGCCTAAGAGGTTCTAGTGGTGGGTTTTGTTGTGGTGGGATGACGGGTTCAAAGATGTTCCCATCGTCCATGATGTCGGGTGGTGAAGAGTTACGAACAAAAACACGAAGAAATAAGATAGACTAAAGAGAACCTAAAAATAAAAAATAAAATCTTACTAGAAAGGAATCTAGCAAGTAGACCTAATAAAAAGAGATTCTAACCTAGACAATAACTATTTCCCGGGCTGCGGCGCCAAAAACTTGATGCGTAGGGATTGCACCAGGCTTTACCTCTCAAGGGATCTTGAGAAGCTTACAACCCCCACCAGGCAGTGTACCTGATCGATGTAGTATAGTATAATGACAAGTACCGGGGGATTGATCGTTCAGCTAGGAATAGTGTCGCTAGGATTAGAAAACCTAAAGACTAGGTCTAGAGATGAGAGATGATTCTTTTTGTATTTTTATATTTTTTAGAAAGCAAATTAAAATCTCGGGTTTGAAAGATTTGGGCGGAATTAGTTGCTAGTCAACTAACCCAATACTAAAGATGCAATCAAAATAAAATACTAGAAATGAAAATAAACTAAACTAAACTAAAGTTGCGAGCAATATGTGGAAGAAATGTGTTTATTTAGATTTCACTACTCCCTAGATATCTATTACACGTTAATTACTTGTTATAGTTGCGTGGATGACGGATTGTATTCCTTAATACCATTCATGGGGTGGCGTACTTACTTCCCCAATCCTATGAGTGCCTACTTCACTCCTATGTCGAGCCGGCTAAGAAGCTCCTAACATGGGATCATTAGAATTTACTCATGCATTAAATACAACCAATAAAACCTAGTACACATCGGTTCATGTTTCCTAAGACGTTCAAGCATGTTACACAATGGAGATCTGCCAGTTTTCTTAAGCCTAACATTGAAATCATTCATCCAATACAACCATAAACAAGTAATCAACACATAATTAACATCTAGGTTTCATTAGATCCAAGCAAACACAAGATAGATCTATCCTAACATGTTGAAATTAAGACAAGTACAAGATATAGACAACCAACACATAGACATATTGATTGAATTAAAGAGAAGACTTATCTTAATAGCACATGAAAGGATTCAAGGGGTGAATACCCTTGAATATACTGTAAAATACTAGCTAGGGTTCACAAAGTTCGGCCCTAGGGTTTCTCCACACAAGTTCTTCTTTAATGAATGAAAAATAAAAAACTATATATAGAGTTTAGAAGGTGACGGCGTCAAGAACAAAGGTCTGACGCCGTCATCTCGCCGCCAAATAGTTCCTCGGACGGCCTAGATCTGGGTCTGACGCCGTCATGTCGTCTCCTTATGCAGGCCGTCACAAAATTAATTCTTGACGCCCATCTTGTGACTTTTACTCTTGACGCCGTCATGATTTTCCTCTTGACGCCGTCAGGTACTGTTCTCAGCATGGAAAATTAAGTCTTTGGCGTTTTCTTCACTTTTATGCTCCAAAAACGTCTGAATTGCTTCCTTTTCCAGATTTCTCTCCCAAAGTACCTAAAATCACAAAAGGAACGATTTAGGGTAATATTTGATCAAATAAATTCAATTCCGGGCTTAAATGACCCCCTAAAAGTGGTTCATTTTTCGCCTCATCAGTTACTATCAGCAAACTCTCCTAGATTCTCCATAACCATGAATTCAACTAAATAGATGAAGCTTCCTACAAACACATGCAACGTCTTTGCCCTAGCAAAAATATTATCCCATTTGTATTCTAACTCATTTACCATAATTTTATTGTATTCAGTACGCGAGATTATGTTCATTGGTAATGATGAGTTAAAGTAAGCATTAAAGCTCCTAAATCCTATCTTACAAGGAAATTGCATATTAAATGAGCTATCATTCTCAACCCTTGTCCTAGGTTCGACATAACTAAAAGGGTTCATCTCATCTTCCATCCTATCCTTATTAATTACATCACCATCATCTAGGTCCTCATCGGAGTCCAAATAGTAAAAAGGGCTAGCCCTATGTTCATTATTATTGTCAGACTCCTCCATCTCAGAATTATTGCCAAAGTGGTGGTCAGGCAAGAGGTTAGGTGGGTTCTCATTTTCCACTAAAGGGATTGGGATGGGTGGTTGGAAAATCCTTCAACGAAAAACACGAATAACAGGAATCAAACGAACAATGCTATTGTTATCCATTGAGAGAGTTTACGAACAAAGGAAACAAAGAAAGAAGACAGACTAAAGAGACCTATAAAAATAAAATAAAAATCTCACTAGAAAGGAATCTAGCAAGTAGACCTAATAAAAAGAAAATTCAACCTAAACAATAACTATTCCCTGGAAACTGCGCCAAAAACTTGATGCGTGGGATTGCGCCCTCGCAAAAGGTTTTACCTCTCAAGGGGTCTCAAGGGGCTTGCAATCCCCACCAGGCATTGTACCTGATCGATGTAGTATAGTGTAGTGGCAAGTACCGGGGGATTGATCGTTCTCTCGGGGAATAGTGTCGTTAAGATCAAAACTTAATTAAACTAGGTCTAGAGGTGAGGGACGATTCTTTTTGTATTTTTATATTTTGTGGAAAGCAAGTAAAAATCTCGGGTATTGGAAGAGTGGGCGGAATTAGTTGCTAGTCAACTAACCCAAATAACTACAAATGCGATAAAAATAAAATAACCAGAAAGTAAATGTGAGAAAAATAATAATAAGAGAAACGTGTTTACTTAGATTTCACTACTCCCTAACTATCTTTCATTAATTGAATAGTTTATTACAATTGCGTGGATGACGGGTTATATTCCTTAATACCATTCGTGGGGCCGTGTACGATCTTCCCCAACTCTATAAGTTTCTACCTCTTTCTATGTCTAGCCGACAACTAGCTCCTAACATGTCCTCCTTAGTAGTCACTCATGCATGAAATACAACCATTAAAATCGTAGTACACATCCGATTCATGTTTCTTAAGATGTTCAAGCATGTTACCAGTTGGAAGTCTGCCAGTTTTTTTAAGCCTAACATCGATATCATTCATCCAATACAATTAATAACAAATAATCAACCAACAATCAATAGCTAGGTTTCATTACAAACCTAGCCTAGCATGTTAAAGTAAAGACAAGCATAAGATAGAATCAAACAACACATAGACATATTGAATGATTATTTGAAGACTTATCCTTATTGAAACATGGATGAAAGAAGGGTTTGAAACCCCTACAATATGATGAAAATTCGACCTAGGGTTTGTGGTAAAGTTCCTCCAAAAGTTCTCTCCCTAATGAATGAAAATTAGAAAACTATATATAGAGATTACACGTCTAACGGCATCACGTTGTAATCCTGACGCCGTCAACTAGTCGCCAATACTCTTCTCGGATTGCTTAAATCCAGATCTGATGTCGTCACATATAAATCTTCATATAGCCGTCACGTGTAACTTTGCTCTTGACAGCCTTGGCTTCCCAAAGCATGACGCCGTCACTCTTTAACTCCTAAAAACATTCTGGCGCGTCTCGTGTAACTTTTTATCCACCTCTTTGCCAATACGTGACGCCGTCACATGCAAAGCGTGACGCTGTCAGGTACTATTTCCAGCTTGATTTTGGAGACTTTGCCGTTTTCTAAACTTTTCGCTCCAAAAATGTCCAAAATGCTTCCTTTTCTAGATTTCTTCTCCAAAGTACCTAAAATGGCAAAAGGAACGATTTGATGCAATATTTGATCAAATAATCATGACTTAGGGCTTAAATGACCCCCTAAAAGCGTAACACTTTTCGCCTCATCAACCGTAAAGGAGATTTAGCCAGTTTTCTTAAGCCTAACGCTAATCAATCAACCAAACAATCAATAACAACTCAACAATCAATATTCAACAACCAGGTTTCATTATATCTAAGAACACTAATAAATCTAAGCTAGCATTTTAAAGAAAAGAAAAGAAAAACAATCAATCAAACAACACATAGACATATTGAATGATTAAAAGGAAGACTTATCTTTAATTAAACATGGAAGAAAAGAGGGCTTGAAAACCCTAAAGTTGCTGTGAAATTTGTCTAGGGTTTGTTACTAAAAAGTTCCACACTTTTAATGAATGAAAATCGAAAAATATATATAGATATACAAGTCTGACGGCGTTTGGTTTTAGCCTCTGACGCCTTCAGGTCGCCGTGTCTTAGGGTTTCGTATCGCCCAAGAGATCTCTAACGCCATCCCGTTATATATGTTCTGGGCCGTCTCGTGTTAAGTTAAAGAGAGACGGCCTTGCTCCAAGTACACCTGACGCCGTCAGGTGTTATCTTGAGAATTTCTTCTAGGGCGTCTAGTTTAAAAATCCATGGCTTCTCGTCATAAGGTGACGGCGTCAGCTCCAAAGCGTGACACCGTCAGGTGTAAAAACCTGACTTTCTTGACTTTTCTTGTTTTCTTCATTCATGAGTATAAAAATGTCCGAAAAGCTCCAAAATGCTCCATTTTTCAAAATTCATGTCCCATGTACCTAAAATGACAAAAGAAACGATTTGAGGTAATATTTGACCATAAAAACTCGATTTAGGGTTTAAATGACCCCCTAAAAACGTATCAATAAATCCTTATCAGGACCACTCATAGCAGCTTTGTCATACCACTAGAGCTAATGGAAAATAACACATGTGGAATTAAACAAAATACACACTTGGCGGAGCTGCTACAGCAGGTTCAACTCATTATTTGGGATGAAGCACCTATGACTCAGAGATATGCTTTTAAAGCTTTAGACAAAACCTTAAGGGATATACTCGGTTATGAAAACTCAGCAAAAAGAAACCAAATTTTCAGGGGGATGATAGTCTTACTTGGAGGTGACTTCAGACAAATCCTACCTGTCATCCCAAAAAGGAAAAGACAAGAAGTGGTTCATGCCTACATAAACCGTTCACAATTGTGGAAGTCTTGCAATGTTTTCAAACTCATGCCTAGCATCAGAGTTAATGAATACTCTACATATGGTTCAATTGATTATTGCAAACAAGAATTCAATAAACGGGTTTTGGACTTAGGCGATGGAAAATTGCCAACAAACTGTAAAGATCATGAAGATGAGAAAACCTTGATAGAGATACCAGAAGATATCATTATAAATTCATCAAATTCTCCTATCGAGCAGATTGTGAAAGAAACATCCCCTAGCTTTACTAGAAGACAAACTGAGGATGAATATCTAAAATAAAGAGCAATTCTAACTCCAAGGAATTATGATGCTGATCCAATCAATTCATACATGTTTAAAAAGTTAGCGGTTAAGTCGGTAACTTACAAGAGTGCTAATGAGGTATGTAAAGGATCGACAGATCAGTTGGACCAACAGAACCTATACCCAATTGAGTTATTAAATTCTCTAAATTTCTAAGGGATTCCACCCCATGAACTGAGCTTAAAAAAAGAACTCCCAGTTATGCTCTTGCGGAATATTAATCCAACACAGGGATTATGCAATGGAACTCGATTGATCATCACTGATCTTGGTCAATTTGTTTTGCACGCAAAAATCCTAACTGGCTCAAAGATATGAGACACTGTCCTTATACCCAGAATTACACTCACATCCACACAAACACAATGGTCATTCATAATGAAATGTAGGCAATTCCCAGTGAAACCATGCTACACAATGAAAATTAACAAAAGTCACGGCCAATCACTTGCGCATATAGGAGTCTATTTGCCTAATCCTGTGTTTAGTTACGGGCAAATTTGTGTAGCAACATCTAGGGTAACAAGTCCCAGTGGATTGAAGATACTGATGTTGGGAGATGAAGACAGTGAATTCGAGCATCGAACCAGAAATATTATTTACAAAGACACTTTCAAAAATCTACCTTAATAGCTCTATTTCTGTTTGAGTCAACCTAAGCCTAGGGATAAATAACCCTAAGGGGGTATTTGTATTAGCTTATTTTGTGGGCTTATCAGCTTATTTAGATTTGGGAATGCCAATAAGCTTATTTTACTTTAATACCCATTTGAGCTTATGGCTTAAACAAGCAATAAGGTTAAGTGGATAAGCTAATAAGCCCAAAAACAGTGAACTTATTGGCTTTCTAAATCTCAATAAGCCAATAACCATACAAAATAAGCTAATCTAAACACCCCTTAATATCTCTTTTGCCCTAATTATTGGCACATACATCCGCCACTTTAATTACGTATTTTCTCAATACAAATGTAGCATAAATTTGATCCATAAAGTAACAATTTTTTAGCAAATGCAAAACAAAAAAAACTAAATTCATCTAACTAATTCAAAATCCAACAAATCACTATAATGGCGAATCATTAAAATACACACCTTAGTAAAAATAGGATCTTCATTTTGGCTTTTAGTATATTACCTTCATTTTTTATTTCTACCAAACCCTAAAACGACTAAAGAATCCCCAGCTTAAATAGATTTGATTATAATCTATTTGCTTCATCATTTTTGATTTTAGCCAAACCCTAAAATGATCAAAACCCAAGCTTCATTTGTTTGGTCAATTGTAACCGATCCAATCTAAGTGTGTGTTATATTCATGAGTATGACTGAGCAAAAGTCAAAGTACCAAACACACCCTTTATATGCCCTCTCCAATTAAATTATAAAAAAAATAAAGAGCAGGAAAAGAATATCACATTAACAAAAGTAGACCTAATATTATTACTGCCATTTCATTAATAAAAGATAATTACATCAAGACCATTTAGGTCTTCATCAACATCCATTCATGTGACATCCATAAAAAAATACAACCAAACTTATAAAAAACACAAAAGAAGCTAACCAAGCTGTGCCCATCATGCCTAAATCATACATATTCATAATGGTGAGGTGATGATCCTTCTCAAATAAACCATCTCGCACCTCAACTAAGATGGTCATAAAGGCCTCTAGCCTCCTCCTCTCCCTGATCTGAACCTCACGCGAGCACCCTGATAACGCTCAAAATTAACATGTTTTTATGAGTGTTATTGTGGATTTTATGATCACTTTTATGAACTTATGGTACTTAATTGAGCATAATTCATGTTTTAGGTTCATGGAAGCTAAAGTACAAGAAAATGATGAAAAAGACGAAGAAACGATCAAAAACGAAGATTTATGCATGTACGAAAAATTCCCGACTCATTCAAGTCTCTTGGAGTATGTTCGAGAAGATAAAAGTCATGAATTTGTCACTCAAAAGACTCAAGAATAAAGTACACGAGGGAAAACGAGAAAAGAAATGAAGAAAATAAGCTAAAACGAAGAATTATTGGAAGACTCGTTGTTCCCGACACACCTTCACCATTTTGGCCATATCTTGAGCATACGGACTCCGTTTGACCCCCCATTCGCGGCCACGGAAAGTTAAGAGAAAGATCTACAACTTTCATGTTTATGACTTTTGCCCAACCGATCGGATGGATGACCATGCGAATGGATGGAGCCCTCGTACAGATTTTGGTGATCTCATTTGGCTCGATTCTAGGCTCTTCTTTTTGGTATTCTAGGTCCTTCTAAACTACTTGGTCACCAAGTTGAGCATTGATGACCCCTAGGCCTTGAGAATAGTATAAATAGAGACCTTTACATTCATTTCTAAACACCCACTACCATTTCTCTCTATCTCAACTTGAGAGAATACTTCTCTTACCACCATTACTCCCTCTCATACCAAAATCCGTCCATAAAATCCCAGGAAACTTTGGAGGTCCAAGAAGTCATCATTTGGAGGTCAAAACATCAAGAAATCATCACCAATACTTGAGGCATCATTACTACATCATTGGTTATCTTATTTGAATCATTGTAAGACTTTTAATTATGATTTCTAATGTTCAAAATTCTGAGTTTATGTTCATGTTTGCTATGAGTGGCTAGTAGCCTTTGTGCACTTGCTTAGATGATGTTTTATGCTTAGTGATAGTTATGATTGTGATAACATGTTATAATTCAATTTCAAGTCAATCCTAAGAATCAATTGTACCTTAAGTTTCATAGTGACATTTGTTGAGCCAAGGTTAACTAATTGATAATAGTTTCAAGGGTCGAAAGATTTGTTATTATTCAACTAGTTATAATCATTTGTCTATGAAAGATTGTTTTTCACTATAATTATTCTTGACTAAACAAAGAAACAAAAAGTATGATTGTAATGAGAATGCTTTTATAACATCAAATCAGATTGTTTGTAAACCTTTAGTTGGACGAAAGTTTAAATGTTTATAAACAATTGTAACTTTTTTGTCTATAAATGGGTTACCTTTTGTAATGACCATTTCCTAAGAGTATTTGATTTGTAATAAGAGTTTGTTCTTGTGTTTAAGATATTCCCCATACCTTATGAACCTTGGATGGATCTTGAATTGATTGGTTTACACCTAAAGCTTGTTTTTATGAACTAAAATCTCGGCCACGGTTTAACTTGTAGAAACAATAGATTAGACCACCATCTAATTATCACAACCAACATGTTATCAAAATTTATCACAATCATGTGTGTCATTAAGTAGTAAACTAGTCTAAGCAAGTGTAGTTTTTATTCTTATTGAATTTACATAACCATCATTTTCGTGTTACTTATTGCTTATATGGTATTTTGGACCGTGACAACCAATTACCACCCTTTTATTGCTTATTGTTATATAGATTCTTCACAATTGAAAACACCCAAATCATAGTGAACGACCTCGGCTTACCAACCAAAACTAACTATATACGAAAGGGTCATACTTGCCCGTGTGTTCTTAGCTTTATCCGGTAATTCGTGTTATAAATTTAAAACTAGTAGTCGCGAGACACATCAAGTTTTTGGCGCCGTTGCCAGGGATTTGTTTGTGTTTTTGTTTGCTTTGAATCTCTGCTTTAATCATTCCCTAGTTGTGTCGCTTTTACTTTCGAAAAAAAAATCCGAGCCATCCAACCGATCGGCTGAACATCCATCAGATCGGCTGAACAAAATCATTTTTACCGAGCCATCCAACCGACCGGTTTGATATCCAGCCGATTCGGTTAGACCCAAAAACCCAATCCAACCGATCGGTACGAACCCGTATCCGATTCGGTTAGATCGTTTCGCCTATTTTTTTTCAAAACTCATTTTTACCTTTTCACCTTAGTTCGAAACAAACACCACCCAACCCACCCTTAGGAGTGATTTATTTTCCTTGTATTCTTGTTATTTTCTTTTCTTATTTTTTTTCTTTAGTAAATTATTTTGTAAAATTGTCTTTTTAGATTTTTAAACGTCTTTTAATTAAAAGTTAAAAAAAAAGTCTATTAAAAAGTTTTGTCGTAATTAGTTTATTTTTCTTAAATTTCTAGTAGTTATAATAGTAACGATTTTCTTATCTTAGTTAAACTTAATTTTGTTTACTTCAACTTAATAAAAAAAAAATACAAAAAGATTTTTCTTAGTGTTCATTTTCATTATGTTTTTATTTTTACTTTTTGTGATAATTTACGAATCGCTCCGAGTTTGTATAAACCCACACTCATGGGGTAAACAACTTGTTAGTCCACTTTACGAGCTTAAACGTAAAATCAAAAAGAGGACTCGTAAACCCGATAAGACACCAATCTTACCCTTAAAGATCGAATCAACCGAACTTTATCCAAAATCACCATTCATCGAGGAACTTTTTGTGGTAATCGACATAATCGAAGAGAAAGTTGAAACTCAACCCGATTCCCTACCTGTAACCGTCGTTGATCCCGATGACCAACCCATGTGGTCAAGTACTGGGACCGTTGCACCAACACCTAGTTCCGCTATTATTCAACGCCCTTTTCCAAACAATTTCCATATCAAGGGTACCCACATGCAAATGATTTAAGAGAATCAATTTGATGGGAGAATCCGATCCGATCCTCACCGACACATAGCTGATTTTCTTGAGATTAATAACCTATTCCATTATGGTGAAAATCAAGAGGAAGCGGTTAAATTGAGGACATTTCCTTTCTCATTGTCCGGAGAAGCCAAGAATTGGTTGAATGAATTAAATGAAGGAACAATTACTACGTGGGAAGAGATGACAGAAGCTTTTGTTAGCCGATACTTTTCTCCCGCAAAGTTTAAACGTCTCCTAAATGACATTCACAACTTTCAACAATTCGATCACAAAACTCTCATTGATGCTTGGCTCCGTATGAATTCTCACTTGTCATGGACACGGTCTAACCAAAGGATCGATCATTCAAACATTCTATCATGGTTTAGACAATCCAAATCAAGGAATTCTTGATGTCGGAGGAATATTCCTCTACAATACTCCCAACGAAGCATTCAAAATCCTTGAGGACAAGGTCCAACTCAAGCTTGATTTCTCGAAAAATTCTTTAATCGTGCCCAAACCAAAAACCGTTGTTTCCGCCGGTGGAAGCAACATCAATGCCGATCGTTCCACATTGATTGAGAAATTAGAAGCTCTCACCAGACATATTGACGTTGAATTCAAGAAGATAAGGCAAGAGCTGAAGGAGATACGAGACGCTCGTAGAGATGATGAAGATGCCAATGCTTCAGAATACCACACCGATGATGACATGCTGATGCTTGAACCTAATGAAGCAAGATACCATGACGGATATCACAACCAAAATTCCAGAAATTCATACTCCTATTCAAGCCACAACGCAAATCATTCCCAAGAGGAAATGCCACATCCATCACAATATTCCAAAACCTCACCGGAGGAGATGATGAGAGAATGGATGGAAGCAAATGAGAGTATGAAAGACCATGTGGTAGAATTGGAACGACAAATCGATCAAGGAAAAAGGAACCACCAAGCCATAATCCAAGACATGGAAGAGAAGTAAGAAGTCCATCATACCGAATCACTTCCTCAAACAACAGATTCCAATCCAGGACATGAATTTGTCTACAAACCACCCTCAATCCGAAATGAACATGATAAGGGTGATGTTGAATTTATCGAGGAGGATGAAACTGAATCTATTCCAACCATGCCTAATCCGAACCAAATCATATCTAGTTCACCAACCGTTTCACCTTTTCTTGAGGATTGTACTGTGCATATCCCGTCGACTAAACTCTTAGTGAAAGAGAAGATGTTTACACACAATGAATTGTCAAATCATGTTGGTAACAAGGAACTCAATGCAATTGGAGACGTTGAAAAGGAAGTCTTGAAAGAAAAAGATATTAAGAAGCAGGAGAAAGAAGTGTCAAAGGTACCCAAGAGGAATGGAGAATTGGAAAGAAAGATAGACGAGTGGTCTAAGCCGCAAAATCCAGTTTTTTCATAACAAAATGGTATGACTAACCCACCTCCTCCAGCTCACATTGAGAACATGAATGACGTATTCACTAGGAGTGGAAAGTTTGATGAACCTTTGAAAAATCAAAAAGATTCGCCACCTGTCTTCGTTTCTAATAAACTCGATGAACCGTTCAAAATAACGAAAAGGGATTATCACATGGTCAAATCAAAAGAATGTCCATCACTTGTGAAGTACATACCAAATATCCCATACCCTCAACGGTTAAGAACTGAAATTCCCTATTTGAACCGTACCATCAAAGTATCCTGATCCGGGGAAGAGTCTAGCTAATGACTCAGAAATAAATTAAGCGCTACTCGGGAGGCAACTCGAGCTTTTAATTGTTTGCTTATATTTGTTTTCCCTTTTATGAAAAAAAAAAAAAAAAAAAAAAAAAAAAAAAAAAAAAAAAGATTTTCGTATTTTGTTCTTGTGTGTTTGTGTTTAGATCGAATAAGTTTAAATGTCTTTTGGTTTTTGCAAGAGCGTCATTTCTTATAATTTTACTTAAACTCGGTTTTTCCATTTTTAATTTTTAGTACATTGTGAATAAATAAGTACGTGTTTTTAAAAATAAATTGTCTTGAACTTTGTGGGTATGTTCACTGGAAACCCTCACGAGACTTCACTCGTCCACTCGGGCCACCGAGGGGTTTAAAAGGCTTGTTGCATATGCTAAATGCAACCGTGATGCCTACGAAAGTGAGTTTTAGGATTTTACGCATTTTTGTTGTTTACTTTGTTTTTGCAGATTTAATAAGCTCTTGGAGATTGGATTATTGGTGACATTGTACTTGGTGTGTTGATGTTTTGTTGGAAGCGAAATCGATTAATCTCATATGCTTAGCATCTTATCATTTGGAGTTCGATCGCGATTTCTACGGCCGGGAAGTTTCGTTTCTCTTAGACTATTTATTTACTTATTTATTTTTCCCTATTTTACATACTTTGAAGTTTATTTTTCATGAGTATAATGCATAACTTAAGTGTGGGGGAAAAGTAAAATAGTGGAAAACGAAACTCATTTTTAACTTATAATTTTTGGGCTAATAAAAAAAATGTATGTATACTTGTTTGCCCTTGTGATCTAGTTGTTTTCACGCTTTTAGGATAATATATTAGAATAACTGGATCATCCTACTGGTGAAACCTGTAATTTTGAAAAATTTGAGATGTATCCTGATTTAGATTGCAATCCATTCTAGGATCGATAACATTTGCTAGCACATATTATAGCCCTTTCCACTAAATTGTGAGAATTTGAGCCTGTTTCATATATAGCATACATCTTTTATGCTTGGATCTTTTGTTATGAGTGTGCCGGTGATTTTATTTATTCTAGAACTTGTACATGTAAATCATTACCAGACCGCAGTAAGATCGCATTCGTGTGATATAAGTGTATTCGTGTGATAAAGAGGTACCTTAGGAATAAAACCAAATGGCCATCCGTTTAGAAAATAATTTTTGCTAACCACATCGGTTAGTTATCCTCGTATTTGGAACACATTTGTTAGCGTTTATCTTTAGCACTAGATACCCCTAATTTCACCCTCCGAGCCATTCTTTTCTTTTGTTACATCCAGAAAAATACAAAAATATTTTACACTTTAAACCTTAGCCTTACCCTTTGTCAAAGTCTAGACGGTGGGTTGCTAGTTGCTTGGTTGTTGGATTGTTTTTTATGATTATTAGTTCGACACACATCACAATTCACGTGTGTGCCATTCTGACAAAGATGAAGGTGCGCAACTTCTTATTTGTATTTTTGTGGTGATGCTTATGCGAAGTGTGGGGGAGATGTTATGTATGAAAAAAAAATAATAATAATAAATAAATAAAAAAAAAAAAAAAAAAAAAGTCATCGCAACTATAAGGTGACTATTATAGCCAATGTGCTATATTATGTATGGAGATGAAGAAAGAAAGTTAGGTGATATGTTGTTAGCCACTGTGCTATGTATGAAGAATATTGTTATGGCAAATCAATGTATCGATATTTGAAGAAGAGAAGATTGTAACTATAATCATTTATGGGTTCGTGGTTTGTTCGGTAACTAGCAACAATGGGTATTAGACTTGACTTTATTTTTCTTTTAAAACCAATTTCATAAATATTCTCATGCCTTATCCCTACCCTTACCAAATTACTTTATCGTTACGGATATTGTAATGGCTTTGTGAGAATATTAAGTGCAAGAATATTGTAGTGACCATCCGGTTTTTGAGTAATCAAGAATTCGCGTCAACAATCTATTATGCTTTTGTATAAGATGTTTTGAATATAAGCCTGGTATAAACCCTTTAGCCTTACGTTACAACCCAAATAAAAGTCCTCTTTAGATGTTTACACTTGGTGCTTACGCCATGTCGGTGGAGTTTTGTTTCTTGTACAAGCCTATAGTAATAAACAAATCATGACTGAGCAATGAGTGTGCTTTATATTACATATACTCCACTATCTTAAAAAATGAGTGATTGAGTGAATTATACTTCATTCCTTTTTCGTGAGGTATTTAGAAATGTTAATCAAGCAACAAAATCATTGGGTATTGTCAAATATCTCGATTTTTCATCACTAAAGCTTAAAACGATGAACCGTATCTTGTACTTGTGCTTGGTAGATTTGCATCACATTTTTCTAAACATACTTGTGCACCATGTGGATCTATTTTACTTAATTTTTGCTTGAGGACAAGCAAACCCTTAAGTGTGGGGGAGTTTGCGCTCATTTTCATTTATTTATTTCATTTTCGCTTATTTGTGATATTATTCAAATATATATATATATATATATATATATATATATATATATATATATATATATATATATATATATATATATATATATATATATATATATATCTTTAAAATTTTTATAGTTTTCAAAATTTTCTTTTCGTTTTTTTTTTTTTTTCATTTAGGTATGGTTTCGATTTTTCTTTTCCTAGATTTGCTTGAGGGCAAGCAAAGTTCAAGTGTGGGGGATTTAATAACGCTCAAAATTAACATGTTTTTATGAGCGTTATTGTGGATTTTATGATCACTTTCATGAACTTATGGTACTTAATTGAGCATAATTCGTGTTTTAGGTTCATGGAAGCTAAAGTACAAGAAAATGATGAAAAAGACGAAGAAACGATCAAAAACGAAGATTTATGCATGTACGAAGAATTCTCGACTCATTCAAGTCTCTTGGAGTATGTTCGAGAAGATAAAAGTCATGAAGTTGTCACTCAAAAGACTCAAGAATAAAGTACAAGAGGGAAAACGAGAAAAGAAATGAAGAAAATAAGCTAAAACGAAGAATTATTGGAAGACTCGTTGTTCCCAACACACCTTCACCATTTTGGCCATATCTTGAGCATACGGACTCCGTTTGACCCCCCGTTCGCGGCCACGGAAAGCTAAGAGAAAGATCTACAACTTTCATGTTTATGACTTTTGCCCAACCGATCGGATGGATGACCATCCGAACGGATGGAGCCCTCGTACAGATTTTGGAGATCTCATTTGGCTCGATTCTAGGCTCTTCTTTTTGGTATTCTAGGTCCTTCTAAACTACTTGGTCACCAAGTTGAGCATTGATGACCCCTAGGCCTTAAGAGGAGTATAAATAGAGACCTTTACATTCATTTCTAAACACCCACTACCATTTCTCTCTATCTCAACTTGAGAGAATACTTCTCTTACCACCATTACTCCCTCTCATACCAAAATTCGTCCATAAAATCCCAGGAAACTTTGGAGGTCCAAGAAGTCATCATTTGGAGGTCAAAACATCAAGAAGTCATCACCAATACTTGAGGCATCATTACTACATCATTTTTATCTTATTTCAATCATTGTAAGACTTTTAATTATGATTTCTAATATTCAAAATTCTGAGTTTATGTTCATGTTTGCTATGAGTGGCTAGTAGCCTTTGTGCACTTGCTTAGATGATGTTTTATGCTTAGTGATAGTTATGATTGTGATAACATGTTATAATTCAATTTCAAGTCAATCCTAAGAATCAATTGTACCTTAAGTTTCATAGTGACATTTGTTGAGCCAAGGTTAACTAATTGATAATAGTTTCAAGGGTCGAAAGATTTGTTATTATTCAACTAGTTATAATCATTTGTCTATGAAAGATTGTTTTTCACCATAATTATTCTTGACTAAACAAAGAAACAAGAAGTATGATTGTAATGAGAATGCTTTTATAACATCAAATCAGATTGTTTGTAAACCTTTAGTTGGACGAAAGTTTAAATGTTTATAAACAATTGTAACCTTTTTGTCTATAAATGGGTTACCTTTTGTAATGACCATTTCCTAAGAGTATTTGATTTGTAATAAGAGTTTGTTCTTGTGTTTAAGATATTCCCCATACCTTATGAACCTTGGATGGATCTTGAATTGATTGGTTTACACCTAAAGCTTGTTTTTATGAACTAAAATCTCGGCCACGGTTTAACTTGTAGAAACAATAGATTAGACCACCATCTAATTATCACAACCAACATGTTATCAAAAGTTATCACAATCATGTGTGTCATTAAGTAGTAAACTAGTCTAAGCAAGTGTAGTTTTTAATCTTATTGAATTTACATAACCATCATTTTCGTGTTACTTATTGCTTATATGGTATTTTGGATCGTGACAACCAATTACCACCCTTTTATTGCTTATTGTTACATAGATTCTTCACAATTAAAAACACCCAAATCCTAGTGAACGACCTCGGTTTACAAACCAAAACTAACTACATACGAAAGGGTCATACTTGCCCGTGTGTTCTTAGCTTTATCCGGTAATTCGTGTTATAAATTTAAAACTAGTAGTCGCGAGACACATCAAGTTTTTGGCGCCGTTGCCGGGGATTTGTTTGTGTTTTTGTTTGCTTTGAATCTCTGCTTTAATCATTCCCTAGTTGTGTCGCTTTTACTTTCGAAAAAAAAATCCGAGCCATCCAACCGATCGGCTGAACAAAATCATTTTTACCGAGCCATCCAACCGACCGGTTTGATATCCAGCCGATTCGGTTAGACCCAAAAACCCAATCCAACCGATCGGTACGAACCCGTATCCGATTCGGTTAGATCGTTTCGCCCATTTTTACCTTTTCACCTTAGTTCGAAACAAACACCACCCAACCCACCCTTAGGAGTGATTTATTTTTCTTGTGTTCTTGTTGTTTTCTTTTCTTATTTTTTCTCAAACGAGGGCGGATATTTTACGAATCTTCGCACCTCAAACTAACAACAATACGGGAGTTCTTCAAGCCCATTTATCCATTGTCACAAAACTCTAACTCATCTTCGCCATAAATTACTCCATATGGTACGCAATTGAATCCCGAGGAATTTTTCAAGGATTCGCAAATTACCCCCAACAACGATTTCCGTCACCACAGTTTTTTAACCCGTCGCAACCTTCATAGTTTCCTCAGTCTCAACCACAACAACACTTTGAATCACAACCATCATATTCACAATTCAAAGTACCACAACCCCGTGAACCATCTAAATCGCAAGGAAAAAAAGTTGCAAAAAGAAATTAAAAAGTCGTGAATTTGGATGCGGATGATGAAGATGACATGGAGGACCTGAATCATGTGAATTTGGGTAGAAGTTTCCTAAGACAAAGATATCAAAAATGACCATTCCGATGACTTCTTTTGGAAACAGATTCTTGACATGTTCAACAGTCAGTCTGACCGTGAGAATCGTACAAAAAATATGCTCATGGGTAAATAGACAAAGGTTAACGATGATTGTCAAAAATTCAATGCTATTAACAAACATTTGCAACGTGGAAGCGGGGAAAATAACAATGATCATATCGAGATTAAAAAGACCAATTTGCAACGAGGCTTTGCTGGGAGAACTTCATATATGTTCACGTGTGGGACAATTTGAAAAAGTACCCCAAATGGGATGCTGAGGACCCAATTGACATTTCACTTCTCGAGGATATATTCAGCCCTAACAAACGACGTCGTCCTGGTGGCGCCTACAAATCTCGAGCTACTTGTACTTTTTTGGGACAAGTTGGAGCCAAGTTGATGGAATAGCGTCGGGGGGGGGGGGGGGGGGGTTCAAACTTGTACTTTTTTGGGACATTTATTAGAGACTTATTCGCACAAAACCGAAGTTGAAATTGCCGCGTATGAGGATAGGAGGCAGAAAGAATTGGGGTACCTGGAGATGGAAGAATTAGAGTTTCTCATGCTTGATCCCAACCAAACCACACCGGCCAAAGCCGCTATCATTCGCAGGAAAAAAGAAATCATGAAGAAACATCAACACGATGAATCAGATGCTTAAGTTTCGTATTATTAATATGTGCCATATGTTTTTTTCTTGTCGTTTTTTTTGTCTTATCATTATTTTAAGTTTGATATGTTTTTAATATGTTGTATTGTATTTTTAATTTTAAAGAAATAAATTTTATGTTATTTGATAAATTGAATAAAAAAATATAATAGAAAGTGGTGAAACCCAAATGAGTAAGTTGTGGTTAGTTGTGATAGGGGTTGTAAAAGGGGGTTTGTTATTGTGATGTGACACCCCGTGGAACCCAAATGAGGAGTTTTTGTTACTCACCATACCTATTGCTCTTAAAATAATCTTTATTATTGTGGTAAAGTCTCGAAAAGAATTAACAACGAATAGAGGGAAAAAAAAGTTAAAATTTATGGTGAATGAATTAATCGATAGATAATAGAAATTGATGAAAGTAGGTAGTTCCGATACATTTAGTAGTTAAGACGTATCATTAGGGTTAATAGACAAAGAAGTTACTGAAGTTTGAGAAAATGTTCGCCTAAGTTATTATAATTTAAAACATTACAAACAAGTTACTCAAGTTGACGGGTTTATCAACTGGGTTACTAAAGTTTAAAAAATGTTACATTGGGGTTACTCCCAAGGTAGGCAATCAGTTGATAGCCAGTATCCCAGCCTGAAACATATTCTACCTTAAAGAAGTTATTAAAGTTTGAGAAAATGTTTGCCTAAGTTACTAAAGATTCAAAACTGTCGTCTGAGTTTCTCAAGGTTTTTTTTTCTTTATTTATTTATTTTTTATTTATTATTTTTTTTGTAAAAGTCGATTTTGTAATAACTATAAAACAAAATAAAAACATGGTAAAATCCATAGATATACTAACTGAAGTGATTCATTATACATAACCAACAAATGAAAATACCATTATAAACAAAGAAAATTTGCACGTTTAGTCCCTTTATTGCAGAATCTTGCAGCATCTATCCTTTTGGCCAACAATCGTTTGTAATTATTTTCAAAAAAAAAAGTGTAACTTTTTATATTTTCTTAAACGTATGTGTACGTTTTTAAATGTTTTGTACGCTTTTCTATGTTTTTATACATTTTTTATGTTTTTGTGTGTTTTTCTACGTTTTTTTTTCTTTTTTCTTTCTTTTTTTTTTTTTTTTTTACATATTGTACGTTTGTATCCGTGTTTATCCGTTTGTACATGGAATTTAAAGATAGTACACCCGTCTCTTATGACAACAAACCCAATATCCCCCAGACTAAGAGGCATGAAGGTCCTCGTCTATAAGGAAATATAATTCAGAATTAGACATTAGTGAACGGGAATACAAACCCATTTTTCGTTTTAACTATAGTAACTTAAGTGAATATTGCCCCAAACTTTAATAACTTATGTGAACATTTTCTTAAACTTTAGTAACTTATTTTTCTATTAACTCATAATACATCAGTGCCACGTAGGAATTTGACTGGTAGTAAAGGGTTAAAACTAAGACACTAACTTATGTAACCGGTGGGAAAAATTGAGTAACTTGTTTGTAATGTTTTAAACAATAGTAACTTAGGTGAACATTTTCCGAAACTCTAGTAACTTATTTGTCTATTCACCCCGTATCATTATTATTAGATTGGGAAAAACAGCTTCTCATTTTCATAGGCAAATTACTATTTTACCCAAAAATAAACTGAAAATCACAATCAATTCGAACAACAGAAATGTGTTGAATAATAGAAAACCCGTAGATTAAACTTTATTAATCATCAACTATTTATCTAGTACGTATGACAAATGATAATAAAACTTAATGGACCCAAATCCCACAACTGGGCTTGAGCCTACGAATTTATTGTCAAACATTCTCTCGCAGTTCGTGTGGCAAAATTACAAAAGATCAGACTGGAATATATAACTTAAAACATTAAACTAAAACTAATTTGTTGATGAAGACATTCAAAGCAACCGTTGAAGGTCTTTGTTCGACAGCAACAAGATCTTTAACCGCCACTAAAATTTTATTTTACTTTTCAGTTCTTTTGGTAAAGGAAAAAAAAAACAAAAGAAAAAAAAAGGTAAAAGAAAAAACGTAAGACAGACAATTTTTTTCTTTTTTTTTTCTCTCTCTCTAAAGCAAGATCTTAAATAAAAAGTTAAGAAAACAAAAGTAGGCAGCGTTAAGAAGCATTAAGTTGCAATATAAGAAAGTCATGATAGAAAGAGATTCTTATCTATACTATCTATAATAGAAAAATAGTCAAAAGTAAAATATTGAGCTTTTAACAATAGTCAAATGAGAGAAAAAGTGAAATGTAATTAATACTCTTATTAATGCACCCCCATACTTAGAAGTACAATTATTTATCCACATTGTACAACCAAATTAAAGCATATATACCAAATTAAATATAACCAATCAAACAAAAATCGGGTTGACCCGGGACGCTTCAAACCCGGCGGGTTGACCGAGTTTAATTTGACCCGTTTTCGACCCAACCTAGCAAGTTGACCCGGTTTAAATCGACCCATTTTTCAACTGGAACGGTTCAATCAATTGAACCACCTGGGTCGAACCGGGTTTCAAAACATTATTCATTACTTAAAAGTACAATGATTTATTCATATTGTACAACCAATTAAAACATATCTACTAAAATAAATACAACCAATTAAAATACAAACCGGGTTGACCCGGGACGCTTCAAACCCGGCGGTTTGACCCAGTTTAATTTGACCCATTTTCGACCAAACCTAGCAAGTTGACCCGGTTTAAATCGACCCATTTTTCGAACGGAATGGTTCAACCGGTTGAACCACCCTGGTCGAACCGGGTTTCAAAACATTATGTTTAATTCCCAAATCTTCAAACTTTTATTATTTTTCGTTTATAACTTATAAACTTTTTTTTATCAATAAATTATTTGTCGCTATAAAATCCCGTTGCTATGCACGGGTACTCGTCTAGTCAAAACAAATATTAAAACATAAATAAACAAACCTTTATGTTAGACATTACTTTGGATGGTTTTATACAAACAAACCTTTATGTTAAGGGAGTTGATACTTCCACCACTTTTTTTGATGTTTGCATCACAACTTGTGCATTACAGTATTGTATCGTACAACACTGCAATACACAGTTGTGGTATTTGCATCAAAAAATGTGGTGGGAGTATCAACTCCCTTATATTAAGCATTACCTTGGATGGTTTTGAAAGATAAAAAAATGAATTACGAAAAGGATAGCGAACAATAGCAAAAAGATACTCCCTCCGTCTCATTTTTATTGTCCATATTACCATTTTCGGATGTCTCAATTTAATTGTCCATTACTAAATATAGACAGGAAAGTTTGATCGAGTTTACCATATTGCCCTTGATTGAAAGTATTATTACAAACTTTAATGAATAACTTAATGAATTACTTAAGGGTAAAACTGTCATTCTGTTAAAAAGTAAGAAAGATAAAGTTGTAATAAATGCGCTTTTCTTAAAATATGTGTTTTTTGTCGGGGGGACAATAATTTTAGGACGGAGGGAGTAAAACATAAAAACAAGTATTTTTTTAGGGCGGTAATGATTGTGTCTAGGGTTTGAATAATGATAAGAAAACTGACTGATGTGTGGTTAGGGTTTGACGGGTGACATAGAGGCGAAGGTTCATGGCGGCCAACTAGGACTCATCCGGATGAGACCTGCTCATAATACCATGTTGAATAATAGAAAACCCATAAGTTAAACTTTACTAATTATCAACTATTTATAAAGTACATATGACAAACGATAATAAAACTTAATGGACTCAAACCATACTAAAGCCTACTAATTTATTGTCAAACAAAAGCTTTGCTGTTAAAAAAACAAACAAGCATAAAAGCAGGGGGGGAAAATGCAATCCGAAAGTCCGAAACACCCCCGGTTACTGGTAGAGGGTATGAGTTAAATCGGAGATAAGGCCCCAAATTAGCCCAGGCCCACTTATGATAAAAGGACCAATTGGATTGTCACATTCCTAATGGGATGCAATATTTACTTACTTTTCGTGAGAACTAAATAGAATCCAAAATGGTTGAATGATCTCCTAGAAATGGCCCATTAAATCATGTGATCCGGGCCAAAGGTTACGGGAAGGGATTTGTTAATTACTTCGGTTTTTTGTTGATTTCATCAGTTATCTTTGTGTAGTCTGATTATCTTTTTTCCTTTTCTTTTTGGGCAAAGCTCATTTATAACTTGATTTTCTGTTCGAGTTTCGTTCTACTGTGAACATATTGTATGTTCAAAAAAATGGTATTCACATGACAAGTACATTAATTGTTTTTTTTTTTTTTTGGTTAAAGGGTACATTAATTGTTAGAAAGCATTATTTCATATTTTCATGTACCTTTTGCTAAATCTTTTGCCTATGTCTTCCTCACGTGAAGAAACAAAGTACTAACAAAAAGAACACAACCTATAACAGTAAATGGCATAAAGCAATTGAACAAAGCCCACCCACTACGATGCGCGACGTATAAAAGTAAATAAAGTTTGAGAAAGTTGATTCTCTTGAGAAAGTATCAACGCATAGTTGTGAAAGCTTTGCCGAAGACAATTTGAGATCAAAATTACAATATTAGGTTCCAGGCATTTCAGTGTCACGTGTAACTGTGTAAGTGTGTAGCGATCCACTTATCGTTCGTATACCACAGATAATAAAACAAAGGTATTTATAACTTGTACCCCATGAGCATCTATACTACATATAATATAAAAGATAAATGATCAATTTTGAAAAAATGATCAATCTTGAAAAGTGCAAATCTTGAAAAATTTTATTAAAAGAAATTATGAAATATAATTAATACTCTTATTAAAACACCACATTACTTAAAAGTACAATAATTTATTCACATTGTACAACCAATTAAAAACATATCTACCAAATTAAATACAACCAATTAATACAAATCACAAACCGGGTTGACCCGGGACGCTTCAAACCAGACGGGTTGAACCGGTTTAATTTGACCCGTTTTCGACCCAACCTAGCAAGTTGACCCGGTTTAAATCGACTAATTTTTCGACCGGAACGGTTCACCCGGTTGAACCGCCCGGGTCGAACCGGGTTTCAAGACATTATGTTTAATTCCTAAATATTCAAACTTTTATTATTTTTCATTTATAACCTATAAATTTTTTTGATGAATAAACTATTTGTCGAATAAACTATTTGTCGCTATAAAGAATATATGGTCAAATCTTGAAAAGTGAAATCTTGAAAGTTAAAGGTGAGAGAAATGCATAGTATAATTAATACTCTTATTAAAACACCCCAGAACTTTAAAGTACAATAATTTATTCACATTGTACAAACAATTAAAAGTATATATATCAAATTAAAAACAACCAATTAAAACACCCCTTACTAAAAAGTACAATAAAATTTTTATAATGTACAATTTAAACAAGCTACAACATAATCTAAATGTAAAATAATTAACATACTAACTAATGTTATTTTACACATTATACAAATTAATAAAACACACAAAGCTTCATACAAGTTAACAAGTTAATGGTACATATTGTTTTGAAAACTGCACCGGACCAACGGGTTCAACCGGGAACCGGTGTCGCCACTGGTTCGTCTAACTAATAAAAGTCATACGAAAACATATATTTCAAAATGAAACTATTAATACACATCGAAAACCGGGTTGACCTGAGACGCTTCAAAACCGGCGGGTTGACCCGGTTTAATTTGACCCGTTTTCGACCCAACCAGTCGGGTTCACTCGATTTAAATCGACCAATTTTTCGTCCGGAACGGGTCGAACCGGGTTTCAAAACATTATGTTTAATCTCTAAATCTTCAAACTTTTATTATTTTTCGTGTATAACCCATAAACTTTTTTTATCACTAAACGATCTATCGCTATAAAATCCCGTTGCTATGCACGGGTACTCGTCTAGTAGGATAAAAAAACGTTAATTGCTATCAAATTTTGCTTGAAAGAATATAAGAAACATTAATTGTTATAGATTCATCTTGAAAGACTAACTTGGCATTGTTTTGGTGAGCCCCGTTACTTTTTAATAAAAAAATGTCATTCGATCTGGTATCTTTTCTAACTTGTCTCTTAAAAATGACCTTCGATCTGGTATCTTTTCTAACTTGTCTCTCCATTTTAGTTTTTCGAGAAAAATCTGATAGTAATTAATGCTTCTTATCATATGACCTCAGGCAGAAGTTAAGAAAAGTAAATTGAATCTGATAACAATTAACTCTTTGTTCGCTAGAAATTACAAGATTCCAGCTTAAGTAAAACTAAATTGGTTTTCATATTTGGGATGAACCAAAATACTTTGCGGCAGGGGCGCAGCTTCTAAGGGCCCCCCCCCCCCCCCCCCGAAATTTTTTTTGCGATGTAGGGGATATATAGTTTTCGTGTAGAAACATTTCGGTATATTCAGTTTCGACCCCCCGAAAATTTCGGTATACCTGAAATATAGCCTTAGGAAAAAAAAATTTAGATCCCAACCCCCCACTTAAAAATTCCAAGCTTCGCCACTGCTTTGCGGTAAATTTTTGATTGGATTTCTAATTGTTATTCATATCAAAATAAACATGACGTGTATGTTTGGCGAAATAGGATGGGGATACGGCTAGAGCTGGGGCTGGGGCTAGGACTTATATTATAAGCGGAAATTAAATTTTTTATTTTTGTAAACTTGTTCGACAAATGGGCTAGACTTGGAGCTTATTATTATTGCAAAATTATTAAAAATGACATAATTAATTGAGTTTTTGTATATGTTATATATTTTTGTGGGTAAATAAGTAGTTTATTTTTCCAAAGCCCCGGCTAAAGTTTTTAGCCTACTTATTTTATAAGTCCTTCCATAAGCTCCATGACAAACGAAACTTATTTTATTAGCCGAGGTATTTTAAAACCCAAGCCCGATAAGCCCCATTTAAGACCCTGCCAAACATAGCCGATATCTCATTTGCAGATGTGAAAGAGTCAAAGTATAATGCAAATTATTTAAGCATGTATCAATGTGTGTCACCAGTCACAGTAACGTATAAAGGGAGAGCTTATGGTCCTACATTTATTGCTCAACATTATAGCAGTTATTTCATGGTATAACGTTCTTAGACCTAAATACAATTAGCAACGTAGTTAATCAAACATTTGGACTAGACAAAAACAGTGTTTTAAATGTTGCATTATTAAGCGGTACCATGTGATAAAATATAGGGCTGTACCCTGATTAAGGGCTGATGCCACTAGATTCACATGTTAGATGTATTTGTAGTGATAAAACTGATATCGACAAGCACCACAAGAGAAGACGTGGGTTAGGTGAGGTGGCTTTGTAAACAAGAAATGAAATGAAAATGCGAGGATAAGAAATGATTGATTGACGATAATTTTAATGTCGCTTTCTCTTCAAGCAAACAAATTATTATGTAATTTCACGAATTATCTACCACTTGCATTCATATCAACTCCACCACCACTCATCTAACATATGTACACCACTTTTCGTTTTCATCATTATGATTACAATCAAAATATCATTGATTCTTTGACAATTAACTAACTCAGAACGACAATGGACAGTTTCTATAAAGCCTAATTACAATGAAGATGATTTGATAAGTATTATATGCATTAGTTTCGTAGTACGGCAACAGTCACTAGAGTGAGGTATAACATACCTTCATTGTATATAACTACATGCATTGGCGAAGCTTGAAATTTTTAAATGGGGGGTCGGGATCTAAATTTTTTTTTTCCCAAGGCTATACTTCAGGTATACCGAAATTTTCGGGGGGTCGAAACCGAATATACCGAAATTTTTCTACACGAAAACTATATACCCCCTACATCGCAAAAAAAATTTCGGGGGGTCGGCCCCCCCCCCCCCCCCCCCCCCCCCCGCGGCCCCTTAAAAGCTGCGCCACTGACTACATGATCGTGCAATGATTCGCACCTTCTAGATCAGAGCCCGCAGGCGTGCAAGCTACATACTTCAAAAAGCTTCTGAGTGACCTGAAATAAGACAAATAACACGATTGGGTTAAATGGAACATAAAGGTGGACCCTGCGAACCAGCTTCAACGTGAGAATAAGTAATCTGCATATTTAGGAGAAAAGTATAGTGAGAAAGAGAGAGTAGAGAGGGAGTGAATAACATACCTTCAACAGATGAAATAGGACGGCTATTTATAGGCAAACTCTAGGAATGATCCAGATTTGCCACATTTCTCGATCATATTGGCCAAGAGTGAGCATATTCTCTTTAGCCAGTAGGAGGGCTACAAGAATAGGCTCCGAAATCGTGCTCATGTGCGGGTGTCTATATAGATCGTGAATAAAGGACGAGCGTTACCAGTTCGGGGCCCTCGCAATATTATTTTTGTCATTTAGTTTGGAGCCTTGGTCTCGTCGGAGGCTATGCTACTCAGAACATGGGGCTCCGTGGGTTAGACTCTTGTGTATTGGCGGATTCCCTTACAGTAGCCCTGGGACTTTATGCTAATGACCACTCCTGAGTGCCACATGTACAGTATCGGAGGCAGGGCTTCGAGCCGTGAAATGGGGTACACCATCAAGCCTCTAGTCTGATGTGTTACTCTTTAATTTGGAGAGTAAGGCATCGGACTTCTATTGTTTACACAACATTATTTTGGGATGTTTCTAACTCGTCTCTATAATTACTATATGAATGTCCATCCATACCGTCAAAGTCCTCAATACTTACTTTACAACTGAGTCATGGAACCTTTAACTGAGTCACATGTATTATCCTTTCTCATACCCGAAAGGTCATTTGACGAAGGGAGAAGTTCTCGAGCATGAAGCATCGATGTAAAATGAGGACAATGGAAAAAGGCGACGTTAAGCTGGTCAATAGAAGTAGAAGAAGAACAAGATGTTTTCTATGCTTAAGTATTAGAATTAATATTATGTAGTATTCATTGTGATTGACTAAGTGAATATGTTTCTTATCAATGTATTTGCATGCTATATCATGAATTATTTCCTGAATGTGTTTGAAATCCTTATTGATTTAGTAGTTTTATATCATTCTGTAGAAATCTAAGTTGTTGGATAGCATGTTAGTTACAGGTTGCAGAAATGGAAAAACTAGGTGAAAAATAGAAACCTACTGGTGACGGTCCCATAAATATGGCGATGGTCCCCAATATATAAAGGGTCGTCCTCCTATTTAAGGGACCGTTCCTGTATGATCACGGATATTTGCACTGTTTCTTCTTTTCTGCAATCTTGACCTATTTCATGTTTTTCACCACCCTTTCCAGGTTTAGCTAAATAGATTTTGGTGCCACTAAATTCCTAATGCATGCTTTGTGATACTGGATTTTAGACCAAGTTTTACTATTTATAACTACTCATCTACCTAAGATCTACCTATGCACTAACAGGCAATGTACTAGGTCGTGTGTAATGTAGTAATAGGTAAAACCTAGGTCGTCCCAAAAGCTATGAATGCGGATTGATGAGACGAAAAGTGTACCGCTTTTACGGGGTCATTTAAGCCCAAAAACGAAATTATTTGATCAAATATTGCCCTAAATTGTTCCTTTTGTCATTTTAGGTACTTTGGAGAAAAAACCTGGAAAATGAAGCATTTTGAACATTTTTGGAACAAAAATTGAAGAAAATGGCAAAGTCTCCAAATCAAGCTGGAAACAGTGCTTGACGGCGTCACGTATCACATGTGATGGCGTCATGTTATGGCAAAGAGGTGGATAAAAAGGTATAACGAGACGCGTCAGAATGTTTTTGGAATTTAACACGTGACGGCGTCACCAAGGCAGTCACGTGTAATTTTCTCTTGACGGCCATGAGAAGATTAATACATGACGGCGTCAAATCTGGATCTAGGCAATACGAGGAATTCTTTGGCGGCGAGTTGACGGCGTCAGAATTTACACGTGACGCCGTCCGCCCCTAAAATCTATAGGTATAATTTTCATGTATTGGGAGGAGAATTTTAGAGAGACTTTTGGGAGAACTTGTGGGGAAACCCTAGGTCTAATTTTACAGGGTTTTTCACCCTTTTATCATCCATGTTCTAATAAAGATAAGTCTTCCCATAATCATTCAATATGTCTATGTGTTATTTGATTCTATCTTATGCTTGTCTTTACTTTAACATGCTAGGCTAGGTTTTCTTTGTGTTTGCTTAGATGTAATGAAACCTAGCTATTGATTATTGGTAGGTTGTTTGTTATTAATTGTAATTGATGAATGATTTCGATGTTAGGCTTAAGAAAACTGGCAGACTTCCATTTGGTAACATGCTTGAATGTCTTAAGAAACATGATCGAATGTGTACTACGATTAATTGGTTGTATTTAATGTATAAGTAACTACTAAGGAGGCCATATTAGGAGCTAGTAGTCGGCTCATAGGAAGAGGTAGAAGCTTATAGAGTTAGGTAAGATCGTACACGGCCCTACGAATGGTATTAAGGAATATAATCCGTCATCCAAGCAATTGTAACAACTAATCAACTAGTAAAAGATAGCTAGGGAGTAGTGAAATCTAAGTAAACATGTTTCTCTCATTATTGTTTTTTCTCCACATTTACTTTCTCTTCTTGTTATTTTATTGAATTAGTAGATATTTGGGTTAGTTAACTAGCAACTAATTCTGCCCATTCTTCCAAAACCCAAGATTTTTACTTGCTTTCTAAAAAACTATAAAGATACAAAAATAATCATCCCTCACCTCTAGACCTAGTTTAATTAAGTTTTGATCCTAACGACACTATTCCTCGAGAGAACTATCAATCCCCCGGTACTTGCCACTACACTATACTACATCGGTCAGGTACACTGCCTGGTAAGGATTGCAAGCTTCTCAAGATCCCTTGAGAAGTAAAACCTTTTGCAAGGTTGCAAATCCACGCATCAAGTTTTTGGCTCCGCTGCCGGGGAATAGTTATTGTTTAGGTTGAAATTTCCTTTTATTAGGTCTACTTTCTAGATTCCTTTCTATTAAGATTTTTTTTTTGTAGGTTTTTTTTAGCCTATCTTATTTCTTCGTTCATTTGTTCGTAACCATTACCATCCGCCATCATGGAAGGTGGTAATCTCTTTGATCCCATCAACACACCACAACAAAACCATCCACAAAACCCACCACTACCAAATCAACCTCCTAGACCCCGCACTTTAGGAGAGTACTCCCGTCCTGGCCACCAAGGCTATCGAAACACCATTAAGCTCACACAAGGAGCCAATGTGTCTCCCTTGCGATCCGACACCATCCGGTTGGTGCAAAGCGGATGTGCATTCCATGGACTTCGTTCCGAAGTTTCTAATCAACATCTCAAGGATTTCCTCAAAATCGTAGATTCCATAGATCTTGATGTTGAAACTCGAGAGACGACCCGATTGCGTCTCTTCCAATTCTCTCAACGTGACCAAGCTAGTCAATGGCTTGAGCGTTTACCCGCAGGATCCATCACCTCTTGGGATGATCTCACCACTCGTTTCCTTGCTCAATTTTTCCCACCGGGGAGAACCACCAAGCTAAGAAATGACATCTTGATGTTCCAACAACATCAAGGTGAAAGTCTCTATGAAGCATGGACTCGTTTCAAGGATTTATTCCAAAACGTCCCTCATCATGGCATAGATCTTTGGCTCCAAGTCCAAATCTTCTATGACCACATCAATCTCTCCATGAGGCAAACCATTGACCAAGCGGCCAGTGGCAAGCTACGTGATCAAAGTGCGGAAGAATCATGAGAACTCATATAAGATCTTGCTCTCTATGACAACGAAAGTTGGAATGATCCCCGTGATTTGAACAAAACAGTCAAGGCAATATCCTTGCCTTCGAACAATTCAAGCACTCTCGATCGTAGGATCATGGAACTTGAAGACCAAGTCAAGTTTCTCATGAAATCCTACGAAGCTCCTAAACCTTCAAGCCAAGTGAACAAAATCACTTCTTCATGTGAATTATGTAGTGGTCCCCATGACACTCGTGATTGCATGGAACTCCCCGAACAAGCTTTTGCAGATTACGCATCCTCACGTACCGATGGAGCGGGAGATAAGTGGTACACTTTCAAACCCGAGCCAAACCCTTACAGTGATTCATATAACCCCTCTTGGAGATATCACCCAAACTTTAGGTGGAAACAAAGCCAAAACGCACCCCAAAACAATTCTTCCAATCCACCTAATCGCTACCAATCAAATGGTCCACTCCCTAACCGTACTTTCAACAACAATCCTTTCAACAACTATGGTAGTACTAATTATCTTGAAGGGTTGATGTCTAAATTTATGGCATCTCAAAAAGCTCGTATAGCTATGTTTGAATCTGAATTTAACAACAAATAGAGATGACCAATAAAATTGACGACTTGTTGAAAGCTCTTAACAACCAAGTGTTGATCATGCCAAATAAGGACACTAGGAACACTAATTACGGAACCCAAGTTAAGGATCCCTCATCATCCAAGCATGTCCACTTTGTTAATGTTGTAACTATTAAGCCAATCGATAAGGATAGGGAAGAAGGTGATGTAGATAGGGTTGGAATTGGTAGTGAATCCAAGAAGGAGGATAATAAAGGGAAGGATGAAGAAGTAGAAAATGTAGAGGAATACTTTGATAGGTTACCAACTAAGGAAGAACGCGCATACCATAGGGATCTATTCGATGACCCCGAGACACCCTAAGCCCTAGGTTCACCAATCTTCAAGGCAAGCAATCCTTCTAATATCAATATACCGTGCAACATTGGGCATGTGCATGTGTGGAAAGCCTACATCGATCTTAAGTTTCCTATAAACCTTATGACTAGGCTCCACTATAATTGGATAATGAAGAAGCAACTTGGACCTAGGATATTTCCCGACACGGGTTGGATGAGTAACTTTGTAGGAAGAGTAAAGGGATTGCATGTGCTTGTAGGAAATTTCACATATGTTACCGACTTTGTGATTGTAGAAGATATTTGTCCGGTAATAGATAGTTGCCTAACTCAAGTTGTGTTTGGAAATCCATTCATTGAAACCTCAAAAATGAGTTATGACACATCTTTAGGGATAGTTAGATTCAAGGACGAAACCGATGAAGTAGCCTACCAAATGCCATATAAGATATATCAATACCGACTTCTATCGGATCTTGAGAAAGAGCACAAGCAAGCGGTTTACTATAGGAATGATGAGGATAGACGTAGAGGAGTAGACCATGGAATGAGAAAAATACTAGGCTTCTACAAAGAATGCTTGCAACTAGGTCCGAAATACAAAACTAAAATTGAGGATGACCTAGAAACCGTTACTAATGACGAGGTCACGTAATAGCCCGTGACCTTGAGTCTAGCTACAAGACTCGTTAATAAAGAAAAGCGCTTCTTGGGAGGCAACCCAAGATTTATTTGTTTGTTTGTTTATTTGTTTTATTTGCTTCCGCATGTATATTTTATTTTTATTGTTTATGGTTCATGTTTCAAAAATTGTGAAAATGATTTACCTTGTTGTTTAACTCCGTCTTAACTTCATATAAAGGTATTTCGCAAAAGATAAGTGTAAGGGAAATCTAAATTTGTTTTAAGAACGAGATTGGACATGAATCATTACAATTTTAAACGAATATGCATATTAATATTTGTTAGAGTCAAATGCTTGTATCGAGTCATAATGATGTTTTGCAAGATTTCTAGGAATTAAGGCATGAGTTTTTCCAGAAATTTTCCAGAAACTTAACATAAGATTTCTGTTAGAGCACTCTGACGGCGTCAGGATTATAACCTGACGGCGTCAGGTGTAAAATTCTGAAAAATTTTGCGAGTTTTGTTTTTCTGCCGAAGTCTTAAAGTTTTTGTTAATTATTTAGTTTTATAAACTCCAGGAAATCTGCAATCATTCATTCCACAAGCATTATATCCTTTTAATTCATAAAAAGCAACATTAAGATATATATGCTATTTTTTATAGGATTTTAATATATATAGATTGCTGCCGATTTTACGCGAGGTTTGCCATGATTCTTTTCTCAGGTTTAACAGGTTATATTGGATAAAAAGATGATTTATATTTCTGTAGGGAAGCTTTCAACGTTTATTTTCTTGGATGAGGATCTAAACATGTTATCACATTATCCACACCGAACGAATCAGGGGAGTATTTGTTTCATTCTTTTACCTTCATTACTTTTACATCTTTTTTATTGAACATTGGGGACAATGTTCAGCCTAATTGTAAGGGGAAGATAAATGATGATACCTTAGAGAATGCAATTGCACTTGAGTTTGTTTGTTCAATAGTAGGTGTGTAATAAAACTAAGGGAAATACTTGTTAGGGCAATTTTAGCGCCAAATTTAAATTTTTTTACAACAATTAGGAGTGAAGCTTTAGCCTTAATGAGCGTCTCATAGATAGGAGTTGTATGACTAGCACGAAAAACCGTACCACTCAAAATTTTCCACCCCAAATATGTGAGGTTCGCCCCTAGATTTGTTAGGAAAAGATGCTTATGAGTGTACCGGTAGTACTTAGATTCTAGAACTTGCGTTAGCGATGCATCCCGAGACCGCTAGTGAGACTACATTCGTATAGTAGGATTTACTACATGATAAGAGGCATTAGGATCACCCTTGTGTTAAACCCGTATCATAATTACTTGACCAATGAAGTCATAATTGCTTGAATAGTAAAGTCAATTAATTTTTCCCACACCTTTGCGTTGTACTCATTTTTAGTACACAATACCCCTAGTACACCCCTCCGAGCCTATCTTTTTCGTTTCTAACTTTAAACATTTTACTTAAAGAAAGAATTTGTTTACAATCCACCCCTAATGTGCAACCAAATCGCCTTAGCCTTCCTTGTATGCAATCATCTTTAGTGCATTATTGTTGTATGTTTAAACCCTTAGTTAATTGTCTAATTGATTACATGGTTGCTAAGTCGAGTCATATCTTGTACATATTGTTTTGGGACGATTGGGACTCATGGGTAAAGCACTATTGTTATGGAGTATTGTGGAAGACGTATATTACCCCCATATGTGCGCTAATATCTAAAAAGTACTCCAAGTGTTTTGATTATCTTAATTCGAGTCTTTAGAATAGTTAATTGTAAAGTATGTAAAAGTTCAAGTGTAAGGGGAATGCAAATCCCTACGATGTATTATTTTGGATGGTAGGGAAAGAGTGTATGAAAAAAAATCAAAAAATCAAGAAAAAGAAAAACAAATAGAAAAAAAGAAAGAGGCAAAAAACATACGGACTACCATCCCGTTTCCTTTTATATTTATTTTAAGTTTTTGTTAGTTTTTTATTAGCTTAAGTTAAGTCGAGTCTTGGCTTAGCAACGCCACATTGTACATGTAATTGACCAAGATGATTAACTCACCACCAGTAAAGATTTCCTTTATCCAACAAAACCGTGTTTATCATATCCCTACACCTCACGTTATAACCCTTTAAAAGACCTCTTTGATAGTTTATCCTAGTTGCTTACGCCAAGTAGTGTAGGTTTGATCCTTTCCCAAACCTATGGTAATCTATGTGCTATGATAGGTAGTGAGAGATATTTTCCATTTTCATATTGTGATATATACTTTTATTACACCCGAGAGATGTGAGTATCTAAACACTATTTGTGAGGTGCTAGTGTATAATTTCCGTGCTTGTTTTGATTGAAGTGGAACGATTATTTGTTGTAATTACTTTTATATTAATGTTAAATGACCCCTAGCTTGTATTTTGATTGGAGTAAAAGCGCATTTGCTTGAGGACAAGAAAATCTCAAGTGTAAGGGTATTTGATGACACGAAAAGTGTACCGCTTTTAGGGGTCATTTAAGCCCAAAGTCGAGATTATTTGATCAAATATTGCCCTAAATCGTTCCTTTTTATCATTTTAGGTAATTTGGAGAAGAAATCTGGAAAAGGTAGCATTTTGGACGTTTTTGGAGCGAAAAGTGAAGAAAACGGCAAAGTTTCCAAATCAAGCTGGAAACAGTGCTTGACGGCGTAACGTATCACATGTGACGACGTCACATTATGGCAAAAAGGTGGATAAAAAGGTATAACGAGACGCGCCAGAATGTTTTTGGAATTTAACACGTGACGGCGTCACCAAGGCCGTCACGTGTAATTTGCTCTTGACGGCCATGAGAAGATTAATACTTGACGGCGTCAAATCTAAATCTAGGCAATACGAAGAATTCTTTGGCGGCGAGTTGACGGCGTCAGAATGTACACGTGATGCCGTCAGCCCCTAAAATCTATATATAGTTTTCTAATTTTCATGTATTGGGAGGAGAATTTTAGAAAGACTTTTGGGAGAACTTGTGGGGAAACCCTAGGTCGAATTTTACAGGGTTTTTCGTCCTTTTATCATCCATGTTCTAATAAATATAAGTCTTCCAATAATCATTTAATATGTCTATGTGTTATTTGATTCTATCTTATGCTTGTCTTTACTTTAACATGCTAGGCTAGGTTTTCTTTGTGTTTGCTTAGATGTAATGAAACCTAGCTATTGATTATTGGTAGGTTGTTTGTAATTAATTGTAATTGATGAATGATTTCGATGTTAGGCTTAAGAAAACTAGCAGACTTCCATTTGGTAACATGCTTGAACGTCTTAAGAAACATGATCGGATGTGTACTACAATTAATTGGTTGTATTTAATGCATAAGTAACTACTAAGGAGGCCATGTTAGGAGTTAGTAGTCGGCTCGACATAGGAAGAGGTAGAAGCTTATAGAGTTAGGGAAGATCGTACACGGCCCTACGAATGGTATTAAGGAATATAACCCATCATCCACGCAATTGTAACAAACTAATCAACTAGTAAAAGATAGCTAGGGAGTAGTGAAATCTAGGTAAACACGTTTCTCTCATTATTTTTTTTCTCTACATTTACTTTTTCGTCTTGTTATTTTATTGAATTAGTAGATATTTGGGTTAGTTGACTAGCAACTAATTCCGCCCACTTTTCCAAAACCTGAGATTTTTAATTGCTTTCTAAAAAACTATAAAAATACAAAAAGAATCATCCCTCACCTCTAGACCTAGTTTAATTAAGTTTTGATCCTAACGACACTATTCCCCGAGAGAACGATCAATCCCCCGGTACTTGCCACTACAATATACTACATCGGTCATGTACATTGCCTAGTGGGGATTGCAAGCTTCTCAAGATCCCTTGAGAAGTAAAAACTTTTGCAAGGTTGCAAAACCACGCATCACGGATTTAATCTATGTTCTAATGTCACCGATTTTAAAAGGGGGTTTTTAATAGATTAATGATTAAACTAATGAAATAAAATGCAAGCAAAAGTAAATAAATGAGATAATAAGTAGGGAGAAATGTGCTAGCCTAATTACTAATCTTGTTATGCCATAACTAAGTTTTCCTATTAATGTTTTCTATCGCTTCATGTGGGGGTAAATGTCACTAGACTCGAGTAAATTTGGCTAGCCTATGTTCCATAGATTCCTATTCTGTAACCTTAAGATTGCTAGAGTTTTTGGATTAACCTATGTAGAGTCATTAAGTATCGACTACAATCTAGACTTATTCTAAGGAAACCCGACCTCTCGGAACTTAGGTTTCCCCTTAACTTCTTAAGCATCTTCATTTGGTAGGTGATCCTATGGTCAATTCGCACACAAGATAGTGGTAGTCCTATGGTCAATTCTTACCACTACTCACAACATGTTCGTCTAGTGTCCTATGGTCAATTCTTCTAGCTTCCTAGATACTACCAAACATTAACACTATAGAAACAAAGGTTTCCATGAATAAGCAAAGAAAATAAGTGCATAAAGCGATACGAAAATGAGAAAACTAAATCATAGAAATAAAAATTTCATAACTAGGCTAACACTAAAGATGTTTAGCCAATCATATTAAATAATGCAGGAAATTCAATGTTTAAGATCATAATAAAAGACATTGAATTAAATACAAATGTTTGATATGAAATACTAAAACTTATGTGGTAGATGACGTGAATTCTCTCTTGGAAATGCTCCGTATGCTGCTGAATATCGTCCCTATGGAAGCCCGTTTACGTCCCTTGGTGTTGTGTGTTGAGAAGTTATGTAAAAGTGAAGAATTAGGGCTTGTATTTATAGCCTCGTCAAAGTTACGGCGTAACCTTGTGAATTGGTTATGCCGTAACCATCGTATCTCAGAAGATCTTATCCATAGTAAAATACTTACAACGTAACTTTAAGAATGGGTTACGACCGTAAAACTCTCGTAGTGAATTTCATCACTTTTACGCTGTAACCTTATAATTGGGTTACGGCATAAGTATCTTGACCATAAAAATTTCTTCTATGTCTGGAAATATATATGCCGTAACTATGTTGTGGAGTTACGCCGTAACCTTGAACTGCGTTGACTTTGGTCTTCTAGTGTAAATCCTAGTTACGGCGTAAGTAGAGTATGGAATTACACCGTAACTCTTGTCTGTCCAGCATACTCTTGTATATGTATATTAATAACCTTCCAAATCTGCGTCTCTTTGTTCATATGCTCATTAATGACCTGAAAATGATAAATTAAGAAATAAGAGTATATTTTCAAGTACAACAATACAAATGATGAGGATATTAGGGGGAAATTGACACTAAAATGTCAGGATTATTTGATGTTATCACTTTGCCTAAACTATAAGCATCCTTGATTATTTAAACCCGCATCTTTTTCTTCTTCTTCTTCTTCTTCTTCTTCTTCTTCTTCTTCTTCTTCTTCTTCACCTATCTTCTCCACTTCATCTCCTTTATCCTCTACATTGGGTTCCTCTTCAACCACATTGACACTCTCCAATAAAAGGCCTAAAATCATTATCATACCACCAAAAACCACATTCATTGATCTCACTCAAGACGACATCACTCCATCACCAAAAGCCAAGCCTACTTCTCCTCTTGCTCCTAGTGCACAAATCAAAATACCCTCAACCAAATGAACCTCGTCATCTTCCACAAGGCTAAACTCCTCTCTATTCTCATCATTCATTAGAAACCTATCACTTTTGCTCACTCACTCCAACTCACCACTCTTGACCTCCTCATTGTCTTTGCCACCAAATGGATCTTTGGACTACACTCCTTCTACTCCACCACCCTTTCTAATTATGGGCTATCGCATTCCTTACAACTTTGTTAACCATCACACCATGAACTGTGCATGTTGCATCCACAACTTCAATCTCATCTCATCCCTTAGAGAAGAGCTTCATCACATGTTTGCCCATGTTGAATACCTTCTCTCTCAACCCAAAGTGCAATGAACTCCACTTGCTACCATGCTTCTCCACTTTCTAACTAAACATCTCTATATCTTTAGTTGAAAATAATCAATGATTATCTTTTGGGCCAAGCATGTTCTATAAACCTAGGTTGTTCTTCTAGAAATAGCTTGAAGATGCTAGTATGTAATGTATGAATTTATGTATGTTATGTATGCTTCTTATTGAATGTATGATTTCTTAGTATGTTCAATGAAATCTATGCTTTTATATTGTGATACTCGTTATGGTTGTTTTTATAATATGCAACAATAACCAACTTTAAAATGGCAAACCCAAAATTACAATAATCTGTCCAATAAAGGCCACACTAACGACGGTCCCTTATATAAGGATGGTCCCCATTATATATGGGATCGTATGAGTATATACAGGACCGTCCCCAGTCTTACTGAACTATCTACTTTCTCTTATCTGAATTATCTGTTTCCTACCTGATCTATCTGATTTCACCTTCATTTCTTCTAATTCAACTTCTATTTCTATTTTAATCTCTCTTATTTCACTTCCCTTCTAATTTTCTTATAAATATATGTATGTACACATGTACTCTAACTTGTTTTTGTTGCATGACACTATAGCTCGATTCCCCCGTGCCCTCAACTGGGGGGGGGGGTGGGGGGGAGCACTAATCTAGGGGAAGCATTAGCACCACCGATTTCTTTCCTCTCTTCGCATCGGCGAAGCCTTTTTGATTATACAAAAAGGGGAAGAAGTAAAAGAAAACTCATTAAAAACTTTCTAAAATATAATTTTACCTAAAATGAGTTTATATTTTGTAATCATCAAAAATGAGGAGATTGTTAGTACAAATAATGTAAAAAACGTCATTTCCATTAATCGGTCTCTATACGTTCTGATAATCACAAAATATAAAAACACATTACGTAAAACTACGCTTAACAAGTTTTTAATCGAGAAAACTCATTTCGACAATGTTTCGACTACAACATCACTTAAGGTATGAACAAACACTATACTAATTTTTTAGTTAAGTGATCAAAGAAGACATTTTTCTTAAAACTTCACATTTTTATGTGACAACATTTTTACAAAAGTATTTTTTTAATTTCAAAAGAAATATTTTAATAATAAATTAAATTTGAATTTCAAATTCTCCAACAGCTAGTTTTCCTGCCCAAATCAGATAAAATTTTCACCACACCAGGACAAAAATAGGAGCGTATTAAGGTGATGGTCCCTTATATATATATGGGACCGTCCAGTATTTATGGGACCGTCCCCGCTCCTCCTGGTGCTTATAAATACTTCACTATTCCCTACAGAAAAATGAACTCTCTTGGCATAAAAACATTGTGTTCTTTTCTTCCTTCTTCTTTGATCACTATAACGTATTGATGTGTGTTTATAAGTGATCCTGTCATCCTCTACCTCCAAGTGCAAGAGAAGAACACTCGTATTCATCAGAAATGGGGTGTTATAGATTAGTCATCATACATACATGTAACTTGTGTTATGATTCTCTTCTTCTTCCAAACCCTTCTCATTTGTCAATATTATATATTAGCATATTCGACTTGTGTGTGAGTCAAGAAATTAGGTGTGCTATTGTAGACTTGGACAAAGTGTATGTCTGTGAAGTGGTGTCTGTAAAGTAGGACTTGGTGTGAGTTTGTGTATCGGTGTGTGAAAACTAGGACTTCGTGTGAGTCTGTGCTTAGGTGTGTTGGACTTGGTGTGAGTCCATGTATCGCTGTGAAGATAGGACTAGCTGAACATCCGTGAAGTGTGAAGACTTGGATTATGTTTAAATCCAAGTGGACAAGGTGTACATCCGTGTAGATTGGTCCTAGCAAGGATTAGGACTCGACATTCCGCTTAGTGTCGTAAATCGGTGTAAGCATTGCTATAAAGTTTGCTCTGCCTGAAGGGAGTTTGTTAACATAGTGATTGTGAACTCTCGAGTGTGATATTCGAGGAGTAGAGTAGGGCGAAGAGTGAGGTTCATGCGGAACCACTATAAATCTCCGTGTCTGGGTTTGGTTGTTCTCTTCCTTTATCTCTTGTTTATACTTTGTTTATTTTAAGTGTTATTATTATGTTCATATACATTCAATAGATATTACATAACTTCGAATTAAGCATTAAACGATTTTCAAAAAGAACAAAAAGGAAATAAAATTCTCAAAAACGTAATAATAAATGGTGAAACTATTCAACCCCTCCCCCCCCCCCCCTTCTAGTTTCTACAAGAGAGATTCACATGAACCTAATCCACTATTGTGAATTGTGTTAAGAGTTTTTTTTTCTCTATACCATTTATATTAGAATCGAGTCTTTAGGCTAGGTTAGGTTATCTCAAACAAACACTTATTATCATTTGAAGTCTTGTCCGGGTTGTGGATAAGTAAGAGTGTAATCAAGTCTTGTATCTTGTGATCAAGCCTAGACCGGGAAGGTTTAGTTGGGGTTTGATACTTCCGGGAGAAGTTCTTTGTGGTCTCAGTGGTTAACTAAAATAACGAGATTCTTGTGGGTGGTTTCCGATTGCTGGATACCGTTGGAGTTTCTTAGTGAGCGTTGATCTTAGTACATATCGGTATAGTGAAGTTGTAACAGTTTGTAATTCACTATAAGGATTATACTTAGCGAATAGTATTAGTGTCGTGGATTCGCAATTTTATGTACGGATGGTATAAACCCCCGTCCCAAACCATTATATATCTTGGTGTCTATCTCTCTCTCTTTGTTTTCTCTATATTATGGTTCTGATTGTTGTTGTGTATATCCACATGTTAACTGTTTGAGACCAGGATTTGTTAAACTTCAATTTAATTGAAAACACCGTATTCAACCCTCCATCATTCTACAAAACTTTAAAAAAGTTGTTACGTTTCCCAAAAGCGGATATACACTATCCTGGAGTGAGCCCTTTAGCCTATGTGAGCATTCCCCTTCTTTATATTGTCCTTTCTATACATTTTCCCTGGAGCTTGAATGTGTAAACTTATCAATGCATTGCAAAGATATCCCTTATAAAAGAAGGGCAATGTTGTGAATTAACCAAAACAACCTAACTATTTAGTTTTGTTTATCATTAGCTGCATATATACAAATATAAGTGGAAAATGTACATATCAGCCACTTAAAAAGCAAGTTTATTCCATCGCAGTTTTGGGTTTTATCATATATAAATAAAATCGTGAATATAGTACAAGTAACATATTTTATTGAGCATGGTTACAACCACAAAATATCCAAAAGAAAAATCCACAAAAATCAGTTGTTATGTGTGATTGGCTTAAACAAAGAGAAGAAAATATATCAAAATACACAATTCAAAACATGACAACTTCTTTTTATGGATTATTATTATTATTATTATTATTATTATTATTATTATTATTATTATTATTATTATTATTATTATTATTATTATTATTATTTAATGTTTTTTTTATTGTAACAATACTCTATTTTATGTATATGTATAATAAGTCTTTGTATGCTACTTCTTTTTGTGCTATTCTTTTTTGTTGTGAGTATTATAAAACAAATTAAAAATAAATGATATTTACTTTTACCTTTAGCTTTTATACATGTCTTTCTTCTCATTTCACATGATTTTATGAATAGGATGATAAACATGCACCTTAAACAGAAAGATATAGCATTGCTCTTAATATAATAAAATTTAGAGTAAAATACACTGTTCATCCCGAAACTTGTCCAAAAACATAACAATAGGACATACCTTGGCCTTTCGGTTATCCAGAGTCCATTTTTTCATATATATATATATATATATATATATATATATATATATATATATATATATATATATATATATATATATATATATATATATTTGTATCAATGAGGTCACTTGATCCATTTTATTTTGGTCAACACCCATTTTACTTTATGGCAAGAGGGCGCGATAGACATTTCCACTTTTGTTAATTATTTTGATGATAAAACCTTACGAATAAATGGTGTATTTACTCTAAAAGTTAACACCATCATCTCATTCACCTCATCACTACCACCACCAATACCACCGTCATCTCATTCACCTCCACCGCTATCATTACCACCACACCATCATCTTGTTACCACAACTCATCACAAAAAAACAAAACTCATTCTCAAATCCCATCCATCCACTCCAAACACAAAACACACATTACCGACATCAACACAAACCCCACTGTTTACTCAAGTTTCTAAACCCATCACCACTCCCACTTGAGAAACCTATTTCTGTGAGCAGTAACATATAAACCAAAATTTGAAATACCCATTCTGTAATGTCACAAACAAGCAACTTTCATTGCATAATGTCACAATCAACCTTCACTATAATGTCACAAAAATTGAAAACAACAAAAATTGTAATTAAAAACAAGTAACTTTCATTGCATAATGTCACAATCACATTATTTCTTTATAATTGCTATGAGGTATTTAAAAGGTTATAGCTAGGCCAACTAAATACAAGATATCCCACAACTAAATACATAAGGAACTTTCATAACCACATTACAATTCAGAATAGCAGATAATAAAGTTTAATGTAACTTTCATAAACACGTCACTTTATAAAACAAGCTACATTCATTAGTTATTGATAAAAAGGAGATAAAATGTTATCTTTACACGACACACATCATAAATGAGTTCCATTACACCCTATTGGTTCCTTGATAACTTCATGATCTTAAGTTTACAAAGGTAATTATGTAATTAATTGACGATGTCCTTCAGGAAGATTAACTACCTTGTTGGAAGGGAACGTTCCCCTTCAGCAAGGATCCATCTTCCTCGTCATTGTCAAGTTGACTTTTTGGCCATAGAAGTAAAACTATATAGTACAGATTCCCCTAGAAAATATATTTCACATTCCCCTCAAAAATAAAATGTGCAATACTCCTTCCTACCATAAGATAAATACAAAAAAAAAAAAAAAAAAATGAAAAAAAAAACTTTTAATGGTGCCAAAGTTAACAAAAAGCTAATGAAAGATTGTTGATGACAAGTTAATATCCATCTGCCCTGTCATATTAGTTCAAGAAGTAGTCGATAACATCTGCAAGACTGAACAACACCAAGAACATAAAATTTAGGTACATTGTTATCCAGCGGTCAACTAATTTTTTGGGGGTTTACTGAGACTTGATAAAAGCCAATAACCTCAATTTTTAGCTTTATGAGCTAATTAGACACACACAAAAAAGAGGGAACAATTGAAATTCCCATAATAATCTACTCCCTCCGTCCCTAAATAAATGTTCATTATTGACTTTTAAAGTCTTTTCTTTTCAATTTTTGCTTTAAATTATTCCATTTGTGTTATGTAATACTTAAAATTATACCAATAAAAATACATTTAAAATCCAATCCATTCATATCTTTTGCATAAAGTATTACATAACACAAATAAAATAATTTAAGGTTTAAAAAAGAAATACTTTAAAAGCGACACTCATTTAAGGACAGAGGGAGTATTTAGATAAGCAATATGAAAATTCATACGCAATCTCAAACACCTCCTAAGCAACACTAACTCAGCAACATATATCATTAAATGCCAAAAAGAGTGTTGGATTAAATTTGACCACATTCAATAAACAAAAATCATATACCTTCAGCGTGAATTAGTAGTAACACGACGAATATGATCAACACACGAATCACAAGGTAATATGATAAGAACCTCATCATATTTAAGAATTATATACACTTGTGGTCACAATATTTATAAATTATTAGCAAGCGTGTTTAACTATGTTTAAGTTTCTATGGTTGCGACTACCGTTTTAAAATTTTTGAGTTCGTTAGTATAAAAATCAAAAAGGGTAATTTGTGTTTTTGGGTTAATTAGTTTGTTTGAGAGGATGGTGGATGGTTGTAATGATGGTGGGTGGTGGTGGATGGTTGTAATAGTGGTAGTGGATGGTTGTAATGATTAGTAGTGGTCAGTGAAGATAAAGAAGAAGGATGGTGGAACAAGATAATAACTTTATGGTGGGTTGTGGTGGATGGCGGTAGAGGTGATTGTGATGATGGTGGTGTTGGTGGAGTTGTACTTAAAGAAAATGAGAGTAGGAAGAATGAGGGTAAAATAATCATTTAGTAGAAATAATGGGATTTGACAACAGATAACGAGACATTGACCGAGGGAAAACGGGTCAAGGGACCTCATTGATATAAAAACCATGAAGAATGGACTCCAGGCGATGCAAAAGCCAAGGTATGTCTAATTGTGATGTTTTTGTACAAATATAGGGACGAACGGTGTATTTTACTCTAAAATTTTGTTGCGCCAAATCTATTTAGCTTAAATTATTATGTGCTATTTTTGGTTTAAACCATCTTATTCACATGTCCATATAAGTTGTTTCTTGGTTTAAACTATCTTATTCACGTGTCCATATAAGTTGTTAGTCATATACTCCTTCCGTTCCAAAATTATAGTACACGTTTTCTTTTTGAGACGTCCTAATTTAACTATCTGGTACTAAATATAGGTAGAAGTTGATCGAGTTGACCATATTATCCTTGCTTGAAATTATTATTATAAACTTTAAATAAGACATTAATTAATTACTTAAGGGTAAACCTGTCATTTTGACAAAAGTAAGAGAAAGAAAACAGTAATAATTATCTTTTGTTAGAAGACTATAATTTTGGGATGGAGAAAGTAATAAGTAAGATTAACAGAGAAAAATAGAAACTATATATAATACTTAAAGATTCAGTACAATAATTTAACGTGCAAAACACAAAGTACGGTACAAACATGCTAAGCTTCACAAACTCTCTCAATTGAATGTACACAATAGGTAATTCGAGTTACTGACTGCATAAATAACAATTGAATTCTAAGTATTAACCAAATAAACCATATTTATTGTTTAACTCTTTCAAGTTCTTCTTTGAAGTATAAATAACACAACCCATATCACAACAAACCAAACCAAATCACCAAAACATACGGCTCCATCAACCAACAACGACAAATAACTTGACGTTAAAACTGATCCCATACTCCATCTCATTTTCAAACAATCAAAACCGATTCGAAACACAAACAAGAACAACAAATGACCTCAGGCTGTTACCATCATCGATCTATGAGAAGCTTTGCATCATTTTTACTGTTCGAAACATATAAAGAAAGAACAAAACAATCATGTTTCATTCACTTTTTATTTCAGTTTATAAAAAATGTAGAACCTACCTTAGACCCTCCAAATGATCTTGAAGCCAAAGATTCGAACCAAGCTAAAATTGTAGACAAGATTTAGGGTAGGGCTGTGTGTTGTTGAAGCAGAATGATTTGAAGTGGGTTTGTGATTCTGATAACAGCAAGAAACCGAAGGGGGTTAGAGGTTCATGTTTGTGTAGTAAAAGAGAAATCATTTGGTTTGTTGTTCGGATTGAAGCAAATGAGATGATAACAGTTGTAGAAGTGATTTGGTTTGTTGTTCGGATTCGGGTTATCAGTTATGTGATATTTGGGCACGATTCCTCATATATCCACTATATCCGAATATAGGCTAAAAAATAATTTTGGGCTGGTGTGTTAATCTTGACTAGTCTTCTCTGTTTCCTACCTACTATAGTTATATATTAACGAGATGGGCGACGGGCCGCCGCGTTGCGGCTGGCGTTGTTTCACGGCGTTGATAATTGCACGGTATTTATAAACATTCGTGCAACAAAAATTGAATCCATTCAAATTCTATATTAACAAACGACATTAAGGAACCAAGTGAATAACCAATTATTATTAGTTGTAGCAGAAAATTCTGAACAGACATTTATAATAGCCTAGCATCGAACCTGAGTTTATTCTATTTGGATTTTAAATTGCTTAATTGGCACCTGAAGCATACGGTTGCAAAAAATGCATTGGCACGCACATTCCTGATTTCTGCAAAAGGGAGTATTGAAGGTGAATTTTCTCCTGGAAATATAGCATGGAGATGCTGGCTGCTGCCTATGATAGTTAAAGAAATATATACTTTCCTCTAAAAATCATAGCACCAGAAAAAATATCACAGGCGAATGCAAGCATGAATACTTTCTGATTAGCTGAACATTGTAACAATTCGCAATTTCAGGTTAACTTTTATTCCCGAAAATTTCACTATTCACTTTTTACTATTCACTTTTACTATTCACTTTTTACTATTCACTTTTCACTATTCATCTCAGAAATTTTTATTTCATATTCTCGTAAGTTAAACTATTTTAACGATAATCCGAGAGTTTGACGCTCGTCGGATCATTTCTGCAAAAATCACAAAGCCGTGTCCGAGATTTACTTTTAGGTTTAAACGTCCTTCTAGCATCCCGATATGTCCATAAAACATTATAAACAATAGAAATATGATTTTCTCTCATTTTAGGACAATTCCAAAAGTTTCGGAATTTTACGTTTTTCAGTTCAGCGTTTTACGCGAATTGCGCGTTTTAGACCCGTGTTTCCAGTTTTTAGCAGGGTTTTCGCACCCGATAGAACCTACCACTCATTTTATATTTTATTATGGACTATATTGACATGTTTAACCATATTTATAAGTTTCATATTTTTAGGATACCCGGTTTTACGTTTCGTGACTTAACAACTTACGGTTAGCGATTAACGGGACCAAAACTCACTACGTAACTTATATAAGGCCAAGATTCATCCACCTAGTCCCTTCCCCTTGTCCATGAACGTGTATATGGTGGCCTTGGTGGCTTGATAATAAGCCTAGGAAAGTATGTGGTCTAAGAACAACCAAGTATGCATAGATGTGTTTAGTTTTTAACCATTAGTTCATTATACTTCATGTGTTCCAATTTTAACCACAAGTACTAGCTAACCTCCTCACTTGCACTATAAAAGGAAACTCATCTCTTCATTCTTTTCATCACCATTTAAAACTTCCCAACATAATTCCATAGCTTCATCATCTTTGATCTTCAAGTTAGAAATTACATACCAAAGTTCAAGGTCTTAGTATTCTCTACCTAGTTCTTAAGTTTGTTTGGTGATTCCATGTTTGAATTAGGAGCTACACAAGGTTACTAGGGCTGAAGTTAAATGATTTTCACAAGGGTTATATCAAGGCTACCAAGGGTTACAAGAGTTATGGTGAAGGGTTTACAAGCTTAGGTTTAGTGTCCTAGTTCTATACTTGACTTCCTTTCTTTAGAAAGCCAAAAGTTGTAAGCAAACCCTTATACACTTTCTTGCTCAATATCATTTCATGCTTATTATGTTTCTTTCATGCTATATATGGTCTTTGTATTGTGTTCATGATGTTTAAAAATGGATAAAACAAGTATTGGTATACATATGTTAACTTATGACAAGTAAACAAGCAAACTAGTGATTTTTATGAAAAACCACGACCACAATAGTATAACTTTGATATTTGACACTTACTTACTGTTAAAGAAGACTTAACAAGGAAAACATAACAATTTGAATCACCCAAAACGAGTACACGAGTCAAAAGTTATGACCATTTGAAGTTAGCGAAACCAAAACGGCAAATCTGCCTAAATAGCATTCTGATCAAATTATGATTTTGAAAGTCCCACTTCTGGTCCGATTCATCAAAAAGTTAAAGCACGAAAGTTGTCCGGAATGACGTTTTCGTTCAGGAACAAAGAAGCTCGAGCCCTGAAAACGCTTTCTGAGTGATAAATTTCTTCAAATTCTTAACAGCCCATTTTTAGACCAAAGTTACTATATAATCATTATAATTAGATGAGACCAAGAGGTCTAATGACCTAAAGCCGAGACCACAACCATGGCTAAAGCCAAGGTTGAGTCTCAAGATCATGGTAACAATGACCAAGGTCACGGCAAAGCTACGGCTAAAGACCATATAACTATTAAAGATCAAAAAGCTTATATATATATATATATATATGTTATCAAATACTACAATAGTAGGGAGCCTCATGTGAGGAGTTCATTGAGTAAGCCGTCGAGACGAGTTGTGGATTTACGAGTTAAAGTGTCCTGGCTCCTCGAACGTTTACTCCATGACTTCTGAATTATGTCGGCCCGAACGGTAGTAAGAGATATACAACTTATACATGTTTCATAGACCACTTATATTCAACGACTTACACTATATACTAAGTACTACATCATGAACATTATGCAAGACATATATGGGCAATTCTTCGTATTCTTAGACGTTACTCCAAACCTAAGTCGCAACGTTCTATTATAGGCTGCTCTTAGAGACTTTCGCGATTCGACTACCACTTTCATTTCTCATTTCATAGACTTAAGGTGAGTCATAGCCCCTACTCTTTTCGTACTTGTTTTAACTCTTGGGGGAGATACATGCTCAACTACTTGCTTACTTGTACAAATACTCTTAAACATTTATACTTGATTGTCTTATACTTGATGGCATTATATTTGATTTCATACATACATGACTATCTTTTATCTTTGGGAAGTGGCTCCCAGTAAACTTATATCTTTGGGAAGTGGCTCCCAGTTTTCTTTGGGAAGTGGCTCCCAGTTGGCTTTGATACATCCTAACATTTGCGAATGTTGGATACATCATAAAAGTGAGGTCTTCGGAGATGAAGTAGAGACTCACTACTAATTGCTTAATTGTCTTGATGAACTTATACATGTCTTTATTATACTATATGTTGGCAGTGGGTTGTGAACACACAGGTTACAAGTCTCTTATGGCGGGACTTGTAACTGAGTGGATTCTCAATGCCTTTGCTGTGTGAACATTCTTTTAAGACTTTTTCAACTATTTTAAGACAAACTCTATGAACTCACCAACCATTGTGTTGACACTTTAGCATGTTTATCTCAGGTTAGTAAGGCGATAGCTAGTGCATGGAACTTAGAGTCAAACTGCATATTCTGAAGACTTACGCTTTTATCATTTATCATTCAAAACTTTGTATACATTTATGTATCATACTTTGGAATCTCATGTTTGTAACTTTGAATTCATTAATCGAATGGTAACTTTTCAAAACGTCTCATTTAGAGTTCGTTTTCTATAACTTGTACTTTGTATTATGAAGTAGCACCCCTACGACACAGTCTTCCGCTGCGGTATTTTGGGGGTGTTACAGATTGGTACCAGAGCCTTGGTTATAGAGAACTAGGTTGCATTTAGTGCCTAGACTATAACTGCTATATACGTTGGGACCTTCCTCTTTATTTTCCTTTCACACAATACATACACTTATGCTTTTTGGTTAGAGGTTTGCTTAGTTCCACGCTGTTAGATGATGTGACTTTAGTATTATAAGGAGCCCCAGAGATTCGTCGAGTCATTAAAAACATGGAGCTCAGTAATAACTAATTAGTTAACTTAATCTTGTGTTTGATGAGACACAAGATTTGAGTTAAATAATATTATTGCTTAGCTTTAGGGATTTGATGACTGGATTATCTTACCATCTGCCTCAAAAGGCGGATTTTGTGTCGGAAATTCTTAAGTAGGATGTTTTAGAATCTCCTTATTTAAATGGATTGGGACGCCTCTTCAGTTAAATAAAGAAATTGTAAATCACCGAACCATAAGTTTATGAGACCTTACTTACATAAATTTGGACGCTTCTTTATGTAAGTAATGTGTTATAAATAAGTGGGCTTAAATTGTAGCCGATACAACTCCTTAACCAGAACCTTAGACGAATCAGAGTAAACACCACTATTTTAGAGATCCTGAATTCTCCTAGACACACTAAACTTCGGGACGAAGTTTCCTTAAGGGGTAGAGACTGTAACAATTCGCAATTTCAGGTTAACTTTTATTCCCGAAAATTTCACTATTCACTTTTTACTATTCACTTTTCACTATTCATCTCAGAAATTTTTATTTCATATTCTCGTAAGTTAAACTATTTTAACGATAATCCGAGAGTTTGACGCTCGTCGGATCATTTCTGCAAAAATCACAAAGCCGTGTCCGAGATTTACTTTTAGGTTTAAACGTCCTTCTAGCATCCCGATATGTCCATAAAACATTATAAACAATAGAAATATGATTTTCTCTCATTTTAGGACAATTCCAAAAGTTTCGGAATTTTACGTTTTTCAGTTCAGCGTTTTACGCGAATTGCGCGTTTTAGACCCGTGTTTCCAGTTTTTAGCAGGGTTTTCGCACCCGATAGAACCTACCACTCATTTTATATTTTATTATGGACTATATTGACATGTTTAACCATATTTATAAGTTTCATATTTTTAGGATACCCGGTTTTACGTTTCGTGACTTAACAACTTACGGTTAGCGATTAACGGGACCAAAACTCACTACGTAACTTATATAAGGCCAAGATTCATCCACCTAGTCCCTTCCCCTTGTCCATGAACGTGTATATGGTGGCCTTGGTGGCTTGATAATAAGCCTAGGAAAGTATGTGGTCTAAGAACAACCAAGTATGCATAGATGTGTTTAGTTTTTAACCATTAGTTCATTATACTTCATGTGTTCCAATTTTAACCACAAGTACTAGCTAACCTCCTCACTTGCACTATAAAAGGAAACTCATCTCTTCATTCTTTTCATCACCATTTAAAACTTCCCAACATAATTCCATAGCTTCATCATCTTTGATCTTCAAGTTAGAAATTACATACCAAAGTTCAAGGTCTTAGTATTCTCTACCTAGTTCTTAAGTTTGTTTGGTGATTCCATGTTTGAATTAGGAGCTACACAAGGTTACTAGGGCTGAAGTTAAATGATTTTCACAAGGGTTATATCAAGGCTACCAAGGGTTACAAGAGTTATGGTGAAGGGTTTACAAGCTTAGGTTTAGTGTCCTAGTTCTATACTTGACTTCCTTTCTTTAGAAAGCCAAAAGTTGTAAGCAAACCCTTATACACTTTCTTGCTCAATATCATTTCATGTTTATTATGTTTCTTTCATGCTATATATGGTCTTTGTATTGTGTTCATGATGTTTAAAAATGGATAAAACAAGTATTGGTATACATATGTTAACTTATGACAAGTAAACAAGCAAACTAGTGATTTTTATGAAAAACCACGACCACAATAGTATAACTTTGATATTTGACACTTACTTACTGTTAAAGAGGACTTAACAAGGAAAACATAGCAATTTGAATCACCCAAAACGAGTACACGAGTCAAAAGTTATGACCATTTGAAGTTAGCGAAACCAAAACGGCAAATCTGCCTAAATAGCATTCTGATCAAATTATGATTTTGAAAGTCCCACTTCTGGTCCGATTCATCAAAAAGTTAAAGCACGAAAGTTGTCCGGAATGACGTTTTCGTTCAGGAACAAAGAAGCTCGAGCCCTGAAAACGCTTTCTGAGTGATAAATTTCTTCAAATTCTTAACAGCCCATTTTTAGACCAAAGTTACTATATAATCATTATAATTAGATGAGACCAAGAGGTCTAATGACCTAAAGCCGAGACCACAACCATGGCTAAAGCCAAGGTTGAGTCTCAAGATCATGGTAACAATGACCAAGGTCACGGCAAAGCTACGGCTAAAGACCATATAACTATTAAAGATCAAAAAGCTTATATATATATATATATATATATATATATATATATATATATATATATATATATATATATATATATATGTTATCAAATACTACAATAGTAGGGAGCCTCATGTGAGGAGTTCATTGAGTAAGCCGTCGAGACGAGTTGTGGATTTACGAGTTAAAGTGTCCTGGCTCCTCGAACGTTTACTCCATGACTTCTGAATTATGTCGGCCCGAACGGTAGTAAGAGATATACAACTTATACATGTTTCATAGACCACTTATATTCAACGACTTACACTATATACTAAGTACTACATCATGAACATTATGCAAGACATATATGGGCAATTCTTCGTATTCTTAGACGTTACTCCAAACCTAAGTCGCAACGTTCTATTATAGGCTGCTCTTAGAGACTTTCGCGATTCGACTACCACTTTCATTTCTCATTTCATAGACTTAAGGTGAGTCATAGCCCCTACTCTTTTCGTACTTGTTTTAACTCTTGGGGGGATACATGCTCAACTACTTGCTTACTTGTACAAATACTCTTAAACATTTATACTTGATTGTCTTATACTTGATGGCATTATATTTGATTTCATACATACATGACTATCTTTTATCTTTGGGAAGTGGCTCCCAGTAAACTTATATCTTTGGGAAGTGGCTCCCAGTAAACTTATATCTTTGGGAAGTGGCTCCCAGTTTTCTTTGGGAAGTGGCTCCCAGTTGGCTTTGATACATCCTAACATTTGCGAATGTTGGATACATCATAAAAGTGAGGTCTTCGGAGATGAAGTAGAGACTCACTACTAATTGCTTAATTGTCTTGATGAACTTATACATGTCTTTATTATACTATATGTTGGCAGTGGGTTGTGAACACACAGGTTACAAGTCTCTTATGGCGGGACTTGTAACTGAGTGGATTCTCAATGCCTTTGCTGTGTGAACATTCTTTTAAGACTTTTTCAACTATTTTAAGACAAACTCTATGAACTCACCAACCATTGTGTTGACACTTTAGCATGTTTATCTCAGGTTAGTAAGGCGATAGCTAGTGCATGGAACTTAGAGTCAAACTGCATATTCTGAAGACTTACGCTTTTATCATTTATCATTCAAAACTTTGTATACATTTATGTATCATACTTTGGAATCTCATGTTTGTAACTTTGAATTCATTAATCGAATGGTAACTTTTCAAAACGTCTCATTTAGAGTTCGTTTTCTATAACTTGTACTTTGTATTATGAAGTAGCACCCCTACGACACAGTCTTCCGCTGCGGTATTTTGGGGGTGTTACAAACATTCTTAGCAAAGGTTAAGGCACCGGTTGCAGGTTGAGACACAGGCATACAGTCTCCATGACGGCTATTAAGGGAAGAAAAATTTGTTCCAAGGTTAATATAGTCCTATACAAAGATCAACAAAATGAAAAGAATGTTGACTCAAGATTTTATAATCTTATATATGGATTGGTTAGCACTTAGCAGGCTTGCAAATCCTCAAATTGGAAGATTTAAAGCCAACAAATAACACACGGGTACCAGAGAGAAACCTTGAAACGATCAAAAACCTTTTCACAAATATACTTTCGTTGAATGCTTGCAACGTCGTGTTAAAGTTTATCCAGATGGACACATAGGGTGGTTTTCCTGTAAGCCTTCTTTGCGGCAGCAGCTGTGATAATTTTAGTTAACATAACCGGATGGTAAGTCGTGATGTCAAATGTGTATAATTTTAAGAAATATGTAAAATAGAATATACATTATTCCTCGTGTCACATTCGTAAGCTTCTACGACACTCTTTTTGCAGTTAATTTCTTCCATAATACATCGATCCTCCAAAGACGTTTCAAACTCTTTTTCCATTGCCTTTTGCACATCTTCATGACGCGTTGCCCCATAAACCAAAATCTGAAACAGGTAAATTGGATTTTGTGGCTTTCTTCTTTGTAACTGACGACTGCACAACATAATAACAAATATGTGTTATTGTATGCAACCGAAACTATGTTCATGAAAAAGCAATATATATATATATATATATATATATATATATATATATATATATATATATATATATATATATATATATATATATATATATACCTGAATATATATAGGTATAAGATTATGAAAAACAAAAAGCAGGGCTAAGGTAATATGACACTTAAAAATGCTTATTCAAAATAAAGCAGCCGTAATTACCATGCATTGTAAGATAAATGGCTTGTAGGTGTGTTGCATATGGCATTCACTTAATCTTATTGTTCAAACACTGCTGCAGGCCCCCGTACCAGAACCTACAATAATTGTACACTTCAAGATTAGTATAACTCAATTTAGCACCGTTAGACTTAAGTCATACACCATCGATACAACAGACCTTGGCTTCTATTTTGCTTTACACAACGAAAACAACATAAATAGAAAAACTTCAATTATTTACAACATATGCGAAAACAGATGTAATTCAACCTGATCCTGTTATGAATCGTCATCCACTAATCCAACGGATACCGCAACCCCACAGCTTTCACTGCACATTAAACCTGTGTTAAACGGTTAAACCATAAACATACACATTGCAAATATATATAGTCTATTCTAAACACCATAGGTACAAACAGTTAGCGTTGTATTAAGTCGTATTTTTGAACAAACTAACCTGCAGTTTGCTATGTCATTAATTTCAGCACTCCTATTTGTATCGGCTGCTGGAAAAGCATCCATTTCTATGCTAACAACCTACCAAAGTATTGCACACCCAAATTCAAGTTCACTTTTTAAAACCTCTGAGCAAAAACATTGACAAAAATAATGTGAACACGTTACGATCGAAACACGGTGGTGACTTGTTCCAGTTCCAAAACATAAATGAAAAAGCGTAGTATTAGGTCCAAGGCCAGCCCAATTTCCAAGAAGAGAGTAAAATTTTTTCTGTTGCAAGAGTATTTGCCTGCACGAAGAAAAAGTTCATTAATTCAGCTACCGCAAAATAGCTTGATGTGGATTCTGAATCCATATTGTTACCAAAAGCAATAAGGTGAATAAAAAAATTAAACAACTGTTAGGCTAGTAGGCCAATTTCACTCCCACTACTAATTAGATAATTATTATTAGTACAGTATCTATCTTCTGATGCACTGCAGCTATGTAGACATTGGTTCCATTATGACTGTTATCGTCTCTAATAGTCATAATGCGAATGGAACTCCTGTAGCTGTGAAAAATGACATGTGTACATTGAAAGTAATATTAAATAACCTTAAATAAATAATTATATTAGGCGTGACTTTGAACAACAGCTACTCACATATATACAAATAAACATTTGGATAAACAAAATCAAATAACCAGATATTTGAATTAGTAGCTATTTGATTGATTCCGAACGGTCAACTAAGTTTACCAGGTTATGGTCAACCAAGTCAAACGTCTAAAACCAACTAACCAAGGAGTACAGGGTATTCCCGGGTTGTTATGTCCCAGCGAGGTAAGCAATTGTAATTAAAAACGTTTTAAGTGATCGGGTGATTTAACAGGAGGATCAGGAATTTGATTTGAGTGATTATACTACGAGATTATGATTGAAAATAACTTAGAAACACTTTTGGAACAATTACTAATAATCAGATAACCTAGAAACGTAAGTTAAACGTAAAACGCGCGTTTGAATTTAAAATAAACGCGAACGCGCGAAATAAAAAGTGAAACGTGAGCAAATAAAGTCCTACGAACGTGAAAATTATATTTTTACAATCCTAATGATATAAGAAAATTTTTAGAAAAAGAAAAATAATTTTCACACTATTTAATTAATTACTATTAATTAATTACTAATTATTAATTACTTTTTAATTAACTAAATTACACTAATTATTAATTAAATATGAAAATTAACTAGAAAAATGAAAATTAAATTTAGAAAAATCTAAAATATAATAAAAATAATTTTAAAACAGAAAGCCTATTTTTTCTACTTTTTAATTATTTATTATTAATTAAAACTGATTATTTAATTAATTTAAACTAAATTAAATTATAAAAAATACTAAATGAACAAGGAAAAATCTGAAAAAATTCCTAAAATTATTTTAACTAAAAAGGAACCTTAGAAAAATTTAAAAATGAAAAGTGCTTATAAATAAGCAAAAAATAAGCCAAAATGGCTTAAATAGAAGCTATCACTTTCTTAATTTTTGTCTTTTTCCAAATTTTCTTTTACCAATCTAATAACCTACTGTAAATGACAAACTTTTGTGAAGGTACTTTAGCTTAAGCTAAAAAATAAGCCCTGTGCTCTCAAATAAGCCAAACAGTTTGACTTTCTTTGACCAACAAAGAAATAAGCTCAAATAAGCTTGTGTGGGGTCCACAATGGCGAAAACTGGTTTACTTAAGTCATGTGGACAATTATGAGCAAGAAACAACTAAATGTATCCACTAAATAAGCAATAAGCACAATAATAAGCTCAAAAATTCCTAGGCTAAGACAGATTTGGGACAACACAAACAGACCTAAAACAGGTGGGGTCCACAGAGGTTAAGGGCTCAAGCTTGGTTGAAACAGCTAGCCTACTAGCTTGTGAGCAATTGGGAAGCAAAAACAACCCTTGGGGCCTACAATGGTGGCCACAGTTAACCACCAAATGTGGTGGTGTGGTGGTGATGGACTGCTGGACAGGGGAAAGGAGTGCCCTGCAGCCTACTTTGGGTGGCTGTGGGGCCCAGTAAAAAATTCACTAAAATAAGCTGAAGATGGGAAAATGAAGATGAGCTGGGGGACTAACTTTCCTAAAAAGCACAAGGTCTAGAACACATCACAAAATTCTACAAAAATCCTGCAACTTTTGGTTTTCTGCCTCAAAGGCAAATTTTGACTTTTTCAATTTTTTGACTCAGTTGACTTTGATGAGATTCTATCTTGATTTGTGAGCTTATTATGTTGTAATAAGGTGTGATTAAGGTATCTAAGGCTAAAATAACTGATTCTAAGTAAATGGGTGTGATTTGGATTCACAACTCTCCAACAGTTAACTGTTGGAGTTCAACATGGTTGATTTTGACTTTTTGATAGTAAACCTTCATGTTTTATGACCTACATGAGCTAAGGACACCTAGTGGGACTTGTATGAGCCAAATGCAACAACTAAACTAAGGCAAATCACCCCTAACTGAGCTGATCCAAACACCCCTTAACAGGACTGTTTTGATGATATCTTTGAACAAACAGATATTATGAGTAAAAAAAACTTCTAATAAGTTTACTAAATTCCAATTAGCTATTATGAACTCAGAAATTTAGGTTAAGAACACTAATACTCAAATATGCAAATTAAACTAAATTAACAGTTATAGTACTAACTTAAACACAAAGAGGTTTAATGAATCTAAGACCTAATTTAATCTTACAATGACAACTAATGACAACAATATAATCAACAATAAGCAGTAGACTAAGCTATTGAAAAGTGAAACATGAAAATAAGAAAATTGCTCACAATGTGCTTTCCTGCAAAGCTATTAAGAACCAAGGACCAATTAAACCATCCTAAAGACTTCCATAAGTCACTAAAATACCCATTCCAGTGTCTGCATCAGCTCTGCACATTCTTCTCCTTCTTCTCTTTTTTATTTTTCATTTTTGATTTTTCACTATTTTTTTTTTTTTTTTTTTTTTTTTTTTTTTTTTGCTTTTTATTTGCTAATCTATTTTTTTTGTTTCTCAGAGCTTAAATAAGCTTTATGGTGAACCTATATGAACCTGAGAGTCCAATTTAACAACTGTAAACAACATTCATCCAAGTTGGTATTTTTGAATTTTTAACAAAGCACAAACTGAATTCAAGGTTAAAACTGAATTTAATTGAAGGAAAAAGGTCTGAGTTACAATGAAAATACTTGATACAAGACTTGAAATCCGAGAATTAAACTAAACTTGAAAATTACAATAAGAGACTATGAAAATTTTAACTAAAACTATCACCCAGCTCCACAGCTTCTCTCTTCCTTTTATGTCTTCAAATTAGGGTTTGGGAGGTTCATTTGTCTCTTTCCCAGCAGCTATCTTGACCTTAGGATTAGTAGAATCCAATCCCAGCCGTTGTTTGAATTTGGCGCCCAAATTGAATTTGGCCTTTTCCTTATATTATTGAAGCCAGAGGTGAGATTTTGGAGGCTAGTGTTTGGAGGGGTGTAGGTATTATGATGATGGAGTGTGGTTTAGGTGAAGGCAGAGTGTGAAGGTGATGATGGTGTTTGGGGTTGGCTTGTAGCAGGGGTTCACAGGGTGGTTTTTGGGGAGGTGGTGAGGTCAACGGTCAAACCTGACCGTTCTAAATAATATAAAAAGGGTTGGGCTATGGATTGGTTTGGGCTTTGGTGGATTGGATCACAAAAGGGGTGGGCTGGGGGTTTGTTTATTTATGGATTTGGATTAAAGGAGTGTAATATATTTGGATCCGTTTGGTTTTGTAAACAACAAGGACCAACTTTGTAATTTTCCAAAGTTTGAGGGCTGGTTTTGTAATTTTCCCAAAGTGATAAAAAAGGACTAAAATTGCAACCTGTGAATAGTACAAGGGAAATATTTGATAAGTTCCAATTTTTAAATTCCCGAGGACTAGTTTTGCTATTTTTGAAAGTACAGGGACCAAACGTGTAATTTTCTCAAACTTTTCACCCAAGGACTTGATTTGATAATTTTTGACTTTAGAATCCTTGGGTTGACTTTTCTTTTGTTTAAAATTTTCAGGGACTAGTTTTGTCAATTTTTGAAACTTGAGGGACTGAAACTGCCAATTATGCAAACTTTGTTTGTTTTTCATTTGTTTTTAAACATTTTGCATCTAAAACATATAAAACACACTTTTGGGATAATTTCTGTATTTTGATGCATTTCTGAGTGTTTTTTGATGTTTTGGCAGTTCAGATACGATAAAAATGATGAGTATTTACACACTCATCACTATTTAACTTGTTACTAATGATACAAAACCAAACAAACTTTAAAAAGTTGCAAATTGAGCTTCTTATCATAGAAAATAAAAGAAAATATTAATTTATAAATCTAACCTGCCTCAATAAGAACATCCGAGCAGCATCATTTTACCTCCATTTCTACCGGAGTTCCATTTTCAAGTGGAGCAGATTCTTATTCAACAATGGTGACTCCCGGCCCATTTTGAGAGGCCTTTATTGAATATATTAAACATATTCGAACCACACATATCTGTGTCAACTAAAAGGGACTAAGTCAACAACAATAAAAAACCAAAAAAAAATTATGCCTTAGTTTGAGAAAACATACCTTTAATTATGCAGCTACCGATTTACTTCGTTTAACACTAATTGGGGTTTTGTAACCTCTGCAGAATTCCTCCGATTGTTGATTTGTTGTGGGTTTATGTGGATTGTACGGCAAATAGAAGATTTTCACCGTCCCTTTGTTGAGTATGTGGTGTGATCTAGAAGACACATGGAGAAGATGAATGAAGATGAACTCGAGGATTCTGGAAATTTGTGGAAAATCAAAGATGGCGTTTTGGGTTTATCGAATCTTTGTGATAAAGGATCAGGTCCTCACAAACAACACCTGGGCCATTGCACACGTAACAGGTAAAAAAAAAAAAAAAAAAAAAAAAAAAAGCCCAAAGCAATGACACGACGTCGTTTTAAACGACAATTAATATATATACTAATTTTTGATATGTACTTATCCGTTTAGTTTTATATTTACTTCTACCTTATACGATTCCTTTCATTCTCTTTTCTAAAAGAAATATTGGAAAGTGAAAAAAATCCAAATACAAGATAAGAAGAAAGGAAGATACGAGTGATGATACAATGATGCATTCACTTTTTATTGTATGTCTATGGGTTTTGCTAAACAATGCCCAGTGGGCAATGTTTAATATGAATATAAAAGAAAATTTAGACTTTATTAAATCAAAAATCGCATATATTTAAGTTAATTTTTATGTTCATTTATGTCACACCTCGTCAAGGCGGAAACGCGAGTGTGTAACTTCATGGATATCATCACAACTCATGGTGTCTATATAGAGAATAACTACATGCATAAAATAGAGCAAGTACAGACACGAATTGTCGTAACAATACCCCAAAACAAAATAACCAAACCAAAATCCAAAACAATCTAAAATCCCAGCATAGAGGATAAACCACTTCCAATGCAACTAAGGTCTCGTCTAATCACATCCTTATATCTTATCCTAAGAAAGCTCACCTAAAAATGATGCTTAAAATGTCAACATTACGTTGGTGAGATTCATAGGTTTAAGACTCATACACGCTAGGCAACCAAAATCACTGTGATTATAACATATAGCTGGACAAATAATTATAGTTATCATACAAGCTACATATGTTCATAAACCAACCATCACACAAAAGGCAACCATCGGGCGGAACGTGCCCACCGATCCAAATCCACAATATCTGAGGCGGAAAGTGAACCCCGCTCCAAATAATGGGTAATTAATACCCTCCGATCGGACCACACAGAATAAAAGTGAGTAGGAGTACTACTTAGCAGTTACGTCGTATACACGAGTAACAGGGTAAGCACCCTCCCAATTGGACCACACAGCATCACACAACATAACATTATCATTCACATATAACATACATACGATAACATTATAAGTCCAAGCTCTTTGACACACACACACATAATCACAGTAATTCAAACCATTTAAGACAAGCATCATTCTCATCCCAAGTTTAAAACAAGGTAAAAATATGGGACTATGAACTCACCTCAAACCTTGTAGCTTCCACAAAACAAATCACAATCTATAATATACAAAAATAAATCCACATTACACATGGTCAAGCCAAAAGCTAACCCATGTAATACATATATGATGGATATCTAAGACTCATATGATCCGCCATGGATTTCCTAGACACCATACTAACCATTACCATAATCTAACACTCACTAAATCCCTTGCACTTTTAAAATCATAAAACGCAGAATCTTAGAGTATATTCGCCCACATGAAATCACAACAATTAAAACTCAACAACTCACACCAAACATTTACCATGGTCTCTCATAAGCATACAAGCTAATCCCAGAAGGCCATGGACTAATAACACACACAAGTACTCAAAAGAAAATCAAACTTATCAACTATCCAAATTCGGATCTGAACGCACACCAAAAAGTTTTAATTAGAATAAAATACTTCTACAAGTTTTTATCGCGAATACTTTTCGTGGTAGTCTAAGATAACCAAAGACTTAACTATTCCAGAAGGGCTAGCCTAAATACCACTTTTATAACCACAATTCACTATCAAACTTTTACCCAAATTTTGTCCCGGTTTAACAACTTTGACACCTTATCAATGAAAAATCAAAAGACTAACTTCCCGACCTTAAAATCAATCGTGGCCGGACTTTTTGGAAAGCTCTTTTATTAAAATTCAATTTATACCAAAAATTCGTGATCTAACTCATCTCCTACTATTTTATCTCGTCGTATCTTTACAGCCCTTCAAAGCTGTCTCAAATTAACTCAATGTTTAACATGTTTTATCACCAAATAAACTTCACTAATCATCATACCATTAACATCTAATGATCCTACCATGTTTAAAATCATTATTTTCCAGAATTTTATAAACCCTAAATTCATCATAATTTATATTACATGAATTAGATCAATAATTAATTAATTGAATGAAAACTAGTATCAAAAGTATACCTTAAACTTGATTTTTGGCTTCAAAAGCAAAACCCTAATTTTTCCTCTTTCTCCTCTCCCTGGGAACAACCAATATGCAGGAAAAAACATTGTGGGGTATTTGGGTTTGTTTATATATTATTTATGGATAATCCTTATCATTAGGTGTTGTAATTGGGCTCAAATTTGGTTTTCTTTTTCCCCCTTATCCCCTTCTAGCCGAATTTTCCATACATATATATTTTTTTTATTAAATTAATTTATTACACTCAAAACCTCACACTTTTCATATTTTATAAACTCCCAAAACAAAACCTAACGTCTTTCGTGATAAACCTTGACTTTTACTACAACCGGAAAAATTATCATTTCAAAACAAAGTTTCCAAAAATAGAATTTCACTCTCTTTTGAAACACATAAAAACAAACTCCTCGTAACCCGCAAACGCTCAAACACTTGAACGAAGACTCGTTACGCAAAAACACAAAAACACCAAAACTACAAAAGTCATTTCTACACCACAAATGTGATCAAAATGAACTTTCCCAAATTCCAAACTTTCCAAATCACAATAAAAACCATTTACGCAAAGGGATTTAGTGTTAAAACTCACATATATCACTTCAAACACCTAAGACACACCAAACAAACGTCAACCGAGTCAAGACTATCAGTCAAACTGACCTGCCAAAACCACGGTTGTTACATCATCCCCCACTTAGGGAAATCGCGTCCCAAGATTTCAACTAAACGAGTCACCACTCACAACAGCAAAAGAAAATTTACGGATATTTAAGCGGAATAATACCACAACATAAAATCACAGAGATAGAATCACAAAAAAAAAATGTGAACCGACTAAATACCCGAATTCACACAATAAAAAAAATATATTCCGTCACTCCAACAATACACGCAAATAGATACACTCCCCGATCAATAACACCAACAATCCAAACGACTTCTCACAGGTAGGTACGATACCCTCGAACCAAATGAAAATCCAAATGGTAACCGCAGGAAACACCACATATAATGGATATACACAAAACAAACATTAATTACATCTGATCCTCACGTTCCCAAGTAAACTCAGGACCACGCTTACAATCCCACCATACCTTTACCAATGCTATCTCACCACACTTCAACCCCTTAACATCTTGGTCCATAATCTCAACAGGTTTTTCGACAAAACAAAGAGTCTTGTCAACCTTAAGCTCATCTAATGGCACATGCAGACTTGTATCCGCCAAACACTTTTCAAACTAAATACATGAAACGTATCATGCACTCTACTTAACTCCTCAGGCAATTCAACCAATATGTCTCAAATCCAATCCTTTCCATAAATCCCAAATGGTCCTACGTATCTCGGTGCTAGCTTGCCTTTCTTACCGAAACGCACAACACCCTTCCAAGGAGATACTCTTAACCTCACAATATCACCAACACCAAACTCTAAGGGCTTACGGCAATAAACCGCATAATTCTTTTGGCAATCTCTTGCTGCCTTAAGTCTTTCCTTAATCAGAAAACCTTATTCGTAGTCTCTCTCTCTAGTTCAGGACCAATTAGTTGGCTTGTTCCAACCTTTGCCCACAGAACAGGTGACCTACATTGCCTTCCAAACAACCTTTCACACGACACATACTCAATAATAGAATGATAATTGTTGATATAGGAGAACTCAGCTAAGGGTAAATGTATACCCCGGCTTCCTCCAAAATCAAACACACCCATGCTCTCAGCTCATCATCCAATGCCTGATTTGTACGCTCACTTAGTTCACTCATTAGAGAATGATAAGTCGTACTCATCTACATACGCATTCTCAATACTCTATAACACGTTTACCACTATCGCAAAGTAAGTATTTCATCATGCTTCTTGATGATCAACGTGACACCCCATGGCTCTTTACCAACTCACCGAGCGAAAAAAGTCTTGCCAACTCCTCCATACATCTCTTGCTAAGGTAATAATACGTCTTATCCATTCTCGGATGTATCAAATACCTTGCATGATTGATGTCCTTACGCTTCCTCTCAATGAAACCAATAGTTGGTCCGCAAAGTACATTCGTCCATCTTCGTTCCTTTCCATTTACTGGTCTAAACCAAGTAATCATTCTTCTTACATATTCTCATCCTTGAACCTCTCTCTCTAGGCTATCAAGATCATCCTCTTAACTCCGAACTGAATTATCATAATCATTGCTCACAAAGATCTAAGTTTCACTCGTTCACTCCCGCTCAGCGCTCTTACCACGATGTCCGCCCTTCCTTGACGGTGGCGAATCAGACAATCGTAGTTACTGAGAAATTCCACACCCAACTTCTCTTCTACATATATTAGCTTCTTGTCAAATATATGCTAAAGATTCTTATGATCTGTGTAGATAACACTTTCTGCTCCATAAAAATATCATCTCCAAGTTCTACTTCCCAACTTTAAATCATGTATCACACAGTTCCTCTTATTGATCTTCCACCTCCGCGATGCCTACACAATCTATAGAAAGATATAAATGAATCATCAATAGTACCTGCCAATCCTAAGGACAATCGTCTCTCAGATGGTGTCTTAGGTACTTTCCACTCTTCACTACTTTTATCTTACTAATGTCCACGAACACTCGCCATCGTTGACCACCTTCCTGAAGAACGTACATCTTAAAGCTACACCTCTCACTCGAACAACTTGGCAAACACCCTCTTCTTCTTCAACGAACAAATTGATAATCAAAACGACAATCTATCCTAAGTAAACGACGCGAACCATGAAACCGGTCGAACTAAAACGTATATCAACGAACTCAAAAGGGGTACGAATTACCGACTAGCGAAGTAACGAACATCAAAATCAAAGCTAGAAAAACACAATGAGAAATTTTCCCCAATAAAAGTAGACACGGATAAAATGTTCATGAAAACCCATACAAAGAAAATATAAAATACACGTACCCATAAAACATCCACAAGCGTACCTCAACGAAAGAAACACTCGATGAAACAAATACATAACAAGTTTGGTAAATGAGAACCACAGACAGTTCTTATTCCCGTACTCGACCTTCCCAAAAACAAATGAACACCGTTTTTCACAAAACATATCTTAAACTTATACATTTTTTTATGAAATATATATATAAACCATTTTATGTAAGACATCAACATAACCATTTTTTTCCGCACTTCATTTTCACCATAAAAATAATAGTTTCTAACAAACGACCTTGAAATACCCAAAACGAATTTTTAAAATACCATAAGGACTTTAACACAACACCTTTATTGGATGCGAAAAAACACAGAAGAATCACATAATCAAAATAATCATCAAACGAATCTCATACCAGTGAACACTCACGCAAATACATTGCAAACCAAACGATGAACTTACAGACTCCTTCGTACAACGATCAAACCAAAATCATAGAAAAACACCGATACTAACAGGTCACAAAACATGTCACGAAATTCAATTGGTGTATGTAAATAATGGATCAAATATCCACACCAACTCGTCACGAATCAACAATACTTGAAGAATAGCATAACATTCATCCGAGGAATGAATGTAGGGAATAACCAAAGAAACGAACTAGTATCCAACAAAAACAAATTTGATTACCCAACACCTATCACGACATCAAATAGAAAGAATATGGCATCTGTACCATCATGGTACGAATAGGAATGCCAACCAAAGAATTAGGTATACAAACAGAGTATCTAGCAAACGGATCAACTTAAATACCACAATATTAATCCCAACAGATATTTGAGGTATCAATCATATGATAGGTAGAGTGGAATCTTACCACCAACACACCCCAACATATAACGACTGCCCAAACGGTTAAGAGAATACTTCTCTAACCATACAGCCATCACCAACATGATATCACATACCATCTACCACAACATATAACAACAAACATCAGTCAATGTAATAATGGTCACAAGTCCACGCGTGTGATACCCTTATAATTATGTTCGCGACCATAGTTATAAGCCTATTCCACACGCATACTTACTTCTAAAACCACACATCTCAATGATAATGCACATATACCACATAGCACCTAATACACCATGTAATCCATGCCATCATACTTGCAAGTCCACTTGTGTTGTGACGCATGTATAATTATGTTGGCCACCATAATTATCTATGCCCCCTTTCATAAGTGTACTCCCTCCTATGACAACACATCATGCAAACAATCATACAAACAAAAACAAAAGACGTCGCAAACACTCATCTCGCATGGAACAATTCCATCAATCACGTAAACTCTATAATCAAAATTACTTGGATAAGGTCGATCCAATATCCAAGAGTAATCACGCTCCAACATGGCTCCAGACGGCAAAAGACAATATACGAATTCCAAAACATAACACAAAACAAAAGACGTCGCATAATGGCTCAAACTCCACTCTCGCACTTATTTCCCCACTCAGATCAATTCAACTTACTATTCGCTGTGGACTCTAGATCCGAATCCACACCATTCCATCCTAACTCTCCTTCTTCTTTACTCAACCACCCATTCCTGTTTCCTACATGTTGAGGTAGTCGACAACATGTAAAACCATGTCTATTTCTTTCTTCCAATTCTGTATGATTCACAAGTGCATCCAAATCACGAGGTTTAGACTAAACCACCTCTCCTTCCTATGTGAAGTGAGGACACTACCAAGGGTATTTGGTAATGGCTCCATCTCCAGAAGTCACTGTGGTTCCAAACCTCACCACTTCTTCTCCACCAACGTTTCCCATAAACGTCCTCTCCTTGTCCGAACATGGATACATGCTATCGAAAACACGGATTCTGCGGTTAGTCCGCTTCATCCTACCACCTCTCTCGCATCCGATAGCGACAACGGTAATCCAACGATGCATCTTACGCGCGGAAGACGAATAATAAAGTCGATATATACAATACTATGTATAGGGGATAGAATAGACGTCCGAAACTCAATAAAACATCTCATAAATATAGGAAAATGGACATATAAAATACTATACTTACGCATAGATCCTAAATGCAACTATATGAAGGACTCCTAGGTTATAGTCTAGTTTCAACCACCTACTTCTCTATAACCAAGGCTATGATACCAATATTTCACACCTCGCCAAGGCGGAAACGCGAGTGTGTAACTTCATGGATATCATCACAACACATGGTGTCTATATAGAGAATAACTACATGCATAAAATAAGGCAAGTACAGACACGAAGTGTCATAAAAATACCCCAAAACAAAATAACCAAAACAAAATCTAAAACAATCCAAAAATCCCAGCATAGATGATAAACCACTTCCAATGTAACTAAGGTCTCGTCTAATCACATCCTTATATCTTATCCTTAGAAAGCTCACCTGAAAATGATGCTTAAAATGTCAACATTACGTTGGTGAGATTCATATGTTTAAGACTCATACACGCTAGGCAACCAAAATCACTGTGATTATAAAATATAGATGGACAAATAATTATAGTTATCATACAAGCTACATATGTTCATAAACCAACCATCACACAAAAGACAACCATCGGGCGGAACGTGCCCACCGATCCAAATCCACAATATCCGAGCCAGAACGTGACCCCCGCTCCAAATAATGGGTAATTAATACCCTCCGATCGGACCACACAGAATAAAAGTGAGTAGGAGTACTACTCTCCAATTAGGTCGTATACACGAGCAACAGGGTAAGCACCCTCCCAATTGGACCACACAACATCACACAACATAACATTATCATTCACATATAGCATACATACGATAACATTATAAGTCCAAGCTCTTTGACACACACACATAATCATAGTAATTCAAACCATTTAAGACAAGCATCATTCACATCCCAAGTTTAAAACAAGGTAAAAATGTGGGACTATGAAATCACCTCAAACCTTGTAGCTTCCACAAAACAAATCACAATCTATAACACACAAAAATAAAACGACATTACACATGGTCAAGCCAAAAGCTACAACCCATGTAATACACATATGATGGATGTCTAAGACTCATATGACCCGCCATGGATCTCCTAGACACCATACTAACCATTACCATAACCTAACACTCACTAAATACCTTGCACTTTTAAAATCAGAAAATGCAGAATTTTAGGGTACATTCGCCCACATGAAATCACAACAATTAAAACTCAACAACTCACACCAAAAATTTACCATGGTCTCTCATAAGCATACAAGCTAATCCCAGAAGGCCATGGACTAATAACACACACAAGTACTCAAAAGAAAATCGAACTTGTCAACTATCCAAATTCGGATATGAACGCACATCAAAAAGTTTTAATTAGAATAAAATACTTCTGCAAGTTTTTATCGCGAATCCTTTTCGTGGTAGTATAAGATAACCTAAGACTTAACTATTCCAGAAGTGCTAGTCTAAATACCACTTTTACAACCACAATTCACTATCAAACTTTTACCCAAATTCTGTCCCGGTTTAACAGCTTTGACATCTTATCAATGAAAAATCAAAAGACTAACTTCCCGACCTTGAAATCAATCGTGGCCGGACTTTTTGGAAAGCTCTTTCATTAAAATTCAATTTAGACCAAAAATTCGTGATCTAACTCATCTCCTACTATTTTATCTCTTCGTATCTTTACAGCCCTTCAAAACTGTCTCAAATTAACTCAATGTTTAACACGTTTTATCACCAAACCAACTTCACTAATCATCATACCATTAACATCTAATGATCCTACCATGTTTAACATCATTATTTTCCAAAATTTTATAAACCCTAAATCCATCATAATTTATATTACATGAATTAGATCAATAATTAATTAATTGAATGAAAACTAGTATCAAAAGTATACCTTAAACTTGATTTTTGGCTTCAAAAGCAAAACCCTAATTTTTCCTCTTTCTCCTCTCTTTGGGATCGACCAATATGCAGGAAAAAACGTTTGTGGGGTGTTTGGGTTTGTTTATATATTATTTATGGTTAATCCTTATCATTAGGTGTTGTAATTGGGCTCGAATTTGGTTTTATTTTTCCCCGTTATCCCCTTCTAGCTGAATTTTCCATATATATATATATATATATATATATATATATATATATATATATATATATATATATATATATATATATATTAAATTAATTTATTATACTCAAAACCTCATACTTTTCATATTTTATAAACTCCCAAAACAAAACCTAATATCTTTCGCGATAAACCTTAACTTTTACGACAACCGGAAAAATTAACATTTTCAAAACAAAGTTTCCAAAAATAGAATTCCACACTCTTTTGAAGCATAACTCATAAAAACAAACTCCTCGTAACCCGCTAACGCTCAAACACTTGAACGAAGACTTGTTACGCAAAAATACAAAACACCAAAACTACACAAGTCATTTCTACACCACAAAGGTGATTAAAATGAACTTTCCCAAATTCCAAACTTTCCAAATCACAATAAAAACCATTTACGCAAAAGGATTTAGTGCTAAAACTCACCTATATCACTTCAAACACCTAAGATACACCAAACAAACGTCAACCGAGTCAAGACTATCAGTCAGACTGATCTACCAAAACCATGGTTATTACAATTTATTGTGTATTAAATGCATAATTACTTTAAATATAGAAAGAACAGATTGTTTAATATAGCTTAAACATTTTTCTGTGAGTAGTGTTTAGCAAAACCCCTTATACTAAAATATCAATAGTATAATTATATTATAAGTTTTTTATTTAACTTCTTATCATATATATATATATATATATATATATATTTTTTTTTATTTTATTTTATTTTTTATTTTTTATTTTTTTAACAAAACTTCTTATCATATGATGTATTTGTATTTGATATATCTAAATTTTGGCTTAATGTTGTGGCTTGGACAAGTGTTTGGTATATTATTGGATTAACCTCGAGAACCGCGAAACACTTTTTCATTATTGGCTTAATAGTGTGGCTTGGACAAGTGTTTGGTATATTACATGCATGCGTGAGAATGTCAATTTAAATATTAAACTTTTAAATAAATGTATATATTTTTCGATAATAGGTAATTATAAATAACCATGCGGCAACAAATATACGTAGAACCGAAAATGTGCAGCGCACAGATATGAATACCTCGTTTTTTTATAATAGAGAGTAAATTATATTAGACCAACTTAAATAAAATGTCGACCCGCTGCAATGCACGGGCAAGACAAATCTTTTTTTTTCTTTCAATTGTCAGTACTTGTGTATAAGTTTTGGGGTGAGGATCCTCTCCCATTACTTGACTCAAGTTGGGTATTTGTGAGCAATTTGATTTGATTCAATTACGCAAATCAATAGAACTTCTTTTGATTTGAGTCATTAGATCAAATCAAATGGCTAACATTTCCCAACTTGAGTCAAGTTTGTTTTTCAACTTGAGACAATCCATATCCATAAGTTTGTTGACAACGAATTGTCTGTTTCCATATATATTTCTAAAATTGTATTTGTCATTTTCTATATATAGTTTTTCGAGCATATATATATAGCATCATAACGTCACCCAAAATCTATACCGGATAACTCGTGAAAACACCAAGACTACTTCGTATGTTGTTTCTGACCAAAAATATATTATCTCAAACAGTTATTTCAATTGGCGCTTGGTTTTAGTAACAAAAGTTCGTGTGTCCGTGGGCCCGAAACCAGTTGCTAAGTAATTAACATTTACTTCGAGTTCGGCCTAGTATTTGATAATAAAAATGAACACTTCGTAAAACAGCGTCAAATTTCAATTTGCGTAACAAAACATATTATGATAAGTTGATATGGCTGTTTTTGTCAAAAAATAGCAGTGATCAGTAGCTTTGAGCAGTAGCTACAACTCACCGCTCACCGCTTCTCAAAAGAAGCATTGAAAAAATGAGCATTCCTAAAAAATAACAAAGCTTACCGCTTCTTTGCCAAACGACTACTAAAAATCAAAATGTTCATTCCTCACTGCACCAAAAAGCTCCACACCCATTTGTACCAAACAACCTTTTAATGTGATTTGTGAGCTCTAATGTTATCATACTTTCTAAATAATTTTTCTTTGCAATTGCAGCCCAATGGTTGAGGGTACATAAACCGTAAAGATGATGTCAATGGTCTAAATCTTCTTCTCGATCGTACTTAAAATATGGTTCACGTGATTTACCTCTCTCGTGTACTGCAGGCCGTGTGACCAGTCGGTGAGGGTGCCAGATGATCGGTTATTACCCAAAAGGATAATTAAAATATGTTCAAACACAAGCTAGTGCTGTCGGATGGGCACTTGTGTCATTGCTAATGTAATACCGCCACGAATAAAGCGGTGGTCGTGGGAAAACGCCTCTTGTCCAGGGGTAGAAGCCCTTGCTAAGTCTCTCCAAACTTCCACATCGATTAAATGACAAATCTATGGGTAAATAACGAACATAGCTGACACATTACCACGTTTGATTTTGGTATTCTAATAATTAAGTCATTCAGGTTGGCCGAAATCACATAACATAACATACATTAAGTCATTAATTAGTGATCTCTCTCCGTTGAGCGTTCTAAAATTTGATTGTCCTCTGAGTTATTCAATTGTAAATTTTGTGAATAAACCCATAACATATATATTGACAAAATAATACAATAATCTATAAGAACTTTTGCACTTGTTCACTTGTCTAGTGACTACGTAATTTCAAACACACTACAAATCCAACCGTGTGAACAACTAAACAATTTAAAAGCATAAAAACTGCTATTATTTCCAATTTATTCAACGTGGCTAAATCCCTTAAATTTTAAACTATTGATTAAGAGGCCTAGGTACCCAACGTTTTCCCGTGCGTTTTCCCGCTTAACGCAACCGGACAGCGCGAGTTGGGTACCGTGGCTCGTGTTTTCGAGTCCTGAGCCATCGTCACCAGCCGAGATGGTCCCGGAAAACGCAACCGGACGGCGCGAGGTGGGTACCGTGGTTCGCATTTTCCCGTTTCTTTTTCGCGTTTTCACGTTTTCTTTTTGTGGGTTTTGTGTTAATGTGTGTACGTTTTGTGTTTATGTGTGTTTGTCTTGTTAGTTGTTTAAAACTTGCAGGTAGCAGTGAGGAAGAAAATGGAGGTGGGTGACTGCGTTTTAGAAAATGCAGACATAAGGGGGCATGTATTTTGTGTTTAGGCATTTATATATTTAGGGTTATAATACTTGATAGCTTGGGTTGGCCATGGTAAATTATGTGATTGGGCTTTTAATAGGCTTATAGCCCGAAATTAGTTAAAATATGTATACATGTTGCTAGTAATTTAACTGATATAAGGTGGTTAGTCTTATAGTTATTTTTCTAACATTTTTAGTCCTAAAATGTATAAAAATTTGACTTAAATGTATAAAATGATTTAAATAACTGAAGGTATGTTTTTGGTGTTGTGATGAATTCTGGTGTTATGAGAAAAGGTGCTGATGTGTCAGCACTTTTACTCACGGCACCTGCGGGACGGCTCTAGGGTACCTAGTGCTCTAAGCACGCTCCACGATTACATTGATTATAAAATTGTGATTGTTTTTTCTTTCTCAAAATTATATATAGAGTTGTGACACCTATAGTACATACATGTTTTCCATTTCCATAAGCTAACTCTAAATAATTGTACCATGTCTAGATAGTTACTTTTCATCATATTCGCACGTACCACACATGGGATGCTCAATTTCTTTACCTAATATAATCAAACCTCACATAAAGTAACCATTAAATTTCTCATGGGCCAACTTTTAAAACTAGAAAGTGCATCCGATTCCTTTCTTTTGCATTTTCGTAAATAGCAACTATGATTAACCTAAATACCTAATTCCATGGGTGTGCCAATAAAGTTTTACCAACAAAACGAGCAAAACAGTAACATTCAACCAAACAATAATAGCGATGTTATAGCTAGAAAAATGTGTTTTATATATTATCCGGAAAAATATGTAATAACATTTATAATTCATCATCATATCATACAACTTTTCAACGTTATGCGATAACTTTCGGCATCTTATCCTTTTCCTTTATTCCCATCGAGCAACATTTACAAATCCATCGTATGCTTCCAATAATTATATAAAGTAACGAAAAAGATATCGAAAGTGTTAAAACGAAAAAGAACTTAACGTACAACGTCGATTCATTAAAATGAGTACGTGTGACCAGTGACTCCATAACTCCTGTTATTATCTATCTTGTCACACATTAACACTACACCTTTGCGACAACTGATACTTCATTCCAGTACCAACTTGAATCCCGGGTATCACAGAAGTCATCTTATTATTCCCGAACGGAATATATGCGGGACAAGTGACATGAATATGATATCTTCCGGAAATAAACCTCCCAACTCTCCATCTAACACGTCCATTCATTTTAACAAATATCATAATCGCGCCATTAGATTGATCTTGAGTCAAGGATGCTCCATTATAAGGTGCAACAGGAACATTATTCCCATAAATAAAAGGTGACCAAACATTTGTGTCCTTATGTCCTTGGTACACAGGCTGGATCCCAGTGAAATAAGTGATTTGTTGGTTATGATACACTGCAAAAGTGTTTAGCCTATCGTAGTAAATCCCGATTCTTTCGTTTGGGTTATGGGATGAGATTGTTACTTGAAAATTTGAGGATAGTAAGATTGGGGCGGATACGTTGAAGTTGAAGATTGTGGCATCTTGGAGTACGAACCTAGGCTTTCTTGGCTGGAGAATAGCCCATGTGATCAAGAAAGTGAGGAGTACCAGGAACGCGAGGATTAGGAAGGCGGAACAAAGTTTTCGGAGAAACTTTTTATTTTTATTTTTATGGTGAGTGCATTCTTTGACCGACATGGTGTGGCGCTCCGGTGACGATAGTGGTGTGTTTTTTTTAAGGACTAAGGTGTGAAAGAAGTGTGGACAGCAATTAGTTTTGCTAAAGAAATGTAGACAGGGGAGAGGTTTGGTTTGCTTTGGTTTTTATGGAAATTGAGTGTGTTGTGGTTGCTTGTACTGTACTAGTGACAATGCATCCTGTCATATATTCTTTTTTAACGTTGTATTGACAAAATATACAGTTTTTCTTTGCAGTCGACATGTTAAGTATTGATGGGAATTTTTTGTGAAATTTCATATTGAGATTGACAAAATATTGAGGAAATACATGTTTCTTAAGAGCATCCCCAATGCAATACTTTTTCAAAAGCTTTTCACTATTCTTATAAGTCTTTGAAAAGCTTTTTACCATTACAAATGATGACTTTACAAACAACTTGAAGCAAAAGCTTGGCAAACATCAAGCGGTTTGAGCAATAGCTTTTTATTTAATGCTGTACTTTTTCTTCTACTTTTGAATATCATTTTAATCATGAAAAGCTGTTGTGAAAGCTTTGTGCATTGGAGTTGTTAGTTTTTGATGAGTTATAGTTAATGAAAAAGAGGATGTGGCAACAACAAAAAACTATTCAACTTCTTACCATTGTAGTTGCTCTAATTAAATCATAATTGATTTCAGTGCTGTAGAAGGTTTGTGCAGTACGTGTACTAACCAATAAGTGAATAACTTATTTTAAATTTTTGTTAAATCTGGTCCAGGTGGCTTGAAGTGTGTGCCTTATTCGACTATCACAACTTGTTCACTATTTTTACATCAATATAAAAATAAAAAGGGAATAAAAAAATAAAAAAAAAAAAAAAAAAAAAAAAATTATTCCATTTATTCGAATATAAAACAAAAAGACGTTGAATGTATTTATAGTGTATGGAAGCAATATCATTAAAAACTCATGAAAGGATGTAATCCTAAAATTTTACTGTGGAACTGGTCTTTGTAATGCACAAAAGAAAAAATAATAGTTCATTCTAAATAAATAAATATTGATGAAAAAAGTTTGTTGAACCATAAACTTCTAAACTGTAATCAATCCCATTAACACCTTTAATGATTGTTCAATTTTGGTAAAATGTGATTTAATGGATTATTTTCATAGTTAATGACTTGTACAATGATTGAGACATAGCAAGAGTCCAAGCTTAGCACGACTGTCCACATACAGTATTATACAAAAAAATTTGTTAAAAAGACAAATACAGGTAGTGTGTTGCATGTGCTCACATGCACCTTCATACACATTCAACTTCATAACTTACTCTACCGACATCGTGTTTTGTATGCTTTAATTCATGATAAGTTTCACATTGCCTGTTTTTACCAATAAAGTTTTATGTGTAATTATATCACTTTTAATCAGAAGTTAAAATTCTACTCCCAAAATCATAAATATTTGTTGCTTCAAGTTAAAATTATATCTTGAAATGATGAAAAGGATCCCTTAGGTGTAGATGTCAAGTCATGAAAAAAGAGACTTTTTCTCCTTTTGAGTTAGTGGAATATTAGAAAAAGATTAAGATACCAACACCACTGAAATACAATGATTATTCCAAGGTTCTCCATCATCGGTGCAAAAATAATAAAAGGTTCTTTGATCCTGAAATTAATACAAAGTTAAACCTTTCCACAACATAAAAAAAATAAGTCCTGATTCCTCTTGACTTGAATTTTGTAAATGGAAAAAAAAAATTAAAAGTTATTTCGTAATAGAGTCTTTATCAACCGACGATTGAATTACAATTGATAAGCAAACGTGAATGATAAAGACTTAATTACAACGTCTAGTAAGCTTTTTGTATAGAAGATTCTATGCTATTCTTATTAGTTGTTAAATTCTACATTATTTCAATTTCTTTTAACTTTTCATGTCATAATAAGCTACAAAAGAAATTTCCCAGTGTTTAAAAAACTTTGAGGACAAAATCTCTAAAATTCAACCGAGTATATTCACGGATTTACAACAAACGCTTCACGATAAAAAATATTTATTGCATTTGAGGCCGTTCATTTATTGAAACACAAATAAACAGATTTCTTTGCCTTAAACGTGTACATTTTTTTGGGCAAAAAATTAGAATTTTCATTTTTTGAATATGGCAAAGATTTTACATGGCACATAGGCAGAAACCAATAAAAGAGAATACAACCCAAATGAAAATCAGGTAAAAAAAAAAAACTATAACTATATTTTTGCTAAAGTAGGATTTAGAAACTAATAGAGATTACTTGATTCACAAAATGTGACAATTTGAAATTGGTGTTAGTCGAAAAAGTAATAGTACTAACTTTATGAAATAATAAAAATACAATACCATTGTTGTATTTCCTTTGAGAAACAAGCGAGTAGTATATAGCCGACACTTTAGTGTATGTGTGGGCCAAACCCTTATCAAGATGAAAATTCCCGGTAGAGGACTTTTCAACTTCGCTATAGACCGAACGTGATTGTTTCACACTTTTGCCTAACTCTTGCCTTTCAATAATGTAAACACAATATATTCAAAAGTGATCAAAGTTGTAGGCTATATCACTTTGAACAACATGTTAGTTAAGGGCCGAGTGTTTCGATTTACTATATCATTCAAGTCAATATTTATTATATGTAAGATGTACTTGTAAATTCATCCATGTGAGCCTATTATTTTAGGGTAGGCGTAGGCATGTGGGTGAAAAGTGTTGGAATTATTATATCATGACATTTATATAAATAAACCAAGTACATCAAAGTGAGCATGAGCGAAAGCAATTGTAATAGATCGAATAACATGTAATTAATTAATCATTAATTTAAATAGTAAGCATACCTTTGTGATTCTAGCCCGAACAAGAATCAATGCAATCTTCCGAAACCAAGAACCCTAATTAGGGTTTATAAGGATTATAAGAATTACCCCTTACCTTTTTGTAATTCAATCCAAGAATCAAACAATAGTGTGTTTGATTCACGTTCTTGTACACACGTACTAATTCAAGAAAAAGTATTTGCAAGTAATAAACACAAAACCTTTTTAGATCTTATGAAAATCGAAACCCTAAGGGTTTGTTTGATAAGAATCGATCAAGAAAAGAAAGAGGAGAGAAAACACCAAGATGTGTGTGTACAAGTTATCAGAAAAACCTACATCTTGGGTTTGCTTATATACTACACAAAACTTGGAGCTCAAGGCACAAAGGAGGTGGGATTCCCCCTTAGGCCGATCGGTTGTGGACTCCCATAGGGGATTCCGGAACCTTCTCTTGTTTTCATGTTTTGTCTAGTATTTACTTTCCTAATATTCGTTTAATAAATAATTAGTCATTAATCAATAATACTAATTATTATTATTTATTTTGTGTTTAATAATTAATTATAACATTTTATAAATAATTATTGCTTTTTCTCTTCATACGTATTGTGTGCAATCCCGTGATCTCAAGTTCGATCCTAACATACAACTACTAAAATAATGTCCATAATCTAACAGCTCTCACTTGGACATATTTTAATAGTGTAATCACATCGGTTAGCGTCTTGCAACACGCCGATGCCTCTAGTACGATCTCGAGTAAGGCTCCTGGAAAACCTTTTAATGATTTCTCATTATTATTATCCTTTTGTTTCTAATACCATGTTAATAAGGATATGGATTAAAGTCATTCCTTAATTAACCATTCTGTTTCTCGTTGTTTATGATTGATCAAGATTACCAAATCTTCTGAACATATTCAGGGGAGATATTGGGTGCGGCCGCACATGCATCTTACCAACCCTACGAGGGGCCCAGCAGTATTAAACTCCAAAAATAAATTTGAATGAACAAATTCTATCTTGAATACAAGCAAAACCCGCAAACTTTGTAACATTTCCGAAAACAACCCTTATGACTACCAGTTACGTATAGCGTTAAGTTGTTCCACAAAAATGTACTACATTCATGACACTTATCTTGCATCTCAAGTCTGAGGATAACTTCTCATGATTTACTTAATAACAAAATCCATAAAGTAACATCATGTAATTGGGATAAGTCCTATATTCGGTATCATTGAATATCATCTGAAATGGCATGACTACGTATCAATATACTTTAAGTATATTATACCAACCTTCAGATTTGTCTTGATTTAATAATATTCCCATATTATTAACTGACAACGGACAATTTAGAATAACCTTTATTTATGGATTTAAACATACAAATATAGGATACAATTTATTATAAATTAAACATACCATGTATTTAAATTTATTATAATAATTTATTAACATCCCTTATCTAAATACTAAATAGATCAATGCATGAAAATCTTGTTGATGAATTATGTCTCAAGTAATGACATTCCTACTTGTTGACAAAACATAAATCATCCAACTTTGATCTATCGGAATTTTAAGAATACTTATTTCAAGAATTCAACTAGTGAAGTTCTTGTATGTGCATACTCAACTATTTTGACAATGCCATATAATATTTCATAAAATGTGAGTTTTAAGAAAAATAAACTACAAGGGTTAAAAATGAAAATCCTATAAACTTAAACTTAAAAGAAAATTAAATTAAAAAGAAAACTATATTTTTGATTATTTTATTATTTATTATTAATTATTTAATTAAAAACTATTTAACTATTTAATTAAAACTAATTTAATTAAAAACTAAAAATAATAAACACTACAAATTAAACTAAAAACTTACAAAAATAATTTCTAAACTTAAAAATGAACTTGAAGAAAGTATAAAAAATAAAAATAAATATTTTTGTCTTTTTATGAATTTCTTATTAATTAAAAACTAATTAAATTAATTATACTAATTAAATTATTTCAAATTACAAATAATACTAAATTAACTTAGAAAATTATGGAAAAATTTAAAAAACTATTTTATGACTTATAAAAGTTATAAAAAATATAAAAACTAGGTGTTACTTTATAAAAACTAATTATGCTATTTAAAACTTATTTATTAATTAATTACTAATAAAACTAATATTAATTATAATTAATACTAAAAGACAAAACAAAAATCTGAGAAAATTATTAAAAATACTTTAATCTAAAAGGAAATTATTAAAAATATAAAAACACAACTTACCTAATAAAAATATAAAAATGAAAATTAAAATTAAATTAAATTAAATAGAAACTATCACTTATTTTCATATTGTCTTTTCTGGATTTTTCTTTTACAAAACTATATTATACTTAAAAATAAACAACTTTAATAAAAACAACTAATTTATAGCTTATTAATAAGCACTGTGGAAGCTTATTACCTCCACAGTTGACTATGGTTGACCAAATAAGCTAATAAGCGCAACAGAGCTTATGTGGGACCCACTATGGCTAAATCTGGTTTAAATGAATAAGTTGGACTTGTCTAAGCTAGAATAAGCTAGATAAGCTCAGTAGATAAGCTGATAAGCAAGTTTAAGCCAATCCAAAACTCAAAAGCAACACAGAATAGGGACAAACTTTTGGGGCTTATACAGGTGAGGTCCACAGGGTACCAGGTCAAACAAAAGGTCAACACTAAGAGTCTACTAGGAGGGGGATTCAATGGAACAAGATTTGAGGTCTGGGGCCCACTGTGGTGGTCACAAATCACCACCAAAGTGGTGGTGATGGACTGAGTCAGCTGGTGCAGAGCAGGGTTCACCCCCTGCAAGTGTCTTTGAGGGTGAGTGGGGCCCAGTACAAAATTGCTAAAAATATAAAGATTGTGGAATCTTAAATATGAGCTGGTAGAGTATTACTAGGAACAAGTTTCAAGTCCTAAATCCTACTCCTAAATTCCAAACAAATCTCCCAAGTTTTGGAAAAATCTGAGAACTACAATTTGACTTTTTATGAAACTAACCTAGTTTGACTTATATGAACTTTGATCCTTCTAAACTAACTGAGAATGATATTTTATGATATAATAAGACTAATTTATGCACTTACAACAAGATATGAGCATGTATGACTGAATTGGGAGTGTCAATCCTAAACAGTTAACTGCTTATGGTTTGTAAATGTGATTTTTGACTTTCTACACTAAACTTACCCAATTTTATTACTTACCTAACTGACTTAGACCTAATATAAATTGTGCGCACAGAAAATACTAACAAACAAACCCTGCAACACATAGTAACAGGCTAATCCAAACACACCTTAATATGATTGATTACACTACAACTTTTGATTTCTAAACTATAACTACTGATTTTTAAGATTAAAACAGATTAAGTTAACTATATTAAAGCTATGTGAATTAAAATTACACTACAAAAACATTAAAACTAGTAAAGCTAAAAATTGAAGAATTGCTTACAAATGAAGATAAGCTGAGAACAATGAACCAATGAACCAAATCAATACCTAGTGTCCCCCATAGGACTCTAATACCATTTTCAATCCAAATGACACCTGCTTCTTGCTTCCACCTTCTTCTACACTAATTTTTTATTTATTTTGGATTTTCTTGTAATTTTTTTTAGTATTTTTCTTTTGTTAACTTATATTGATGACTAAAGCTTCTAAAGCTTAACTAAGCTTTGTCATAGCTTATTTGAGCTAATAGAATCCAGAAACAAGACTAGAAACAACAACTAAGCTTTTTGATAATTCTTGAAACAAAAGTGATTTGCATAAACTGAGATATCCAACTGAAACTTGAAATTAACTTTAATTAAGGATTGAAATACATGAGATTAACTGGTACAAGCTTGTTTTAATTGAAATTACAACTGAATTAAAAGTTTACACTACCTACAAATAATTTACTCTAAGACTACACTAATACTCTTCACCCAGTGCTTCTTTTCTTGATAAATAGAGTTTCTTGCAGTCTTGGAAGACTTTCCCACCAATCCCCAACCGTTGATATTGTCCAATTAATCCTAGCCATTCAAAACCACTTTTGGCGCCAAAATAGTCAAACTGACAGTTTGGGGTACTGTGTATTGCGTGGTGATGTTTTCAAGGGCTTGGAAGGTTGTGTGAGGTGGAGGGATTGCGTGGAGAGGCTGGGGGGTCAAGTGGTGGTGAAACAGGCAAGGTGGAGGAGTGGTATTGGTGCTACAGTAGTGTGGGAGGGAAAGGTAGGGGAAGGGTAGTTTTGACTTGAGTTGACCCGGTTTTAATATAAACGGGGTGGGCTGGACTTGGAAGTGGGCTTGGGGTGTAAAGGGTAGTGGATGGATTGGATTTTGGTTTTGTTTTTGGTTTTGGGTTATAATAAAAACATAGGATCCGTTTGGTTTTATGTAACATAGGGACCAATTTTGTAATATGGGAAATTTATAGGGACTGAAATTGTAAATTCCCATATGTAATCATAAGGACCTATTTTGCCATAATTGAATAGTACACGGGTATTTTTGATATATTTCACTTTTTAAATATCCGGGGACTATTTTTGCCAAACTGCCAAACTTGAGGGATCAATTATGTAAATTCACCAAACTTCACACCAAGGACCATTTCTGCAAAAGATTATTAGTTCAAGGACCAAAATTGATTTTTTCTCAAAGTTTTAAACATCCCAGGGACCATTTATGTCAATTTGCAAAGTACAGGGACTCAACTTGTAATTTTGTGAAACTTTGCACCAATGGACTAAATATGTAACTTTATGATTAAAAAGGACCTTTGGTGACTTTTTCATGTTTTTAGAATAATCAGGGACTAGTTTTGCCAATTTATGAAACTTGAGGGACTGAAACTGCCAATTATGCAAACTTTGTACGTTTTTCATCTATTTTTGCATATTTTGCATTTGAAACATATAAAACACACTTCTAAGATATTTTAAGTATTTTGATGCATATTTGAGTGTTTTTGTATGTTTTGGCAGCTCAGATTGGTATAAAATGATGAGTATTTAGACACTCATCACATACATATCTATTTAGACTTTCTAAATAATATATCATGTTATATTAGATTTATTTACCGCACATGTTTCAACATTGATTCCAAGGTTATATGTCTTATTTCCTAAATCTTACAAGTAAAATTTCATTCCATTCTAGGACTTAACATTTACTTATATGGAATATTACTTTTCATATGTTCCACAACATATATGATTTAAGAAATTAAACATAATACTCCCACTAGCTTTTAGGAATACTTAGAAATTATCTTATTTCAATTATAAACCAAACATGGATTTAATAATTAAACATAAAATAATCTTCTAGATGCATGCATTTATCCATCCATGGATCATTGCACCATGTACACTTCCAAAGATTTATTTGAATTCATAAACTTCTTTTGATTACTTATCGTCCTCGCTCAAGTAATCATTCATGAAAGAGTTTTGATATTCTATTGTCTATTTCATATAAATGAAACTAAATATGACAATCATAATCTTTATATATTTAATGTATTTATAATAGAATATTCAATCACAGTTAATTGCTTAAGTGTGATTAATAATCTTGTCATAAGAAATGCATTAAATACGTGCACAATATTGTCCATATGATTTCTATACAAAGATTTAAACCACAAGGTTACCTTATCTTTGAAGAAACTCATCTTCATTTTCTAGTCTAACTATTAAGATAAACCAAGTTTCTAAAATTGATTATCTTTATGGACAGCATCTTAATCATTCATAGCATGTGTACTTTACCCAATTTCATATTTGGTAATGTATCATAATGATTATCAGGTTTACAATAATCCTGTAAATCATAGCCCTCAGCATATTAATCAAATATCTGAGATATATATTACTATTCTATGAATGATAATTCCATCATTTTGAGATTTAACATTTAACATTTAACATTTAAATGTCAAACTTTATTATCATGTTGAGATTTAACATTCAAATGTCAAACTTCATCATGATGTTTACTAGTGTATTTTAGAAGATTATGTATCTTGTAATTTTATCTTTTAAAAATCAAAACTCCCACTTGCTTTTAGCAATTTAAAGACTATCTTTAAATACTTAGCAAATTAAGCAATAATACAATATTCTCTTTTGGGATATTACAAATACATATTGACAGTTCCTAACTTAATTTTGTTAATAACCTCTTCATAAGCAGTTAAACAAATTTGGAACTTCAATTTAAGACTTAATGTGATTCATCACATTCCATCATATGATAATGTCTTATTAATCTTCTATGTTAGAGTTTTATTAAATATGTCCAAGTCATACTCAACATTCTAACCTTGGTAACTTTTGAAAGAAAAGAAGTCATAGTTATCTTTAATCAAACAATATAACAAAAGTTTGATTCTCCTAACTGAACATACCATAAACATTTGATATTTCATTAGTATTAATATTGTAAGTCAATCTAACAATATTTAAGATAACCATATTCCTCTTGACTTGTCTATTTACCAACTAAGTCATTTTAATGGTATAATAGTATTTTCAAGCCAATTACATGCCTTATAACACAAGTACTTTTTACAAAGTTACTTCATGTCCATGTCTTTACAAGAAAGACATAAACTGTTATAATCCCACTATACGTTATAAGTCATTTAACAATTTAATAACTTCATGTATATGTCTTAATTAAAAAACATAACAAGATAACGTCTTACTTTATTATAAGTCTTGTAACAATTAAAAGACTTTATATTTATATCTTTTCAATGAAACATAAACATGTTTAACTAAAGTAATTATGAACACCATCTTTTGGTTTCAATAGTAATTTCAAGTTAATATATTACTTCACAATAATGTAAATAACATTATTTCTTCATTTATTTATGTCATTCCAAGAACACATAAATATACAGATTGAAGTAGCATTAGATTACTTAATTAATTTATGTCATTCCATGAATTCATAAATCTATAAAATAAAGTAGTCTTGTTATCATATTGACACATGTTCTAATAGGTATCTAATTTAGAAACTGCAAATTCTCATAGTTCAGTTACATCAGTTGATCTGCTAGTAATGAAAATATGAAATTCACCTTGTTGTTGCAATCTAGTTAAGCTCTCACATAACATAAATTGTAACACCAAGTGTTTCTTGAATTAGCCTAGTATAATTCATATCAGAACATTATTCTAATTTAGAAACTGCAAATTCTCATAATTCAATTACATCAGTTGATCTGCTAGTAATGAAATATGAAATTCACCTTGTTGTTGCAATCTAGCTAAGTTCTCACATAACATAAATTGTAACACCAAGTGTTTCTAGAATTAATATTAGAACATTATTCTCTTACCTTGTAGTCAAGAGAATCCATTAAATCATATCTTTATGAGTTGTTTCTTGAACACATTAAAGATAACATTTCTCCCACTTTTGCATGGAACAACCTCATATAGTTGATAAACAACCTGCCATGCATTTGTTTATGTGTTCAATATGATTGTGTCATAGATTTTAGCATAACAAGTATATGTAAAACAACAATGTCTAGTAAGGAAACGTACAAGACTATCCTTAAAAGTATGAGTGTCTACACTTGGAAAGTAATTATCTTTAGCTACCAAGATGTCAAAGCTTGTAACTCCCACTGAATTAAAGATCATTACAATAATTCCTTATTCAGTGATAAGTACACAATACTCCCACTGAATTTGACAACATTGTAAATGTTTCATATCCAGTAAAAGAAAATAGCGTGCTTTTAACTTTCCTACACCTTTAAATGTCCATACGTAACAATTACTTATGTACTAAAAGTGTATTCTACTACGTAAATGATGGACTATCCACCAAATGCTATTAACTTGAAAAATTGAGCATGCAATTTCTTCCTTAATAGGTCTACCATCCTACAATGTATGTAGCACCTTTGAAATATTCAAAACAACTAGTTTGTCTTTAAACATTTTGCAGTAATTAGTCTAGCTTCTAATTTTAATAACTCATAAAATGTCATACATAATTTTCTGTTAACCAAATATCATATTTGTTACTAAGAATTTGATCACCGAATGAGGATGATAAAATCCCCATGAAAAATGTATGCAATTTTCTTAACCATTAAAAATTTGCTATGAGTTATATTAGAATTTAGACATATCTAATATTCCTATTATCCTTTCTCATTCATGAAAGGAATAGGATTGTGTCTCACTCTTCCTTCATAGAAAGGAGACTTCTTTTGTCTTTCAAGTAAATATTTCTTAATCAAACATATGTTTGAAAACAGAACTAAATCAATTTACCAAAGCCCAAAGTGCGTTTACGGATTGAACGTTGCATTAATACATTAAAACGAATTACAAAATTCAATTTCAGTATTTTCGATAATTAGATCTTTAAGAAAATAAAATACCTATTGGTAAATATTCATATAAACCATAGTATTTTCTTAAAGCTAGGATCCTAATTGACATAGTACCATTACATCAGTTGATCTGCTAGTAATGCTAGTATTCAACAAGGTAATTGTCGAACAATAATTGCCAATATCATATTGCAATTCCTAGATTTATAGGATTTACAATCACAAAACTTTTGTAATGTAAGCATGTTTGATCCCCATCTTAATGCCTTGAGTCCAAGATCTCACTTCCTACTCAATTTAAATCGTCTAACTTAAAAACTGCAAACTCACAAATCCATCACATCAGTTGATCTGCTAGCAATGAATTTATGAAATTTACCTCTCCATTGCAATCTCGCCAAGTTCTCACATGCCGTAAATTACAACTTCAAGTGTTCTTAATTAGATGGCATTCGACTTAATTTTATAAGGGTATTAATATTTTGATGTGATCAAAATAATGTATGAAGAAGCATGCATACAACTTCATAACATTGGTTGTACAAAACATTTTTATTACCAATTTGCTAAGAATAAAATAACAAAGTTTTGATTGAGGTATCGGGTTCACCAATTAAAGAATAACCATCAATTATCGTCCACTATATCGTACTTTTGCATAAGCCCGAAAGCTTAGTGTTTCGGATAATCATTGTGGAATTGTGGATTATTCACCCTTAAGATAACAATGTACATGTAATGGTTGTTCGGTAAGTCTAATTTACACACAAACGAGCGTTAAGACAGAATGTTGTCTCTCTAAGGCAACAATTTAATGCGCTGCCATCCTTATACCCATCTTATGGTGTGTAAACTTCGGTCGAGCCTATTTAACCATTACGTACAAAAACATCAATCAACCAATTCTTTGAGATTTAAACTCTTAAAAACCAAAACAATTTCGCCATTATTTAGTCCATATTATTTTTCTATTCAAAAATTACCCTTTTCGTTTATAAACATGTCCAACACAATAAATAAACAAAAACAAGTAATATACAATAAAAAAATAAAACAACTAAATAAACAAATATACATAATCATAACAATTAAATATGTATAAAACATGTAGCCACATGCAAATCTTATTCAATAGTCCTATTAAAAATCAATCTAGGTGTATTACGTATTAATTCAATTAGGGCTTTCTTTTTCTTGGAAAAAGAGCCACATATATCGATAAATCGATTGCGTAAGCCAAAATTAAATAAATACCACATAGCACATAATTGATTACTTAATATTGGAGTCATTCCCAATTCGACATCTATTAATAAATTTACATGTTTCGATATAACTTAACCATTAATTCATATAACCAATTTAAACCATTTAAATTACCACACAATATAAAAATCCATGCAAATATGCACTTTTTCATGGATTTAGCTTAACAATTAATATATTGCACCAAGATCGTTTACTAAAACGCATAACAATTACATGACATCTTAGGGTTTCTAATCATATTAAAAAAAAATTAAAAACCAGAACCCTAAAAACCCTAATTAGGTCAATCGACCCATAAAATTTTAGGGTTAGGAATCTAACAAATAAACCCTAAAAACATGTAACTAAATGAATCAAGATCCAATTTTTATGCGTTTCGATAATTAATTACACATTATAACGGCTCTAGATGCCACCGTTGGAATTATTATATCATGACATTCATATAAATAAACCAAGTACATCAAAGTGAGCATGAGCGGAAGCAATTGCAATAGATCGAATAACATGTAATTAATTAATCATTAATTTAAATAGTAAACATACCTTTGTGATTCTAGCCCGAACAAGAATCAATGCAATCTTCCAGAACCAAGAACCCTAATTAGGGTTTATAAGGATTATAAGAATTACCCCTTACCTTTTTGTAATTCAATCCAAGAATCAAACAATAGTGTGTTTGATTCACATTCTTGTACACACGTACTAATTCAAGAAAAAGTATTTGCAAGTAATAAACACAAAACCTTTTTAGATCTTATGAAAATCGAAACCCTAAGGGTTTGTTTGATAAGAATCGATCAAGAAAAGAAAGAGGAGAGAAAACACCAAGATGTGTGTGTACAAGTTATCAGAAAAACCTACATCTTGGGTTTGCTTATATACTACACAAAACTTGGAGCTCAAGGCACAAAGGAGGTGGGATTCCCCCTTAGGCCGATCGGTTGTGGACTCCCATAGGGGATTCCGGAACCTTCTCTTGTTTCCATGTTTTCTCTAGTATTTACTTTCCTAATCTTCGTTTAATAAATAATTAGTCATTAATCAATAATACTAATTATTATTATTTATTTTGTGTTTAATAATTAATTATAACATTTTATAAATAATTATTGCTTTTTCTCTTCATACGTATTGTGTGCAATCCCGTGATCTCAAGTTCGATCCTAACATACGACTACTAAAATAATGTCCATAATCTAACAAAAAGGTGAGTCATAAACCACCCACAAAGCCTTAGAAGCCGTTTGGTTTGAGTATGTAGGAATCAATCAATAAGATTCATAACCAAAAGGCTTGTGTCCTTGTGTGAGAATCTATTCAAACAAATGGTTATAGGTTCAAGTCATACTTAGGACATGTAAAATGGTTGTGGTGTATAAATTGTGAATTAATTAGTTGTCGTTACAACAAGAACAACAGCAACAGCAACAACAACAACAACAGCAACAACAACAACTGTTAGAATTATTAAATCATTACATTCATATAATTAAATAAATCAAGTAGTCACATTATGCGGAAGCGTAGGATCATGTATAACATATAAAAGATTAACTAAATCATAAACAAGAATGTACCTTTGGATTCTAGCTAAACAAGAATCAAACTTCAATAAATCTTGAACAAGTAATGAACCCTAATTAGGGTTAATACGGATCAATGATTAATCCCTTACCGTTTTGTTAATCGATCCAAGATACAATCAATAGTGTGATTGTACTACGTTCTTGTACACGTACTATTAACGAATTAAAGTTAATGCTAGTTAAATAATACATAAAACAATTTTGTTTTAAGAAAAACAAAACTATTCAACAAAGAAAACAAAACATCAAAAACCCTTTATGTTATTGTTGTTGTCATTTCACAAAAAACAATTATATTTTCTCATGCACATGCATGATATACTCATGCATGTATATCAGTCTTTTTCTGTGAACATATCGAGAGGTACGAAGAAAGAAAACCAAGGCTTTATTTAATGTGTGTATAAGAGATACAAAAATAAATCATTGATTTTGCTTTTATAGGATACAAAACTTAGGGAACAAGTTAGGGCTTGGGTTGGGTTTGAAACCCTTGGCCGATTGGATCTAAGAGCCCACAAGGGTTCTAGATCTTTCTTGTTCTCTATTTTTTATCCATGGTCCTTATCTTTATCCGTTAGTCAATTTTCGTTAATTACTAACGTTCTTTATTTGTTTTGTGTAATTAATAAATATATCTTTTTATATCAAATTATTAAACTTTAATTCTCATACATAAAGTGTGAAATCCCGTGGTCTCGAGTTCGATTCTAGACATACACTTATTAATATTTATCCACAAACTCTAACAGCTCCCACTTGGATATTTGTAAATAGTATAATGACATTGGTTAGTGTCTAGCAACACGCCAATGCCTCTAATTCAACTCGAGGGAGGTCACCTGGAAAAACCTTTAATGATTCATCATTATTATTATCCTTTTGTTTCTAATATCACGTTAATAAAGATATGGATTTTAGTCATTCTTTAATTAACAATTCTGTTTCTCGTTGTTTATGATTGAGTAAGATTAGTAAAACATCTGAACGTATTCCAGATAGACTTTGGGCGTGCTCATGCAAACATCTTTTTTTTTTGGGTAAAAGGTCAACGACCCGGTAAATATATTACTCCAAAAAACATTTAAGTACAACGGATATGAGTGAATCCCATATCTCAGCCCGTTACATAGGCGAAAAGCTTACATAACAAGATACTTCCTATTTTCTAGACAAGAAAACAAAACCACTACCACATAATATAGAAAGACTCGGACAAAAATATAAACTACTTCCCACGACCTTGGAGATTAAAGCCATAAATGGCATTAAGAGCATCCAATTCCCCTGGAAGATCATAAATTTGCTTCGAGTAATCATCATAGTCATCAAACTCATCTTCACGCTCATGACCTCCACCAAAAAGATTTGCAGATTTGTCGAACGTGTTAAGAACCTCATCCTCCTCACTATCGGAAACCACAACATCACCCACCTTGGAAAATGGGTTAGCCTTCTTAGTGACAGAGGCAGACGGAATAGGATGACCATCATCATCCACAAGAGTAGCTTTCCCATCGATAAGTAGCTTTTCAAGCTTACTAATTTTCTCAACTATAGGAGTAGAATCAACTTCCTTAGTTTCCAATGAATCACTCACAAGCGGTTCTTGTGATGTAGCACCAGTCTTAACCGACACATCCTCCTTAACTTCTATTGTACATCCAGCATCCACATCCATGTTGCTGTCATAAGTAGGAATACCAAACGCATCCGTATCATCCATATTGAGAGCATCAAATTGGTTAGATGTAGAAATCGTTGTACCACTAGAACTAGCCACATCAGAAGTCTTCTTCTTAGTGCCACCAACATTCTTAGGTTCAGGAGGAGTCTTTTTGGGTTGATACTGAAACTGCTTACCCACAACAGGTGTAGTAAACCCTCCTTTACCCGGAATTGTAGAACCACCTTGTTTTCCTTTCTTCCTGTTAGTAACAGTCTTGAAACTATCAAATACAGGCTTAGTAGGCTGAACAGGAGTTATAAAAACTTTAGGACAGTCAGTCAGATTATGACCAAATATCTTACACTTGTCACAACGAGGTGGTTGCCATTCGTATTCAACCCGTATCTTCTTAATAGTCGAACCCGAACCATCAAGTAATGGTATCTCAACAGTGAGGCTGTCCCGAAGCACCTCATCTGACTTCACTTCTATCATGCATCTAGCAAAACTACTACGGCCCCACAATTCCTTGCACATTTGGCTTGTAAAAGCATTTAACCTTTTGGGCGTACCAATCAGTGTGGCAAGAAGACTGAGGCCATCATCAAAAAACATTGCAAGAGGGACATCATGGAAATTAACCCACACCGGGATGTTAGTCAAATCCTCTTTAAGTAGATTAGTGTTCAAAGTCCATGGTTTAAGAATAATAGGAACATTTCTGATCAACCAAGGACCGTTTTCAAGCACACCATCAACACCTTGCTTCGAATTGAACTTAAAGAAGAAGAATCCCTTTGCATTCATCATTACCTTTTGCACACCAAACTTAGCCCATGCATTGCGTACATAGTAATCAACAACAGGAAAAGCAAGGCGTTGGCCAAGAAAATAACCATAGAGAGTATTCTCAAACCTCGTGTTTACCTCTTCCACTACTTTCAATGGAACTGAAAGGTCAACATCATCCTTCTTTTTGCTACATTCCAACCTCCGAAAATTAGACACATGTTTCTGAGGTGCATTAGAAGTAGCACACGCGTAAGAAACCGACTTCACTCCAGTACCACTAGTAGTATCATCCTTAGAAGCATGAGGACCAGAAGCATTCGAATTAGAAGTTTGCCCAATACCACTCGAATTGTGCAAATCAGAAGAGGAAGCCTTATTAGCAACAATCTCACGTAGAATATCATTCATGGCTTCATCAAAATTCTTATGCGCATTCGATAGCAATTGCTTCACAGTTTCAGCACTTGTAACCGGCTCCAGGTCGTCACCATGTGATAAATCTTGCGTAAGTGGAATCGCCTCTACTTTCTGAGTACCATTCATGTCAGGTGCATCATCCACATTCAAACTAACACTACTAGGGCTCATCGTTGAGGATGTACTCAACTCACCAAAACTAGTAGTGGCTGTTTGAATATTACCAAGTGAAACCGGCTCCACCAGGTCCTGTTTGCTCCCAACCAATTTAGCAACATCATATTCATCAGCATGCACTATGCCATCAATTGGACAATTAGCTTCAATATTAGGGTTTGGTTCAACCCTAACAGCCGTAAGTTGAGGCGCAATAGTGTTACCAGCATCCCTTTCCTTCAAACGCTGCATATGGGCAGTTAATCCATCAATATCTCCATGCACAATACCAGCTGACTTAGAAGTATTCGACTTACTTGTTTTGCTAAGAAACCCCTTGTTCATCTTCTCATGCAAACATCTTGTCAATCCTACGAGGGGCCCTGTAGTATTAAACTTCAAAACAAATTTGAAGAAACAAATTATATCTTGACTACAAGCAATAACCCATGAACTTTGCAATATTTCTGAAAACAATCCTTATAACTACGAGTTACGGATAGCGATAAATTGCTTCACAGAAATGCACTACATCCATGACACTTATCTGGTATCTCAAGTCTGAGGATATCTATTTTCATGATTTATTTCATGACAAGATCCAAAAAGTAAACTCATGTAGTCGGGATAAGTCCTATATTCAATTTATTGAATATCATGTGAAATTGGCATGAGAACGCATCAATATACTTTGAAGTATATTCTAACTAATACTCAGATTTGTCTTAGTTTAATGATATTCCCTCATCATTAATTGACAACGGACAATTTAGAATAACATAAGTTATTCACGGATTTAAACATGCAAATATAGAATATAATCTATTATTAATTAAAACAAATGTACTAAGTACTCTAATTTATTATAAATAATAATTGTTTAATATCCCTTATCAAAATACTAAATAGATCAATGCATGATAATTCTAGTTAATGAATTTTGTCTCAAGTAATGACTTGTTGACAATTATGCCTCAAGTAATAACAATTTGTTATGAATATGTTTATTATATTGATTGTACACATTAATCATCATATTCATGACCTTTATGATTAGTCTTGTAACACCCAATATGTACTTAATACCATTCATGTTAAGGTCCCTATAAATAGAGGCACCTAATATAATGTGAAGACACACCAATAACAAACTCTATATTTCCCTCTCATACTCTTTATGTTCCTTTGATCATTGTTTTTATTGTGCTATTAGACTGTTGTTTCACAATACGTTATCAGCACACTCAAAAGCTTTAGGTTTGTTTTGTTTTCTCTCGTTTTTCCACCAGATGGAGGAGTGATATGGTATTGAAGTAAGTTTTGATCTCAGGAGGTAAATTTTAATCCCTAATTAAATATTGAATATTTATACATGTTCGTTGATTCAAGGTATGTGTATTGTAATTGTTTGTATAACCAAAATTAAGTAAGAATTAAAATATTGATAAAACAAAACAATGAATCTGTTGTATGCTAGGTTTTTTTACAAGCTTTATCTCATATGCATTTTTAATCATAGCTCATCGATTCAAGATGTATTGCTACTAATATATGTTGTAATTGATGGTAATTATAATTCATGTATATTTATCGTTTTCTTCGTATCAAAATTAGGGAATCATAAGATGGTACGTTCTATAAGTGTAGTCCAATTGCTGAAGTATAAGTTGTAGTCCAATTGCTAAACTGGATATTTAATACTATGTTATAGCGATAATTCTTTAGACCACATGTGCATGTTTATATGTTTTGAAATTGTTAACCTTGTTTGATTTATTCTGGAATGAGCACATATTTATCTTTTTGTCATAAAATTACTATGCCAAACGTTTACCGATTCTTCTTACTAGCTAACATACATAAAAGCATTTACATGCATGTATGGTTATCTAATTATTATTAGTCATTGTATTTGATTTTTTTTAGTCACCAAACTATTTTTATAGTTATGTTTGCATAATTGATTTATCATGGCACCTTTTGTCTAATTAGAAGTAATTATAATAAGATAGTTTTATAAATTTAGTAATAGTATCATGGCTTGATTTGATACTCGTGAAAGTTAATGATGACTATGTCGTTTTAATATTCTGGATGTGATATAAGGACATGCTTAAAGTTATGAACATGACTTTGTTGTATATATTTGAGAGCTTGATTGCTAGGCATAATTTTTTTTAACTTTTATTCACTATGTTAATCTTCACGGTTTTGGACCTATGATTTGTTTCTTAACTTTAAAAGCATAGGTACCATATCTTGCATAAGTTGATATAGAGATTCAAAACACTCAAAAGAATTATATTTATGATTTAAATGCTATACATGTATATGAAGTTTGCGAGATAGTAATTGCCAAGATATCAAACTAGAGTGATATGCGGTCATATGAAAGAAAATAAAATTTAATAGAAAATTTATAATAAGATTGTGTATCATGATTAAAGATTATGTTATATGACATGTATGGTCAGTTTCGGATAGCATAATGTGTCGGTCTATTTACAAAAACGAAGAAAAATGTATATACCATAATACCACACCAAAACTGATAAGCACCACTAAAGGTTTCAAGTTTAAGTCGATATATAGTTGGCGATGTTATAAATTCTTTGTCGATGTTTTGCGAAGATAGACTACATCTATGATAGAAAAAACTGAATTAATATTTGTTACAGCTTTTATTAAAATATATAATAAACCCGTCCAATTGAAGATGCTTCACTGTTTGAAAAAAGTATGACCATGTTTGATTAATATAAATATTGGGTTATGGACGAATTTAAATTATATATAATTGCATGCATGATATGAATAAGATAGTTGATGGGCTACCGGATGTGATAAGATATAGTGACCATTATCACTAATATTATTTACTTATGAGACTTGACTAATTGATCAATGACATAAATGTGTTTAGCAAATAGCACAACTTTTTGTATAGATTATGCTTTATTATTTGATGCTGCAATATGCAAATTTGCATATTAATATAATTGTGAGAAGCCATACATAGCTTATATAAATATCAAGAGCAATAGAAGCATGTGTGGTCATAAACTATAAGTTTATGAGCCAAGATTGTTGTATTAATTGGCATGACCGATTGAACCATCCCGAGTAAGTAATGATGCGAAATGTGTAAAAGAACCATGGGTTCTTCAAGGTTGATTTGTTATCTTATTGTTCTCAATGGAAGTTAATGTTACTATCACCACCAAGCTAAAGTTAGGAGTCCTATAAAGTTTTGAAAAGAATATGACGAGGATGTATGTAGGCCTATACATCCGCCATAAGGATCATTTTGAGTTTTAAAATCGATGCATCGTCAAAATGATCATCAAAGACGCAACTTAAGGTTAGCGTGATTAGTGGCTCGACTTCTATAATGCGAGCATGGATTTCAAATTAAATTATTGAAAATGGTGGTAAGTACTTCCAAGTATTGGGTGATTATTGGAATAAGTGTCAAACATAAAAGTAGCCCATATTCATATGCGAATTGCTTTTGTTAAAACGTTTATAAAAAGTCTTCAGTTGATTGCAAAGCCAATAATATTATGAGAACAAAACTTTTAGTTTATGGGGCATGTTATCACATATGAATTCGCATCTTGCCAACAATCTACAATGAATCCTCCCAGTTAGAATGGTTTTGGTCACAAACCATATTTCCCATGTGAGATTTTATAATTGTGTGATATATAGTAAATCCACCACAACACACAAAATGGGATGTTTAAATTGATAATTCATTCGGGGGGGGGGGGGGGGGGAGAATGAGCAGCGAGAAACTTGAAATGAATTATGATATAAATGCTGATCCTCACACTAATGAATATGAAGTTAAAGTTCAAGGGACAAATAACATTCCAGATCTAGTAATGCCAAACATGTTTAGTGACCTAAAGAAAGTGACTAGATCATATTACGCTGCTATTGCTTCAATTATAATGTATGTCCCAACATGAAAATAAATGATTGGTAGTGAGTCTATGGCATGGCTGCAGCATGATAGACTAATCGATTCCAAGTAAAGTCCTCGAATGAATAAATGAAATGGAGCAGGAAAACGAAGATGGTCAAATCGAGGTAATAAGACCCCATAATAGTCAAGAAACACTAGACGTGAAGGTTATTGAAAAACCCCGGGTACATGAAAAACTATGAGATCTCAGTAAATGATATATAATGTCTAGTAAAGTGTGGAATCGAAAAGAAATGAATCGACGTCGATAGTACTATTATATATGATAATGATTATGAAGTAAATAATATAGCACTAAAATAAAAGGAGAGGATATTAAATATCTTTAAGAGGTGCAGATGTATAAAAGAATGGCCAAATGAAGTAAAGACGCAAAGATCTAAGGAAAGATTAAAGTCTGTTGTGAAATGGTTACTAGGACTTGAAGTTTGTATATATGAATGTGTAAGATTATTGGATATGCATTGATCTTTATGATAAAGTGAAATTAAAGTATTGAAATGTTCATATATAAGGCACAACTAATGGCACGCAATACTTTCATAAAGACATGTAAATGATCATAAGGAGATATGTTCTCATGTGGTGGATCCAATAATGTATATAATATTTATGAGTCTGGCAATATAATAAGTAATTGATATACCTCTAAAATTTAATGAATAGAGCTCATGAGATTTTGAGATTTCATTGTAGCATATAAAACGCATGGAGCATGCTAGTGATTTTTATGTTGGAGCATATAAGAAAAGTTCTCAAGAATAATATTTGATTGGATTGAACTAATCATGTTTTCAGCATATGTGTAATAATCACCTAAACGTATAGTATTGTGCCATGTTCGCATATGAAACTTTATTATGAGATCTTGATTTGCATATGGTTTAAGTTTCATATATTTTGTAAAGGTGATTAAATGCATGGAAATTGAATTTGAAACAAAAGACAAAGTTTGTCTTTATTGCGAATTGAACATCTTAAGGATGAAAATTTTGTGCATCATGAAAACTATAGAAAGATGCTAACTATCTTTATATGGATAAATGACACTTATGTTTATGAGGTCACATGATGTTGAAAAGACTCCATTTGATGATGATCACAATATCGATTTAAATGCGCCATACTAGATTGTGTATATGTGAAGTATAAGGATAAACTTGAATGAGATGTATGATGTATCTTAATCCTTAAATTGGATATGTGAACAAAATGTAGAGAATATTTATTCATGTGATTCTATCAAAACACTTTAAGGTGCATTTCACTGATTCAATGAGTATAAGTGATGTGATCATCAGGGGGGGAGAGAAAATACGCGTTGCACTCTTTTTCCCTTGACCATGGTTTTGTCCCCATAGGTTCTCTGGCAAGGTTTTTAATGAGGCAACATCCCCGAGCGTATAAAGGAGTTATATACTCTTTTTTCCTTCACTAGAATTTTTGTCCCACTGGGTTTTATCTAGTAAGGTTTTAATGAGGCATAATCTTAAAATGGAGTAAAACAAATATTTTGGTATCTTCAAGGTACAAAGGATATGGGTTTATATTTCACTAACCCATCACATACAAGTTTAGTTGGTTTTGCAAATGCATGATATACGTCTGACTCTCACAAAGGTTGATCTAAAACTGGATATGTATTTACAAGTAGAGGAACAACAATTTCATGGAGTTGAATAAAGCAGACAATCTCAGCAATGTCATCTAACCATGCAGAGATTCTAGCGATCCATGAAGGAAGTCGAGAATGTGTTTGGTTAAGAAGTGTGATACAACACATATGTAGATCATGTGGTATTTATGTTGGAAATGAGGGACCAACAATTTTACACGAGGACAAAGCAACATGCATTGCTCAACTGAAGGAAGGGTTTATTAAAGGTGACAGAACCAAGCACATTTCACCGAAGTTCTTTTTTACTCATGACCTACAAAAGAATAGCGCTATTATTGTTCTAAAGATTCGTTCAAGCGACAATCTAGCAGATTTATTTACCAAGGCATTCCCTACCTCAACATTTAAGAAATTGGTATATGACATCGGAATGCAGCGTTTCAGTAAGCTCAAGTGAAGTGATTATGAGGGGGAATAATACGCATTGCTCAACTGAAGGAAGGGTTTATTAAAGGTGACAGAACCAAGCACATTTCACCGAAGTTCTTTTTTACTCATGACCTACAAAAGAATAGCGCTATTATTGTTCTAAAGATTCGTTCAAACGACAATCTAGCAGATTTATTTACCAAGGCACACCCTACCTCAACATTTAAGAAATTGGTATATGACATCGGAATGCAGCGTTTCAGTGAGCTCAAGTGAAGTGATTATGAGGGGGAATAATACGCACTGCACTCTTTTTCCCTTAGCTATGGTTTTTCTCCCACTGGGTTTTTTCCTAGCAAGGTTTTTAATGAGGCGGTATCCAAAGCGTATTTTGAATGATGTATAATCAAGGGGGAATGTTATGAATATATTTATTATATTGATTGTACATATTAATCATCATATTCATGACCTTTATAATTAGTCTTGTAACACCCAGTATGTACTTAATACCATTCATGTTAAGGTCTCTATAAATAGAGGCACCTAATGTAATGTGAAGACACACCAATAACAAGCTCTATCTTTCCCTCACATACTCTTTATGTTCCTTTGATTATTGTTCTTATTGTGCTATTAGGTCGTTGTTTCACAACACAATCATACTTGTTGACAAGACATTATTTCAACTAACTTTAATCTATCGGAATTTTGAGAATACTTATTTCAAGAATCCAATTATTGAAATTCTTGTATATGTACATCCAATTATCTTGATATAGCTTATAAATGGTGTGACATCCTCAATCACCAACTTATGACAATCAAACTTTCAAACATTTTAAAGTTTAAAGTATTCTATTTCTTTAGTGTATAATGCAACTATGCTCTTAGTTGAGCACAACTAGTTCACATGGCTATTAACAAGGATAAAATTCTACCATAACTAGTTATTGAGTGTCATCTCAATTAAACCAGCATCATTGTATACAAACTACAATATGCTCTTTAGAATTTCGTAAACTTGATATCCATTGTGTAATGTTTGATGCCTTCCAATCTTTCAAGATTTATTGTCGGCTATAAAAATTACGCAACAATTTGCCGTATTGTTTATACTTAGAATTTAGGAGCAATTCCAGGCTGAGGATCATTATTCTAAGTCCAAACATATTCCATTAGAATATTCATTACACATGTTACTTAATAACTTTTAATTAGATATCAAATATTGTCAAATCATTTAGCATTTAAGAATGATACAACAATAATATGATGAACATAAAAAATCCTTATGTCAGACTTAGATTTCATTCATATTCTATCAATATATATATATATATATATATATATATATATATATATATATATATATATATATATATATACATATATATAGTCTTTCAAAATGATATATCATATTCTATTATATTTATTTACCGCACATGTTTATTAAATAATAAACATTAGTTTCAAGGTTCTATGTTTTATTTTCTAAATCTTCTAAGTAAAGTTTCATTCCAAATTAAGACTTAACATTTTACTTTATATGGAATGTTACTTCTTATATGTTATACAACATATATGATTTAGCAAATCAAACATAATACTCCCACTAGCTTTCTGGAATACTTAGAAATTATCTTATTGCAATTATAAATCAAAACATAGATTTAATAATTAAATATAAGAGTAATCTCCTAGATGCATGCATTTATCCATTCAAGGATTATTGCACTTTGTACACTTCCAAAGATTTACTTGAATTCATAAACTCCTTTTGATTACTTATCGTCCTCGCTCAAGTAATCATACAAGAAAGAGTTTTGATATTCATTGTCAAGGTTTCATATACATGAAAATAAGCATGACAACCACCATCTTTGTATCTTTAATGTTCTTAGGAAAGAGTATTCAATCATAGTTAATTGCTTAAATATGCTTAATAATCTTGTCATAAGATATGCATTAAAATATCTACAAAGTCTTTCCAGTGAGCCCATAGGTTTTGCGGAAGTGGGTATCTATCTTTGAGGAAAGTGCCAGGGATGAGCTTCGAACCCGAGTCTATTGACTCAAGAATGAAAACCCCACCAACTGGACCAATGCCAAAAAATAATGGCTCTCTATACAAAGTTGAAAAGATAAGTTAATCCGAATATCTTATAGTTTATGTCTAAATAGGTATGGGTTCGGTTTACTTCTTAGGCTGCTCTCTATAGGCTATAGTGGATGGTGCACCGCGACCATCACCTCACCCTTCCATACGTGCTCCTCATAGAAGGCACCCACCACCACCTCCACCTCACCCATTCTTATATCCATAATTGTGGTGGTGACTACCTTTATAAAACCAAAAAATTATGGCTCTCAACAGTATTTTTAGAGTTAATTTCATAAATGGTCCCTGTGGTCTGTCCGGTTTAACAAACTTACTCCCTTTATTTTTTTAACAGATCCAGTCCTTGTGGTTATGACCCATAACGGTTTTGGTCCCTCAGACTAGCTGTCGTTAGTTTTTCCGTTAGTCCTTTTGCACAGTTAGTCCTTTAATGACCGTTTGCAACAAAAATTTGCACTGTTAGTCCTTTATACTAATTATCCTTTATACTTAATTTAAATTTTGGTTTTCATACGTTTTTGTCCGTTTTTCTTACGTTTTTTTCGTTTTCATACGTTTTTGTCCGTTTTTATACGTTTTCATCCGTTTTTATATGTTTTCGCCCATTTTCTTACATTTTCATCCGTTTTTCTTATGTTCTTGTCCGTTTTTCTTACATTTTTCTGTTATCATACGTTTTTGTCTGTTTTTATACGCTTTCGTCCGTTTTTATACGTTTTCGCCTATTTTCTTACATTTTCTTCCGTTTTTCTTACGTTTTTGTCCGATTTTCTTACGTTTTTTCGTTTTTATACGCTTTTGTTTTATAATTTGGTTTATAAAATTTGGTTTTCTTATAATTTTTTTGTCTTATAATTTTTTCCCTAAATATCTTTAAAATTTATACACGTGTGCAAAAATGTGTATAAAAATATGTATGAAAACGTGTAAAAACGTATAAAAACTTTATACATGTTTTCATACACATTTTTATATACATTTTTATACATGTGTTTATACACATTTTACATACGTGTATACATTTTAAAGATATTTAGGAAAAAAATTATAAGAAACCCAAATTATAAAAAAAATAGTAAAAAAAATATTTAGGAAAAAAATTATCAGAAAACCAAATTATAAAAAAAAATAGTAAAAGAATATAAAGAATTATTATAAAAATGTGTATAAACGTAAGAAAACGGATAAAAGCGGACAAAACCGTATAAAAACGGATAAAAACAGACGAAAACATATGAAAATGGAAAAAACGTAAAAAAAGGGACAAAAACGTAAAAAAAACGGACAAAAACGTAAGAAAAACGTATGAAAACAAAAACACGTAAGAATAACGAATGAAAACGTAAGAAATTAGGCGAAAACGTGTAAAAACGGAAGAAAACATATAAAAACAGATAAAAACGTATCAAAACGGAAAAAACGTAAGAAAAACGGATAAAAACGTAAGAAAAACGAACAAAGACGTATAAAAACGAAAAAAACATAAGAAAAATAAAAAATGGACAAAATCGTAAGAAAAATAGATGAAAACGTAAGAAAATGGGCGAAAACGTATAAAAACAGCCGAAAACGTTAAAAAAGAGCCAAAAATGTATGAAAATAGAAAAAACGGACAAAAACGTAAGAAAAACGGATGAAAATGTAAGAAAACGGGCGAAAACGTATAAAAACGGACAAAAAGTATGAAAACGGGAAAACTGCAAACGTAAGAAAAACGGACAAAAACGTATGAAAACCACAATTTAAGTTAAGTATAAACGGTCATTAGTATAAAGGACTAACGGTGCAAATGTTTATTGCAAACGGTCATTAAAGCAAAAGGACTAACGGAAAAAACTAACGACAGTTAGTCTGAGGGACCAACCCGTTATGGGTCGCAACCTCATGTACTGGATCCGTTAAAAAAAAGTAAAGGGACTAAATCCGTTAAATCCGACAGACCACAGGGACCATTTATGAAATTAACTCGTCACTTGCAGAAAAGTGACACCTCGTCAGTTGCGCAATTGTACAAGTTGCCTCGATCTAAAAAAGACATTTTTGGATCTGGGGGCAGGAACCGAATTGACCATGGTTGCCCGATCAATTTTGGTAATTATCCCTTTTATTATTTATTTATTTAATTTGTGAATGTGTGTGGGTATATTGTAGGCTATGTTTGTATAAAGTGGGTAATTTTATATTTTTGGTTCAATGGTAGGTTAAGGGGTGACCATATAAGGTAAAAGATACTCCCTCCGTCTTAAATTATATGTTCACTTTCATATTTCATAAAGTTTAAGAAAAGTGAACCCTTTATAATATTAACCAATATAAATTTATTCTCAACCACTTATAAGCATTTTGATTGGTTGAAATGAAATGTGTACATAAATTTTTGGGACAACAAAAACTAACAAAATATACTTATATTTTAGTACAGAACGAGTAATAGGTTTGGTTTAATGCTGATTTAAAGATGGTGGTGACGGTTATCATAGAAACTAGTCAACAGAGCTTTTATAGATAGTAAATATGTTCATTTGCATTATTTTATTGCTTTAACTACTCGTCATTTAAAAATTTGGAAGAACTGAAGTAAATTTATCACAACGTTTGACATGCAAGTTCGATTCAATTTCTTTTAAGGCTAATTATCGCCGGGTAACTTGTCATCAAGAAAATCTGAATTGACGGTTTACATTTAATTTAGTTGAAATTGTTGGCTTCAACTTATACAACAACAACAACAACAACAATACCCAATCCCGCGGAAGCGAGGTATGGGGGAGGTAGAATGTAGGCAGATCCTACCCCTACCCCAGCAAAACTGGGAGTAGAGAGACTGCTTCCAGGAGACCTTCGGCAAGTGCAAAAGTGCGAGTGATAGAAAAAGAGAGACCTGCAAACAAAGCAAAAACGCATGAGCCAACAAACAAGGAACAAAAAGAAGACAAAGCAAAGCAGCACACCACACAAACGACAAGAGGCAAAAAAAAAAAAAAAAAAAAAACAGAGCAAGGGACAAGCAAGCGGGCAAAAGGGCCTACAACTAAGGGAAAGAGCCCTAAACGAAGGCAAGGCAAACGCACGGGGCCTACAGCTAAGGCAAACGCAAAGGGCCTACAACTAAGGGGAAGAGACCTAAACAAAGGCAAGGCAAACGCAAGAGGCCTACAGCTAAGGCAAACTCAAAGGGCCTACAACTACCACCTAGCCCGAAACTAGTCGCAAACTCTAATCCTGGCTCTCCAACTTATAAGTATTTTAATATCGAGATCTTTAGAAAGATTTGAGTAAATGTTACTTCCTAGTTGTAACATATGGTTATTTAAGTCATTGGTTGTGTGGTGATGAAGACGTGATATAAGAGACAGCTAATGAGGTTTGGTTTTGGAGAATGAGTATGACCTGCAACTAGCCCGGGCCATACCTATTTGGAGCCTTCACAGAATAGTTTTTGTATATTGGCCGTTCGTTTTTCTTATCTTATCCTCAACAATTCAACATAATATGATGTCCGTAAGAAAAGGTACGAGGTCAAGCAATGAACTTGAAAATCTTCATTTTACTTAATTCGAAATACTTTTTATGGCATAGTCACGGGCTGTTCACTTTCGAGACATGGGATTAGTGACAAATGACATTAGCTAACATACCACATGCAATATAATCATTCGGTTTTCTTCTATTTCCGATCCATTTGTAATTTTATTTGTTACTGTTCTTAATCTTAACGTATGACATTTTGAAATCCTCTGTCCACTATAGACTTCTAGTAAAGACTTCTAAATCTTAACTTATTTGTTACGGTTTTCTTCATTACATTTTGCATATCGGGTAGCTTTTTCAGGACACAATGCGTGTTTGGAAAATGTTGTTTAAATAAACAGGTTTCGAAAGTAATGGCTTTGTTTAAACATGCGTGCAACCACTTCCAGTCGTTTGACATACTCTATATTTTCATTTCCTTACGCTTTACAAACATAATAACTCGATAATCTCTCACACGACTCAATCCCAAATACTGTATTAGTAACACCCTCCAAGCCGCTCCACATGGCTTAAGGGCACAACAATGTGTTTGCTCTTTGACATTGGAACGTATAAAGAAAAGGAGGAACCAAGGAGCTGAAAAGTGGGGTTTCATAGGCATCTTCATGGAACCATTTGATAAAGAGTTTACCTTTTACTGACAATGTCAGAATATTTGGTACTATATATCAAATAATCCAACCTCTTCCATATCAACTTCGGGAATCTCAACTTTTTATCAATCATCTTTTTCTACATTATTGTGGGTTTAAACTCAATCATGTAATATCAAAAAGTTAGTAACATGAATTATTTGTGTGTCGATTCAAACTTAACTTTCTTACGGTAATTAAAACCACATGTTTTTATTAAAACAAAGCACAACAATTGTATTTCTTAAATACTTACATCATGTTTTTATTAAAACAAAGCACAACAATTGTATCTTTACGGGTAACCAAACAAATTTATACGATCAACCATGCGACCACACTTATTGCTTATTTGTTTAATTTTGTATTAAGTCGTGTTTAAATAAAAGATGACTTAATGTATACATATTCAGCTTTATCACTTTATATTTTCAGTCATTCTTCTCTATTAATTTATAAATAAATAATTTTCAAATGACTTTCTGAATTTATCTATTTATTTATTTATTTTTCATATTAATTCAACAAATCAAATTCAAACACTACCTTCGTATATTCTTAAATTGTAGTTCGATAAACGTGAACAAAAATGTTTATTACGTTGATTTAAGTAATCAAACTTAAGTTAATATATGTTTCTAAGATAAACTGTAGTACAGAGGATGATTGATAAACAGTAATACAGAAGATGATTTTTATGTCGATATAACTTTCATACAAAATGCATCCTTCAATCCTTCATAGTATATCGCCATTCCATGGCATACACAAAAAAAATTGTTTAGTGTAATACATTTAATTAAAGCACTAGGAATTGGATCATTCTGTTAATTAATTTGTGAACTCCATAGGGAACACATCTAGAAAAACACACGACAAACTAATCGACAAATGTTATGGTTGCTAATATCGGTTGACTTTCCAGTCATTAATAGCTAGCTTTGGACGTGTCACGCTACTACGATCAAAATTGCTCCGTATAACACTATCTTGCTTATACGCCTATATATATATCCACCAAGAACAGTTTTTATTGCCGTATTGAAGAATATCTACACACTAAATAATAACATGTATAAATAGTAAACAATCTGTACACAATCACAAAATGCAACTCGAACATAATTTCGTACTACCTAAAAAACCGAAGTCACAAACTCACAATGACCATGCTGGATAATCATCTAAAAACGTGTTTAGCTTGTCTGTTAAGATTTTGTTGTGTGTATCATTTAGCTTTGCGTTCGATACATATTGAGATGAGAATGGAACATGATCACATGTTACGACACATATTCAAAACTTGTAACGTTAAATAGATAGAAAATGCAACAACTACTTAAAGGGCGTCTTTGATATACTTTCAAATGTCAAATGTCTCTTAACCAATGGCTCAAAGGTTTTTATTCTTTTTTTTTATTTTTTTTTCAACCGGTGTACTTATTACTCTAAAAAATAGTTAAGTAGAATTTCAATCTCAACCTAGTTCATAGACGAAATACAAACACACCATTTGTGTTTTAAACCAAACAATCATAAGAAAGACAAATCAATCTTATGAAAAACTAATAAATAAACTACTCATGTCTAGTATGACCATGAACCCTTATATCATAAGCATCACAAAAAAGCTAATTGATCTTCCGTTAAATATATTCACTCATTATCATCATATAGGTTATCATCATAGTCATATTTCCAATGCTCATATAAGCTCTTCATCCTTGTTCCATCTCCGCTTTTGAGGATTTTGTAGCCCTTGAACTTGTCGATGCCATAAATCTAGCGGTATCATTAGCATCCTCTTCTACTTCATTCTCGCTATCATTATCCTCATTATCCAAGTTAGCAACTTTACTATTAACTATATTTCCATCGTCACCATTCAAATTAAGAGAATCACTAGGAATAGTCACAACGTGCTTTTCAACCATATTAAGAACATCAAAAGGATTTGAAGTGACAATTTTCGTAGCACTTGAACTAGCCATATCACCCATAAGTCTCGAACCAGATTTAATACTATCCCCAACCATATTAGAATGTGTACCTTACGGTTTAACATGCTTATTTTATGTCTTCTTTTCTGTCACAGGTCTATAGACTAACCAAGACTTAGAACCAACAGGAAGACCTCTAATAGTTTGTCTTTGCATCATCACATTCACATTGGATACAATATTCTTAGGACATTAGTCCAACGAATGACCAAAAACCTTACAAGTTGAACATCTAGTCGGCTCCCACTCATGCTCAACACTAGGGATGTTCAAAATACCGGAGAAACTGACGAACTGAAAAGATCCGCTCAATCTGAAACCACAAAAAACCAATAACTGAAACCGAGAAAACCCGAAACCGGAAAAACCCGCTTATCACGGTTCAATTTCGGTTTTTACTTTTAGTTATCTGCGGTTACCCAAACCGAACCGTGTATAATATGCATGTAGGTTCTAACAAACCATTCATAAAAATGTACAAGTATTAACTATATTATTGCACTACTTTTATCATATAACTAATTTTTACTTACCTAATGTGATCATTTACTAACGTCCATGGATTACATATGATTAAAGTGATTGTAACGTATAAACGTCAAATAAATAATATTAGTTTTTCTTTTAGTTATGAAAATTTGAATGTTTTTATTGGGACGGGACAACATTACTATGACTCTAATCTCTTCAATGTTATTTAATTTTACTATAACGACTTATTACGTTCTAATTTATGTTATTGTTAATCCTATTCAATTCGATTAATTTTTTTAAATAGTTAACCTTGACCTGAACCACGGGTAACCGCTCATTTCGGGTACCAGCAAGTCCGGTTACCCGCCTAGTACAGTTCGGTTTCTGATAGTAAAATGAACTACTCGCCCCGCGATGAATAAAATCTCTAACCAAACTAAGCCGAACTGCCCCTTGAACACCCCTACTCAACACAAACAAATGCAAAATATAATCATTACCTTTAATTTTAGGCACCGCCACAACAGGAGTGTCTTTTAACTCAACATCAGCATGAAGATCTATCATTCCTCTTGTAAAACTGGACAGACCCCAAGATTCCATACACATTGAAGCTGTATATCTAACATCAATGGTGTACCAATTTTTGTAGCAATGGCACTCAATCCGTCCTCCGTGAATGCCGTGATTGGTGCATCATGGAGTTTAACCCAAACTGGTACGCAATTAAAGTCTTCCTTAGACACATTCACCAAAGGAGACCACTTGTGAAGACTCAATGGAATATTACGTATCATCCATGGTCCATTCTCAAGCATTGATTCCATACCAGTATTAGAATTAAATTAGAAGAAGAAAGTACCTTTCGAGTTTAACATAAAGAGAACAAGACCAAATATACTCCACGCATTGGTAACATAGTTTTCAACCACAAGATACACAACTCTTTTACCCAGAAAGAACCTATAAATAGTGTTCTCGAAATGCTCCTTAACCTGTAGTACTGATTCTTTAGAAACTGCAACATCAGCTCCATTACCAGCCGGGGTAATTAGGGTACGAAAATTAGCAACTTTCTTAGTCGGATCACCATTAAGACGATAAGCATATGACCCAGGCCCATTACCATTCGATTTATCACAAACAATATCCACTTCACGGACCCATTAGGGGAACTAAACGACTCAAACAAGCTTGGAAACGGCTCCGCGGCAGCTTGACTATTAGCAGGAACTTCATTTAGTTTCTCCATTGTACCTCCCAACATGTTCGACCCTTTAAAGGTAACCTATCACAACTAACACGAGCTTACCCTCACGCATTTGACGTTCCAAATCATGAATCTTTGCAGCAATAGTACTTTTTGTAACCTCAGTAGGATGTATAGAGAGAATCTCCTTATTCAGATCAGCCCTAGGCACATGCTCCACATTTGAATCCACCTTTTTTTGCACATTTGTGGTATTAGCACCACCCTCTACATCATTGCCCTTGTTCACAGGTTTAGAAGCAGCATTCTTACCCCCTTCAATGTTTAACGCCCCTCCCTTTCAAACTCAAATAACCCTTTTTCTATACTCACATTATACAACCAACGAAACCAAGCACATCAACTTCAAGATACCACTTACAATGACAAACGAATAGGTAAATAATATATCAACAGTCATGCCATGAAAGAACCAACAGCAAAAGAAACAAACCAAACGCTAAAAAAAATATTTTAGGGTTTTTATAAACGATCACATACCACCAGAATTTTTTTTTTTTTTTTTTTTTTTTTTTTTTTTTTTGGGTAAGGGGACTTACCCCGGTAAAATAACACCACCAGACTTAGATTAGAAACATAGATCACAACACCTCTAATAATTAAAATCGACCGAGGAGATTAAAGTGGCTCTATTTTCTATGGATGATGATAAATCCCCGGGTCTGGATGGATACATGGTGGATTGTCTGAGCGGATGTTTCTAAAGTGGTAAAAGAATTCTTTATAAGTGTTAAACTTCTAAAAGAAGTTAATCATCCTATTATTGCTCTTATCCTAAAGCTGCCCTCTCTTAACTGCGTTAATGATTATCGGCCAATATCTTGTTGTAATGTTTTGTTTAAATGCATTAGTAAGATTATCTCTAACCGCATAAAAGATAGTCTTACTAATTTGGTTAGTAATAATCAATTAACTTTTGTTTCGGGCAGACAAATTTCTGACAATATTCTTTTGACTCAAGAGCTAATACATAATTACCATTTGGATAGAGCACCCCCCCCCCCCCCCCCCCCCCGAGATGTGCTTTTAAAGTTGATATTCAAAAAGCATACAATACAGTATATTGGAGAAAAATTATTGTTGGTTTTGGTTTTCATTCACAAATGGTTTCATGGATCATGGAATGTGTCTCTAGTACCTCCTTTTCAGTGAACTTGAATGGTTCTTTATATAGTTTCTTCAAAGGGAAAAGAGGTCTTCGACAAGGTGATCCTCTATCTTCTTATATATTTACTTTAGTTATGGAGATTTTATCTCTTATTCGTAAGTGGAAGGTTTGTAATTTGGAGGAGTTTATTTTTCATCGTCATTGTGCTAGTCTTGGCATTAGAAATCTTTGCTTTGCGGATGATTTATTTCTTTTTTCTCATAGTGATGTGATTCGGCGCTGGTGATTATGGATGCCCTTAATGAATTCAAAAATGCGTTGGGATTAGTTCCAGTCTCCCTAAGAATACGGCTTATTAATGTAATGTTTTGAATCACACAAAGCTTGCTATTCTTAATGTCCTCCCGTTTGAAGAAGGCACCCTTCCTGTTAAGTCCTTGGTGTTCCCTTAATCTCTACTAGACTTGTATATAGAGATTGTAAGGAGCTTGTTGAGAAGGTTCAAAATAGAATTAATAATTGGAAAAATAAGTTTCTTTCTTTTCCTAGGAGATTGCAACTTGTTCAGTCAATGATTACATCTATGCATATGTATTGGTCATCGGTTTTTATTATCCCATCACATATTATGATGGATATTGAGCAACTCATGCGTAATTTTCTCTTGTGTAATGGTGTGATGCGTCGTGGTAAAGTAAAGGTTTCTTGGGAAGAAATTTGTCTTCCTAAGAATGAGGGCGGTCTTGGCATTCAAAGACTTGAACGATTTAATGTGGTCTTTATTTCTTCTCATGTATGGAGCATTTTTACTCTTAAAGAGTCGCTTTGGGTAAAATAGATACATACTCATAAGATGTGGGGGTCGTAATTTTTAGGATTATCCTTTTCGAGGTAATACGACGTGGGGTTGGCGTAAAATTCTCAAATTCGGCCAATTATTTGCAAGTGTATATGGTATAAAATTGGTAATGGTTCATCTATTTTGGCATGCTTTGATAATTGGTCTATGCATATTCCTCATATTCAATCTCTTACTGCTCGTGAGATACATGCAGCTAGTTTCTCCATGCAGAAAAAAGTGGCTCATGTTGTTTCTCAAAATGAATGGACGTGGCCTTTGGAATGAGCTAATAGGTATCATCTCATTTTTGCTAGGACTATTCCATGTCTCGATGATGATAATGATCAGTTGTGTGGAATAGGTTAGCTATTACAAAACCTTTCTCTGTTGGTACTGTATGGGATGAACATAAGACATCGTGGCAATATATTGGCATGAACATATGTTGTTTGGTTTAGACATTGTATCCCTACTTACGCTTTTCATCCTTGGTTAGTTATTTGAAGAAAATTGAAGACTCAAGATCATCTTCGACAATGGGATGTTAGTACCTCGACTAACTCAAACTGTCTAGATGCCCTTTATGTGAAACATGTCCCGACTCTCATGACCACCTTTTCTTTGACTGCACTTTTTCGTTTCAGGTGTGGCTACTGAATAGAATGAGAGCTGAGCTTCTTTATATGCCATGCTCGTTAGACCAGATCATCGATTGGTTTATTCCAATCGCGAAAAATAAATCAGCTCAAGGTATAGTTGCCAAGCTCGTTTTTTGTCGCTTCTACATATTTTATTTGGCAAGAAAGAAATGTAAGACTATTTAAAAAGAGAAAAAGATCGACGGAGTAGATTGCTGAAGTTATTTGGTCGACGTTTTGACTCAAGATGTTAACATTTAGTTTCAAAAAGACTAGTCGAGTAGAGCATGTGGACCATGTGGTTGATATTTGGAAGTTACCCCATACGTTGGTAAATAACAATCCAACGCAGTGTTTTTTGTTTTTCCTAGTCGATATGTGCTCTGTAGTTTTTTATTATATGGTATTGAATAGGTTTTGCTATTCTTAAGATTAGCATGTCAATCTTATAGTTGTAGGTTAGAAGCACAAGTGGTGAAGTGGTGCGTGTGTTTGTAAAGTCAACTTGGTACGTTTACCATTTTGCCTGAACGTTTATTGTTTAATATATTTTACCAGGGCAAAAGAAAAACCCTTTACCAAATAAATAAATAAATAATAAAAAATAAATAAAAACGATCGTATAAGGAAGCCCTAAGAATCAGAATGTTAAGTCGACCTCCTAAAATAAAATCAAGAAGAGTATAACCTGGAATAAACCGACTTAGACAAAGATTTAGGGATTAATAAAGTGTAAGCAATCGATTAGTAACAAGAATGATTAACAGTTTTAGCACAGAAACGATTGAATGAAGAACCCGATTAAGGTTTTAGGTTTTCTTCAAAATCGCAAGACAAGGGAGTTTTTTTCTCTTACAGTACTATCCAATGGCTCAAAGTTGTATTTTACTTAAAATGATATGGTGACTCCGAAAGTAATTGATTACATAACATGGATTTAGTCTAAAAACTCATGATCGTTAGGTAAAAGAGACAAAATGAGAAAGTGATAAAGAGAAAAAGGAATATATTGATCTATAACTAAGTTACAAGGCAACAAAATTGTAAGGAGCTAGAAATCAATCATCAAAAGTGGACTAAAATTATCTTACACTATCATTTATCTCGAAATAAAGTTCATAGACATATGTACGTACTTTTGCGTATGTGTGTATTCATGGATGCATCCAGTAGTCCAAAATGCTAAGAAGTAAATCGATATCAGGATGTCGTGATCGGTTGGACTTGCTTTATTTTGTTTTAACATCATTACTAATACGAATATAAGAAAGATACACCAATACAGTTGATGGAATCAAAACAAATACGGAGTAATTTCTAAAGGTTCAACTAATTTCTAAAAGTAATATGATTCTAATAGATTTTATTGTGACTAGAGTCCAATAAATATATGCTTTGAAAGCCACTTGGTACGAAAATCAGACTCATAGCACCGTCCATTGTTCCCCAACAATTTAAGAAAAACAAAATGCTCTTGATGAGCATCATTTTCTGGATTACATCTCACTATTCATGTATGGGTATATTTTGCAATTTACTTGCAGTTAGATATATTCCATAATAAGGAATTGAACCAAGTTATGACTACAAAAATGTAATCACTAATAACAACAGATCACTAGATCAGTAATTTTCTACAAATGTGATTCTTAGTAATGGAATCCTTAACCATGATGATAAACATCGCGATTAAATTACACGTCACTAAAACACAATATAAGATTTATATAGATTTTTTACTAAGAGTATTTTTTCTATGTTTCTTGAATGGAGGAAAATTCAATTGCATACCCTTAATTTGGTGCATACCAAGGGACAAATCCTCACCATCCATCTAGTTTGATCTAATAGTGGGGATTAACCTAAGATTTAATATGAAAACCTAAGTATATGTTTTTTCCTTTTTTTTTTTTTTTTTTTTTTTTTTTTTTTTTTCATGTTTTCTACTCAACGTTTTTTATTTTAATTTTTTTTTTTGTTTTTTTTGTAATTCAACTTTTTTCACTTTTTTTTTCAAGTTCATGTCGTTTTTTTTTTGTCTTTTGTTTAATTAATTTTTTTTAATAATTAACGTTTTTTCTTTTCGATTTCATACGTTTTCGTCTGTTTTAAAACGTTTTTCTTCGTATTTTTACGCTTTCGTCTACTTTCAAACGTTTTCGTCTTTTTATACACGTTTTCATCCGTTTTCAAACGTTTTCGTTCGTTTTTATACATTTTCGTTCGTTTTCATACGTTTTTGTCTGTTTTCATACGTTTATATACGTTTTGTCCGTTTTCATACGTTTTCGTCTGTTTTCAAACATTTTCACCTATTTTTTTATGTTTTCGTCTCTTTTCAAATGTTTTCGTCCATTTTTTACGTTTTCATCCATTTTCGTTCATTTATATACGTTTTTGTCCGTTTTCATACGTTTTCGTCCGTTTTTACGTTTTCGTCATTTTTTGACGTTTTTGTCTGTTTTCATACGTTTTCGTTCGTTTTCATACGTTTTTGTCCGTTTTCTTACGTTTTTGCCCGTCTACGACCATTTTCATACGTTTTCGCCTATTTTCTTATGTTTTCGTTCGTTTTCATACGTTTTCATTCGTTTTCGTCCGTTTTCATCTATTTTTCATACGTTTTCGTCCGTTTTTAGATGTGTTTTTACGCTTTCATACATTTTCGTCTATTTCGTACGTTTTCGTCCGTTTTCTTACGTTTTCACCCATTTTCGTCTATTTACATACGTTTTCGTCCGATTTTGTTCGTTTTCGTTCTTTTTCATACGTCTTTGTCTATTTTAATCAGTTTTCCTTTATTTTCATCCATTTTTCATATGTTTTTGTCCGTTTTCATACGTGATTTTACGCTTTCATACGTTTTTGTCCGTTTTCATACGTATTTGTCCATTTCCTTACATTTTCGTCTATTTTCTTACGTTTCTGAATATTTAGTAATATCACTTGTGATTTTTTTAATATCACTTGTGTTTTTTTTTAATATCACTTGTGATTTTCTTATGTTTTCATCCATTTTCTTACGTTTTCCATACGTTTTTGAATATCACAATTGATATTCAGAGTATCACTTGTGATTTTCTGAATATCACTTGTGATATTCTGAAAATCACTTGTGATATTCTGAATGGCACTTGTGATATTCTGAATATCACTTGTGATTCTCTAAATATCTATCACTTGTGGTTTTCTGAATATCACTAATGATTTTCATGTTACAAAACATTAGTTGAAAATCACTTGTGATATTCAGAAAATCACTTGTGATATTCAGAATATCACATGTGGTATTCTGAATATCACTTGTGATATTCAGAATATCACATGTGATATTAAGAATATCACATGTGGTACTCAGAATATCACATGTTGTACTCTGAATATCACTAGTGTTACTCTGAATATCACAATTGATATTCAGAGTATCACTTGTGATATTCTGAATAGCACTTGTGATATTCTGAATATCACTTGTGATTCTCTAAATATCTATCACTTGTGGTTTTCTGAATATCACTAGTGATTTTCATGTTACAAAACATTAGTTGAAAATCACTTGTGATATTCAGAAAATCACTTGTGATATTTAGAATATCACATGTGGTACTTAGAATATCACTTGTGATATTCAGAAAATCAAAGAATATCACGAATATCACAGAATAACTCTTATGATATTCAGAAACGTATGAAAATGTCTGAATACGGCCAAAAGCATTTAAAAACGGACGAAAATGAATGAAAACGTATGAAAGTGTAAAAACACATATGAAAAAGAACGAAAATGTAAGAAAAATGGACGAAAATGAAAGAAAACGAATGAAAACGTATGAAAACGAACAAAAACGTAAGAAAACAGATGAAAACACAAGAAAACGGACAAATATGTATGAAAGCGGAAAACAACGTATGAAAGCGTAAAAGCACGTCAGAAAACGAACAAAAACGTATGAAAAATGGACGAAAACGAAAGAAAATGGATGAAAACGTATTAAAACGAACGAAAATGGATAAAAACGTATGAAAACAGACGAATATCACTTGTGATTTTCTTATATTTTCATATCACAATTGATATTCAGAGTATCAGTTGTGATATTCTGAATATCACTTGTGATATTCTTAATATCACTTGTGGATTTCTGAATATTACTTGTGATTTTCATGTTAAAAAACATTAGCTGAAAATCACTTGTGATATTTAGAAAATCACTTGTGATAATATGAATATCACAGAACATCATTTATGATATTCATAATATCATTTGTGGTACTCAGAATATCACTTGTGATATTCAAAATATCTAAGAATATCACATGTGATATTCAAAAAATCACTTGTGATATTAAGAATATCACGGAATATCACAAGATATTCTTAATATCACAGAATATCTTTTATGATATTCAGAAACATATGAAATGTCTGAAAACGGCCTAAAGCATTTAAAAACGGATGAAAACGTATGAAAGCGTAAAAACAGATATGAAAAAGGACGAAAATGTATGAAAAATGTACGAAAACGAAAGAAAATGGATGAAAACGGACGAAAACGGACGAAATCTTATGAAAACGGATGAAAGCGTAAGAAAACGGATGAAAACGCAAGAAAACGGACAAATATGTATGAAAACAGACAAAAACGTTTGAAAGCGTAAAAGCACGTCTGAAAACGTATGAAAAATGGACGAAAATGGATGAAAACGTATGAAAACGAACGAAATTGTATGAAAACGGACGAAAACAGACGAAAACGGGCAAAAATGTAACAATTCACATTTTCAGGTTAACTTTTATTCCCGAAAATTTTACTATTCATTTTTACTATTCAATTTTACTCTTCACTTTACTATTCATTTTTTCCGAAATTTTCACGAAATTTGATTTTTGTTTCATGGCCTCGAGTGATAAATCATTTCCATAGCAAATTAAAAGTTTGACACTCATCAGATCATTTTCGTGAAAGTTATTAAGGAATTACACGTTTTAGGGTAAAACGTCATTCAAAAATTCTACGCACAACGAAACTCGACCGCGTTAATTTACCCCGCATCAGAAAAATGTTTAGTACTCTCATGATTAATTAGAGAATTAATCATGACTGAGAAAAATATGACCAAATAAACCTCGGCCGTGAGAAACAGGAATTCTCGTTTTTAAGCACTTTTACTTAGCCGTAACCTTAGCCTATACCTGCACCGTGTTTCTAAGACAATTTGAGTTTTCACAATTTTGGAATAAGTCAACATATTTTTCCCTCCTCCTTTGACCAAAAATCATTCATTGATTTTATAAATCATTCCTTGATTTTTGGGCTTACTGTTTTAAGTTTAAAGACATTAAATACCAACCGACACTAGACAGAGCTCAGCCTAGACATTATAAGCTATTTTAAGTCATTAGTATCCTATTAGAAAAGTTACATTTTACTTTTCTCAATTTTACGCAACTTTCGTACGTTTTACGTATTTCGCGTTTTAAACCCGTGTTTCCAGTTTTAGCAGGGTTTTAGCACCCCAATAGAACCTACCACTCATTTTATATTTTATTATGGAGTATATTGATAAGTTCTAGCATATTTATAAGTTTCATATTTTTAAGATACCCGATTTTAAGTTTCAGGACTTAACGACTTACCGTTAGCATTTTACGGGTCCAAAGCTAGCTCCATAAGTAGGATAATACCAAAACCCACCAAGTCATCCCTCCTTATCCAAGGTGAACCGCCTCTAGGGGGGGGGGGGGGAATCAGCCCATGTGGCTTAATCTCATGACTCTAGCCCTAGGATTAAAACAAGTGTTAAACTTTGGCTCCAAGTTAAACTTGGTCACCAAGTTTAGGAAACTTACTAGTTACCTTCCTAACCTCCTCTTCATAGTATAAATACAAGCTCATTTCCTTCCTTTCTCATCACTAAAAACGCCACACATAAATCCCTAGCACCATGATCCTTTGATCTTCAAACTACAAGTTATGCTACAAAGTTCAAGATCTTAGTATTCTCTACCTAGTTCTTAAGTTTGTTTGGTGATTCCATGGTTGAATTGGGAGCTACACAAGGTGATTAGGGGCTGAAGTTAATTGGTTTTCAAAAGGGTTAGATCAATGGTTAGCAAGTGTTGTGGTGATTGGTTGAAAGCTTAGGTTTAGTGTCCTAGTTCCATACTTGATTCCCTTTCTTAAGTGAAAGCCAAAAAGTTGTAAGCAAACCCTATTACACTTTCTTGCTCAATATCATTTTCATGCTTATTATGTTTCTTTCATGCTATATATGGTCTTTGTATTATGTTCATGATATATAAAAACTAGTAAAACAAGTTATGGAAACTATATATTAACATATGATATTTAAACAAGTAAACTAGTGACTTTTATGGAGAACCACGACCAAAATAGTACAACTATGATATTTGACACTTATTTACTGTTAAAGAGGACTTAACAAGAAAAACATAGCAATTTGAATCACCCAAAACGAGTACACGAGTCAAAAGATACGGCCAAAAGAAGTTAGCAAAACCAAAACGCCGAAACTGCCGATACCTACTGTTTTGCAATCTGACCATTTTAAAAGTGGCCCTTCTGTTCCGATTCATCAAAAAGATAAAACACGAAAGTTGTCCGGAACGACGTTTTCGTTCAGGAATAAAGAAGCTCGAGCCCTGAAAACGCTTTCCGAGTGATATTTTTCTTCAAATTCTTAACAGCCCATTTTTAGACCAAAGTCACTATATAATAGTTATGTTTTACTAAGACCAAGAGGTCTAATGACCTAAAGCCAAGACCACAACCATGGCTAAAGCCAAGGTTGAGTCTCAAGACCATGGTAACAATGACCAAGGTCACGGCAAAGCCACGACTAAAGACCATGTAACTTTTAAAGATCAAAAACTTATATATATGTTATCAAATACTACATTAGTAGGGAGCCTCATGTGAGGAGTTCATTAAGTAAGCCGTCGAGATGAGTTGTGGATTTATGAATTAAAGTGTCCTGGCTCCTCGAACATTTACTCCATGACTTCTGAATTATGTCGGCCCGAACGGTAGTAAGAGATATACAACCTATACATGTTTCATAAACCATTTATATTCAAAGACTTACACTATATACTAAGTACTACATCATGAACATTATGCAAGACATATATAGGCAATTCTTCGTATTCTTAGACGTTACTCCAAACCTAAGTCGCGACGTTCTATTATAGGCTGCTCTTAGAGACTTTCGCGATTCGACTACCACTTTCATTTCTCATTACATAAGCTTAAGGTGAGTCATAGCCCCTACTCTTTTTATACTTGTTTTAACTCTTTGGGGGAGATACATGCTCAACTACTTGCTTACTTGTACAAATATTCAAAGCTTTTATACTTGATTGTCTTATACTTGATTTCATACATACATGACTGTGTTATACTTAATTGCGTTATTCTATTTAGTCGCTAGTAGTAATCTTTTATACTTTGGGAAATGGCACCCAGTAAACTTTTATACTTTGGGAAATGGCACCCAGTAATCTTTTATCTTTGGGAATTGGCTCCCAGTTGTCTTTGGGAATTGGCTCCCAGTTGGTGAGGTCTTCGGAGATGAAGTAGAGACTCACTACTAATTGCTTAATTGTTTTGCTGAACTTATACATGTCTTATTCATACTATATATTTAGCAGTGGGTTGTGAACACACAGGTTACAAGTCTCTTATGGCGGGACTTGCAACTGAGTGGATTCACGATGCCTTTGCTGTGTGATCATTTTTTTATAGGCTTTATTTGTTAGACAAACTCTATGAACTCACCAACCATTGTGTTGACACTTTAGCATGTTTATCTCAGGTTAGTAAGGCGATAGCTAGTGCGTGGAACTTAGAGTTAAGCTACATATTCTGAAGACTTACGCTTTTTATCATTTACCATTCAAAATATTTTGTATACATTTATGTATCATACTTTGGAATCTCATGTTTGTAACTTTGAATTAATTAATCGAATGGTAACTTTTCAAAACATTTCATTTAGAGTTCGTTTTCTATAACTTGTACTTTGTATTATGAAGTAGCACCCCAGTGACACAGTCTTCCGCTGCGGTATTTTGGGGGTGTTACAAAAACCGTTAGAAAATGGACGAAAATGTATGAAAACAAACAAAAACGGATGAAAACGGGCGAAAACGTAAGAAAACAGGCGAAAAGTATGAAAACAGGCGAAAACGGATAAAAACGGAAGAAAACAGACAAAAACGTATGAAAATGGACGAATACGTAAGAAAACAGGCGAAAATGTATGAACGCGAAAAAAAAGTGAAAAAAAATGAATTAAAAAAAGTGAATTAGAAAAGAAAAAAAACAGAAAAGAAAAAACGTTAAAAAAGTGAATTACAACAAGAAAAAAAAAAAATACGTTATATAGGAAAAATAGACAAAAAAAGGGAAAAGAAAAGAAAATAAAATAAAAAGAGAATAATTAGAAAGACAAAAAGATAAAGAAAGGGGAAAAAAAATATGGACTTAGGTTTTTATATTAAATCTTAGGTTAATCCCCACTATTACATTAAATTAGATGGATGGTGGAGATTTGTCTCTTGGTATGCACCAAACTAAGAGTATGCAAAATAAAGTGACTCTTCTTGAATGATCTTTACCTATAACAATATATTTTCGTTCATACACTGTGCCAAAATATTTTATTTTAACTACGAAATAAAGTTTAACAGTAATATGCTTTTCTAATATAAAGTGTAAATATCAATAAATAAGATGATGTAAATGAACAAATAGATTTAGCGGTTGCTTAGTTAATTGTTATGTTTTGAAGCTTAGAGCTCGCTTAAAATGCAAGCTTAGAGTGCTGGGTACCGTGGCGCAAAACCTATGCCAATCCCATGTGACATGACGCCAAATTTTCGTTACTGCATCAGGGTATCGTTAGTGGCGGAGCCAGGAAAAGTGATCAAGGGGGCATCGGTAAAAGAATTTGGGTTAGATAGCTTGTCAAAAATGTCTTTTTTACGTAATTTAAACCAAGTCGGGTCGGGTTTTAGTAGAACAATATATAACAAGTCAAAACGACATGAAATTCGCGTTAACCCAGAACAAAACCATCTCAAAGCGACATTTTCCCCTCAAACGACGTCGTTTTTTGGCCCATTTAAAAAGACGTTTTAAACGGGAAATGATATACTTTATAATATGAATTCTAGTTGGCAATTAAACTGGTTTATCTTGAAAACATTCACTCACTTTGTTTATATATTCATACATCCGGTACATACAATCCATGGAGAAATATAAATTAAACATGTATCAAATTATATGATTTTGTAAGTAATATCTGTAAAGCAATATGATTATTGTATGAAAAATAAACAAACTATAATCACTAACTCACTAAATATAATAATCAAAATATCTAACTCGATATCAACATGAACTATTATAATTATAAAAATCATAATCTCTTCAATTGTATCCCATAAGTTTTTGGTAAGGAGTGACAAATTTCTGTTATATATTGTATAATTTATAAAACGTTTAGTTTTCAATAAAAACAATAAGGGGTCTAGCTTGTACAAATCAGCAAGTTATTAAAAACTTTTTTATACTTACTTTATTAGTTCCTCTCAATCCCACTTTCCCCATCTTTCCCCTCCGTCATTTTTCCAGACCTGCAGAAAACTTCAGGCCGCCGGTTTGATTCCCGACCAGATTCAATAAGCGCAGAGGGCACTCGGATTTTTATGTCGAGGGCACTTAAGCCTTTTCTTCTGTTTTAATTTTTTTCTTATATAATTTATGTGTCGGCGGGAGTTTCGTTGAGGGCATCGCCCCCCACTAGTCATCACATGGCTCCGCCTTTGGGTACCGTCGCCAAACCCCAAGCCCAACTATTGGCGTTGCGTTAAAGAGAAAAAGTTTGTTTATTTATTATTATTATAATTATTTTAATATGGGTTTTGAACTGTGTGTGCGTGTGTTGAGAGATAAGATGGGTAAAGATATTGTGTGGTGTGTGTTTAGTTTTTTATTTAATGCAGAATTGCATATATACCCACTAAAACTCAAATAATTGCATATTTTTTTAAAATACAAGTTTTTAATGCATGATGTACAATACAAGTTAAGCATGTTTTGAGTATATATGCAAATATAAAAGTTTTAGTGGATATATACACAATTGCCCCTTTATTTAATATAAAAGACTGTGTGTGGTCTTTAGTTGTTTTATTTAATATAAAGACAGTGTGATGTGTGTGTTGAGTGGGTTTAGTTTTTTTGTTTAATATAAAGTTGGTATTTTTGATTTTTATTTATATTTTTTATGTAATTTGTATTTTTATTTTAATAAATAAACAATTAGTTGGTTTGAAAAAAATAGAAAATAGAGTAAAATTGTCGGTCTCAAAAGGTGTGTTTTAGCTTGAGTGATAAGTGAGGGAGTATTTTAAAGTGTGAAGAGAAAATGAGGAACGATGAGGTGGCTTTTTGGCTTAAGCCACCACACCTAGCTCTCTTTATGTTTTAAAGAATAAGAGTGTGTTTGTTTCATTAAGATGTTTGGCATCTGAATTTGACTATCACATATTACTAGTAAGAGGTGGATATAATCTCTGAATCTGAATGAAAAAGTGTTGTTTCTGTTTTGTTTTTTTTTTTGTTTTTTTTGTTTTTTTGGTTTTTTTTTTTTTTTTTAATAATTGTCTGAATGGTTTTAATTCTTTATTTTTTAAGTATATATTAAACTATTGCAATAGGGAGGTAATATGTAAACCACTAAAAATGGTGTGTACACCACTAAATTACACTGATGATGCACACAGTACAACATTCAAATGCAGAATTAGTGGTGTGCACACCACTTTTAGATGTAAAATTAAAATAAAACATTTTTTTATCATAAAAAAAGAGCATATACCTTAGAGGTGGTGAAGATGGCGGCTATAGGTGGAGATGACAGCGGCGTAGAAGTGGAGAAGAATGCGGGGGTTGAAGGGTTTTGATGATGAATGGGTTGAAGGGTTTTGAAGATTAATGGGTTAAAGGGATATTAATAAGAGGTAGTAAGATTTTTTCACAACCTCTTATGAGTTAGACATATTAGCTATTACCTCATCTAACTGGTGATGAAAAAACAAACAACCAAAACATCTAACCGCCTCTTATTGGTAAGAGTAAGAGGGCTAGTAAAATGATGATGATGATGAAAAAAAAAAAAAAAAAAAAAAAAAAAAAAAAAACTAAATTGTATTTTTAGTAAACTTTAGGTCATCAACCATTGTCTTCAAACCACATATTTCCTCATATTTGAAGAATGGGTGACACAAAAACATCTCTAATCATGCTCTATAATTAAAGATATTTTTAAAGCATTGTGGATTCATAATCTAAATCATAAGATAATGACATATATACATACAAAAGTAATATAGATACATCATTTTAGTCGTTAAAGGCGCATTAATTTAGTATAAAATAATTTCAAGTTAAGATACGGAGTACATGGTTGGTAAAAGATGCTCTTTTTCTTCAAATTTAAACATTTTTTTAGAGTGTGTGATTGTATTGAATTTATCAAAACTTATTAACGTTAAGAGAAATACTATATCCTCCTACACATCTTTATACTTATCTTCTTATCGCTTATGTGTCAATCATCTAACGGTGAGGGGAAAAGTGGATATGTTTATGTTTTGAAAGAATAACACTTAAGAGTGCTAGGTGTAGACAACAAGTTTACCTCTTCATTCGGGCCCTACAAGTGCCACATCACCCCCAACACCTCTTCACAACTAACCCCTCCTCACCAAACAACAAACCTCAACTTACTCATTTGGGCCCCATTACTTACAACTTTATTTTTTATTCAATTCATTAAATAAAATAAATTCATTTCACTAAGAGTTAAGTACATTTTTGGTCCTTGTGGTTTCTCGGGTATAACAATTTTGGTCCAAAAGTTTAAAAAGTTCCGGATCCACTACGGTTTTGAAACACCCATAACGGGTTTGGTCCAAAATTAACCTAAACGTTAGTTTAGGGTGTTAAAGACACTCACGTGACAAACATGTGAGGACAACTCTTGATACTAATAACATTTATGGGGGTATATTGGTCAATTACTCTTTCCCGCTATATCAATTGGGAAGAACGATGCTATTAAATTGCAGTCTTCTCACAATCAATCCATCTTCCCCCTTTCTTGTAAACAGTCAAAAAAAAAAAAATAAAATAAAATAAAAAAAATAAAAAAAACCCTAATTGATTTTCTTCTAGACCTAAAATGGTGATTTCTAACTGGTCTTTGAGACTAAAAGGCACTACATTGAATCCATACGTCAAATATAGTAAGTGCATTTTTGATTTGACCTAAAATGGTGTATTATTGTTGTTTACATGCATTATTGATGATCAATTTTCTAAATATTGTTCTTTTTGAAACAGGAAATGATCCTAGTATGTTTTCCCTAAAAAGCAACCATGGCGGGTTTTTTCACTTACTATCCCGGTCCAAAACGTACAAGGGCTCCAAGGCGTGTTTACAAAGGTGGGAATGCTGATTGGTTCGATGAAGTTGATGGGGATTTGTTTTATTTTATTGATGTAACAGATATGGTAAAAGAGTTAGGCTATTTTAGTGAAGGTATGAAATTTCATTATAAAAATCCTACTTCTGATTTAGATAAAGGTCTTTCACCATTAAAAGAAGATAGTGATGTTTTGGATATGGTTAAGTATGTTACTAAGTTCAAACTACTTGAGTTATATGTGGAGCATCTAGTTGATAAGTCTATTGTTCTAGATGATGATAATGTTGGTTTAGGTCCTGAAAAGATTGATTTAGAGAATGATAATGTTGGTTTAGAAAATGAAAATGTTGGTTTAGAGAATGATCAGGATGGTTTAGAGAATGATCATGTTGATATAGAGACTAATTATGTTGATGAAGTGCATATGGCTAATGAGTTTGGATAGTCAAGTGAAAACCTTAGAACAGAGCATGAAGTAGAAAACAATGACAGCCCTAGAACTGAACCTGAAGTAGAAAATAATGTTGATGAAGGTAGGGATGATATTGATAGTCAAGACAGTGATGATAGTCAAGACAGTGACTTTGAGTATGGAACAAATGATATGGATGATATTGATGATGTTGAGGTTGACATGGCAGAGTTTAGAAAACACATTGATGAAAATGTAGAGTGGGGTAGTCCAACTGAACTTGAAGAAGAAAACAATGCAGAATCAGAACATATAGACTTAGAAGAAGAAGACTTTGACATTGAGGACTTTGATAGTCATAGTGATTCAGATGAGGATGAAGCTGAAAGGAGGAAAGCTTTAAGGAAGTTAGGTAAAGGTAAAAAGCCTGTAGATGGTAAAATATTTACTGAAAACTTTTATGTTGGTCAAACCTTTGGTAACAAAGATTTGATAAAAGAGACAGTAACAAGATTCTCAGTGGAGCAAAGAAGACAACTTTACTTGGTTAAAAATGATAAGGAGAGGGTAAGACCTGAATGCAGGGGTGTTGTTCCAGTTTTTAGCACCAACGATGATAGTGGATCAAAAAATGTTGGGCCTAATGTGGATAGTGGATCACAAAGTGCTGGGCCTAGTGGGTCAGATGCCAAAGTGAAAAAGACAAAAAAGGGTAGGTATATCAAGAAAAAGGCACATGTGGAGGATTTAAATTGTCCCTGGATCTTACACTGTTCTAAACCTAGAAATGAAGAAACTTGGAGGGTTAAAAAGTTTATAGATGAACATCATTGTCTTCAAACAAGGGATGTTAAAAAGTGCACTGCTACATTTCTGTCCAAAGAGATTGAGCATACCATAAAACCAAACCCTAAGATACCTCTTGCAGCTCTGAAAGATCAGTTACAAAAGAAGTATGAATTAGGAGTTTCAAGGCAGAAAGTGTTTAGGGCAAAACAGATGGCACAAGAAAGGGTTATTGGAGATTACACAAAACAATATGCTAATTTGAAGCAATATGTGTTAGAGTTGAAAGAAAAGAACCCAAATACAACTGTTAAGATAAAAGTTGAAAGGAACTCAAATGTTGTTGACAGTAATACTAGACAGTTCAAAAGAATCTATATTTGTTTGGGGGCCTTGAAAAGTGGTTTCAAAGCTGGACAAAGGGATCTTTTGGGACTTGATGGATGCTTTATGTTTGGTCCATTTCCAGGTCAGATCTTAACAGCAGTTGGGGTAGATCCAAATAATGGAACATACCCATTGGCATATGCAGTAGTAGAGTCTGAAAACAAGGATTCTTGGCTCTGGTTTCTTGACTGTCTTGGAGATGATTTGGAGTTGACCAGGATGTCAAACTTTACATTTGTTACAGACAGACAGAAGGTATACTATCTTATTTCATTTTGATTTACAATATATCACATCATTAGTAAAAGATATAGTTAATTAACTTATTTCATTTTGTTGTAGGGGCTTATACCTGCATTGGTAGAGACATTCCCACGTGCAGAGCACAGGTATTGTTTGAAGCATATATATGATAACATGAAGTTACAATGGAGAGGACAACATTATAAGGATCTATTGTGGAGGTGTGCTACTGCTACCACTATGCAGTTGTTCAAGAAAAACATAGAAGAGTTGAAGGGATCAAACAAAGAAGTTTATGACTGGTTGACCAAAATTCCACCTCAACATTAGGCAAGGTCACACTTTTCTAGTATGTTTAGGTCTATTGTCCTATTAAGTGAAATTTATTGGTTTGTTATTAAGGTTAGTTTCTTATTTAAATTTCAGGTAGACCTCATTGTGATGTTCTGTTGAACAACATGTGTGAGGTGTTGAACAGACAACTATTGGATGGGAGGGATAAGCCAACCATAACATGTTTGGAGTTCATAAGAGAGTACCTCATGAAAAGGATTGTGCTAGTTCAAAAGGTTATTAGCAAGAGTACTCGTCCACTGACACCTAAAGCCACAAGGATGTTCAATGTGATCAAGAGAGATGCTGCACAATACAATGTAACATGGAATGGTGGGGATTTGTATCAGACTACTGGTCCATGGGGGGACCAGAGGGTGGTCAATGTGAATGCAAGAACTTGTTCTTGTAAGAAGTGGGAGTTGACAGGGATGCCCTACAGGCATGCAGTGGCATCAATATGGGACATTGCCAAAAATGGTTTGGAACCTGGCTTACCTGAATCATGGGTACATCTAAGTTATTGGCTTGCAACATGGCAACAGATGTACAGTTTTAAGATCAATCCAGTAGATGGTCCTGAGATGTGGGGTACATCAGATAGCCCTATCATACTTACCCCACCAAAATTTGTAACTCCAATTGGTAGGCCTCGAAAGAAAAGGAAGAAGAGTGCAGCCGAGTTGTATGATCAAATGGTAGGGAGTGGTAAGTTAAGCAGGAAGGGGAAAACCGTGACTTGTTTGAAATGTGGCACACAGGGTCACAATCAAAGATCTTGTAGGGGTCCATGGAGGCCTCAGCCTAGTAGAAGTGGACAAGCATCACAAGGTCCAAGTACCCAGGCTAGTGGTATGTTCAAGTCTATGTTGTTATTAATTGAACAATTTTCTGTTTTCATTTTGTTATTCAGGTTAGTTTCTTATGCTCATTTCAGGGAGACCTAAGAAAAGAGCATCACAAGGTCCATCACAAGGTCAAGCATCTGCACCTAAGAAAAGAGCATCACAAGGTCCATCACAAGGTCAAGCAGCTGCACCTAAGAAAAGTGGAAAAGCATCACAAGGTCAACAACCTTCTGCATCACAATCTACACCTGCAATGCCTAGCCAACAAGCATCATAAGGCCCATCACAATCTCATGCACCTGCAAGTCAACAAGCTTCTATAGCTTTACATATGAGGAGGACTAAAAATACTGCAAATAGGCTTTCCCCTATTAAACCAACATCCTAAACTACTGGTGCAAGTAATAAAGGTAAAAACAAGTTTGTGAGATGATGTTTTGGTTTTAAGACTTATGTTGGTTATGTAAGACTATGTTGTTATGACTGTTTATGTTTGGATATGTAAGACTATTATGTTTGGTTATTTTGGCACTTTAGTATCATGTTATGTCATGTTCTTGTGTTGAACTTGGTGTGTATCTATTCTGGCAATGAAGAACATGGTTTTATTACTTTGTATTTCTTTGACTTATGGCACGTTCATGTCTATTCAACTGCATTCATAGCATTTACATTCACCTGCAGTTTTAAAATTTGACAGCACTTTATACTTATTCAACTGCAAATAACATTGAAACTTTGCACATCATTTATGTTAACCTGCAAACACTCCCATTGCACATTTATATTCAACTGCATTAACATATGGGTAGGTCAAAACTCATAAAGCATTTACTCAACAAAACCAACTTGCCATTACTTTCAACTTTCCAATACAAAGAAGTTGTCATTACATTCAAAAGACTGCCATTACATGTCAAATCCTACCTAGAACACATTACATCATTTAAGAAGATAATAAAAGACACAGAACAACCAAGTCAACCCTAACATCATCTTCAATCTTTTTGATTCAACTCCTTTTCTTGCAACAGTAGCTTGTAAACCATTGATTGATCTTAAAAGCCCTGGAATAATTTGAGCTGATCTTTGGCACGTTGGTGGATCGTACCAATCAATAATACCATGGTTTGAACCCTAATCAAAAAATTACAAAAGAGTTAAGTAATGCCTCTTTCTACAACAATATAAAAAATTAGGGCTTACGCTCTTTCCACAACAATAGAAACGCCTTCCAGGATTAGCATCTGTCCAAGATGTGCGAATAACTGCTGGTGATCTACACCTTGGGCAAATCATGGCTGAGTTTGACTGTGATGTGGTTTTTAGGGCCGGGTGGATTATTGGTTTTTGATGTATTTGGATTTTAAGAAAATGGTATGTTTCTCAGTATATATAAAGATACGCTTGTAAAGATACAATAACAATAGGCATGAAAAGACACATTTGCCCTCACATGTTTGTCACGTGTTTGAGTTAATGAAGACTTTTAACGTTTAGGTTAATTTTGGACCAAACCCGTTATGGGTGTTTCAAAACAGTAGTGGATCCGGAACTTTTTAAACTTTTGGACCAAAATTGTTGGACCAAAAATAATACAACATACTAATTTTATTTCATCCAAATAAAAAACATGCGATACGAACTAAAAAAATGAAAACAAAACAAAACAAAACACACGATACTAAAAAAAAGCATACAATACGAACTAAAAAAAATACGATACGAACTAAAAAACATCAACTTATAACGAGCCTAATTATTCCTATTCTGCTGAATTGCTTCCTATTGTTGTTGTTGCCAAACATGCTCGATGAGACATCGTTGAAGCTTTGCGTGTGTGCGTTTATCATGTAGTTCTTTTGGTTTTTCTTTGCGTTGCGCAACGCTCAACCCATGTCTGCTGCATATTTCGCGTCGGAGGAATATACATTTCGGTAGCTTCGGATATCGCAAATTTTTGGTCTTTCAAAATCATGTTATGCATTATGATGCACGAGTACATGATTCTCCGTAACTTGCCCACAGTAAATGCACGCGCCGGTTGGGCAATAATATGCCAACGTCCTTGGAGGACACCAAAAGCTCTGTCGATATCTTTTCGAGCACTTTCTTGTTTCGCCTTCCATGCGGCGTTTCTTGGGTTGCTTGCAACAGTAAAGGATTTGACAAATGCTACCCACTGTGGGTAAATTCCATCAGCTAGGTAATACCCATGCTTCAATTTTCTTCCATATACTTTAAACGGAACTTGATGGCCAATATCATCAATCAGATTGTCGAATAACGGAGAATTATATAAAACGGTAAGATCGTTATTCGCACCTGCCACACCAAAAAATGCATGCCAAATCCACAAATCATACGATGCAACAACTTCAAGCATTATAATTGGGTACTTTTTATCACCTCTGTGAAATTGCCATTGCCATTCTTTCGGACAATTCCTCCATTCCTAATGCATACAATCGGTGCTTCCTAACATTCCCGGTATCTTATGAACCGCGTTATGTGCGTAGTATAACTTGCGAATGTCATCCTCGGTTGGTTTTCTTAAAAACTCCCTCCCATACAACCGGATTATGGACATAGTAAAAAAATCTAGACAATCGCGTGTACAGTGTTCACCTATTTGTAAATACTCATCTAGTGCGTCAGCTGATAACCCGTAAGCCAATTGGCGTAGGGCACATGTGCATTTTATAATCACACTAAAACTCATTACACCCGCAGCATTGGGTCGGACTCTAAAGAAATAAAAATGCGCAGGAAGAGGATGATTATTTTCAATGTATGTTTCAATACCTTCGACTATTTCTAAAAATAGTTTACTGCTCATACGGTAACGATGTCGAAAATTTTCTTCCGTGTATTTTGGTTCGTCACCAAAATAGTCGGCCAGTAGACGTGCTTCAGCAACTTCACGTTCACGGCGGATGTATCTACGGCGTTGTGAAGGACCGGCTTCTTGGTTTTGCAACGATTGCTCGTGCTCAAATTCTTGGATAATCAACTCTAGCTCGTTATTTCTTCAAAGTCGCTAACACTTGAATGTGATTATTCGCTCATGTTTCCTGCTTTTAAGTGTAAGTGTTGGAATATTATAATTTGTGTAATTGATAGAAATGTGTATAAAGGTTTGGTATTTATAGTGTAAAATAAGTTAGGTTTTTAAAAAAGAAAGAAAAAAAAAGAAAAAAAAGTAACGTTTAATATTTAACGTTGTGTAACATTTTAATAATCAGAAAAGCCTGCACTCCGTACATTCCAATGCTTCGCCATGCCCACGAGAAACTACCCAACGGCGATGAACGGCAAAGGGGGGGGGGGGCGGCGATGCAGCGACGAGCAACGGCTCGCCGTTGATGGTGCCACGTCTGAACGGCGAAGGGGGAAGGCGAGCTGCACCTACCTCTCTAAGTGGTAGGAAGATAAGTATGAGGATGTGTATGATGATTTGTTTAATGTGTAAGTGGCCGTTGAATTTGTTGTGATTTTTATATTTTAGAAGGGAAGTGATATCAACGTCATTTTTTTGTGTGTAGTATTACACATTGTACAAAATGATTTATGTAAAAAAATGATATTTTTATCTCTTTCATTTTTAGAATTTGTAGTGACTGATATACCTCGTACAACTTGAAGTTTAAGGCAAGACGTTTAGTAACACACTTTCTCTAGAACTTGTATATATTAACAAAGAGAGAATTACTGAAATGAACTTATATGAATGTACTTTACGAAAATGTACCATCGAAATAGTGTTACAGAACTCTACTAAGTGAGCAAAGTGAGGGGAGAGCAAGGGTTTGTTGCTATGTCCATTGTGGTCTTGTAGCACCACATCATTTGAAATCGATGAGAAATGGTGGCGAGCAATGGTGGAGAGCAAGTATTTCTCGCCAACTAGATTGTCTTTTAGCAACACATCATTTTCAATATTCTTTGAACTTTTCATTTTCAAGCAAAAGAGGCGAGCAAATGTAAGTGGGTTTGCTCATTTAGTAGATTTTGGTAAAGTAATTTGAATGTGTTTATTTTTGTAATTGAGTAGGAGAAGTGTTTGTTTTGGTAATTTATGCTATTAACAAATGTGTATTTGCGATAAATGGATAAGTTGCTAGACATTTTAATTGAGTGACAAACGTGTTCTTCTCTTTTGCACAAACTAAAATCTAAGTAAGAGGTCATGTTTGAACAAGCAAACATGTTGATGATATTTAGAAGAGAGTAAACTTTCTTGGATGTGTCTACTGACAAAACTCTATTTTAAAATGTGCCTTTTTTCTTTTCTATTAAGATGCTTTGTTTTCTTTAAATTTGAAGATTTTTCAGAATGTGTCCTACTAACAGCACTACAACTAGTCAACTACTAACAAACCTCTAAACTTCAGCAAATGAACTGACTTATTTTATTTTTAAAAAAGTGAACTAACTTATTCTATTTTAAAATTTAGATTGTCAGAAACAACTACGCTACTGTGATGATACGTTAGCCCAACTAATATAACTGGTAAAGTTTGAAACATCCTAACAAACATGCATGGTACGATCATGTTAGTTAAATGCTGATTGGCATTTTATTCCATTGAGTTAGATGCATTCCATGTTTACGTCATCCAGTAAGCAAACTGAACTAAAAGGTAATCATATTAAAAGATATCGGCCCAACTAATCTTATAGCCCAAATTTGAAAGAGCTATTTATTTTATTTTATTTTATTTTTTTATTATTATTTTTTTTCCAAATAGGTTTATGAACCATCAAGTTATAGAAGTTATTTTATTAACTTTACCTGAGAATTGGGCCTCATAGCTTTCGGTCTTCCACCACCAAGAGCAATTATATATTATAGAAGTTATTTTATTAACTTTACCTAAGATAGTTTTACAACATAACATATTTGCATAAGTAGCTAGTGAAGCATGGATTAATATAATGTTGCTAAATAGTATATAGCGAGGAGGGCGGTCTTTAAATGTCAATAGGTCCATTCTGAAGGTAAACGCATTTCTATAGGAACCTCTTCATCATAGTTCCTCGTTTTGTGCTCTCCTTGATCCATGTCTGCCGTAAGAAAAATCATTGCATAGTTATAACTCAACGAGAATAAGAAGACATAAATCAAAAGAATTCATTTCTATCGAATGATAACGATCACACAAGAAATTTGAAACTTTGACCTAACTTTGAAGAACTTAATCATTTGAATTTTTAGTGAGTTGAAAGGATCTTGAACCGACTTAACCCCATATTTGTGAGCCCAACACGAAATAGAAAATAAGGTGCATGGAATTGGTAAAGGACTTAAGGGCCGTTTGGGCCAAAGCTGCAAAAATATACTTTTGGAACTTTCGTTCATGTACAGAAAGACTCGGTTATAGTACGTTGCGGTTAAAAAATATCCGTAAATAGTGTTAAAGAAAGGTTTTTAATGGGATTATTGCTTCTTGTTACTGTGCTTATTATGTGATTAGTTATCTTACGTGCTTCTTTGGAAATTTGGAATTCTTGAAGACTTGCTAGAATATAGAAGTTTGTGGCTAAAGTATGATGAAGAAAAATTGGAGGCTGTTTATTTCCTTTTGAGCTTATATATTACTATCTCTTCAGGGTTAAGACACACAAATAACTATTTCCTCTCTCAACAGAATCAATGTCTCCTTCCTCCCAAAATCCAAACCATTATGTGTTTTACGTGAGGCTATTTCTACGGATCGTGGATTATTTATGGCATTGACGGAAACTTTGAAGGCATTTGACCAATGGTTATGTGGGAATTGTATGAGTTTACATGCTTTGAGTCGCGCTTGTCATCACCGGATGGTCTTGTTCGTTTTTCTAAAGAGTCCGACGACATGAGCGGATACATCGTGGGCATTTCCAAACTGAGTATTAAGGAGTCCGAGACAAAAGGTACCAAGGGGTTGGTTTTGGATGCTGATCTTCTTGATCGTGTTTTTAAAGTGCCTATCATTACAGTCAAATCTATACCTCATGGTTGTCTTCTCGCCTTCTCTCAAGCGTTGAAAACAGTTCTTTACAAGGTGGTTGCCCAGCCCGGCTCTATCGATGCATGGATTAGGCTGTTACTCTTTCCACGTTGTACGTTGCAGGTATGCAGGCCCAAGAATAGACAAGAACGTAGATCTAGGAATCGAAAATCCTTGCAACAAAGTTCTATATTGAAGTCTCTGGCTACATGGGGGGAAGATGATGGTATTAAAACGCTAATTAAAATTATGTTAGATGGTTCTGGGTTGGGGCCCTTGGGTCAGGGTGGGGATGATTTTCTAGAAGAGGGAAAAACGAGTAACACTAACATCAGACAGTGTCTTCGCAAGGTTGCAGATGGGCATTTTACGGCAACAGTGAAAGTTCTATCCTCCTCCGGGGTTGCTCCATATTGTGATGATACCATTAAAGCCTTGGAGGCTAAGCATCCTTACAAGCAACCCCCATCCAGGTCGAGCAACACATTTTCTGAGCCTCCCCTTGTAGCGGAAGTTGATAGTGTCTTTGGTTGTATCAAATCATTCCCTAAAGGTACTTCATGTGGAAGAGATGGTTTGAGGGCTCATCATATTTTAGATGCTTTATGTGGAGAGGGGTCTGCTACCTCCGCAGATTTCTTAAAGGCAAACACTTCAGTCGTTAATTTATGGTTAGCGGGAAGGTGTCCACCTGTTTTAGCGGAGTTTGTTGCATCTGCTCCTCTCACACCACTCCTTAAACCAGATAATGAGATTCGGCCTATTGCAGTAGGCACTATATGGCGACGTTTGGTTTCCAAGGTTGCTATGAAAGGTGTGGGTAAAGAAACGGCCAAATACCTCAGTGATTATCAGTTTGGGGTCGGAGTGTCGGGTGGCGCTGAGGCTGTTTTACATAGCGCCAATAGGGTGTTAAGTGAATATAACAGTGATGGGTCTCTTGCTATGCTTACAGTGGACTTCTCGAATGCATTTAACCTTGTGGATCGATCAGCACTACTCCACGAGGTTAGGGTGAGGTGCCCCTCTATTTCTTTATGGGTGGATTTCTTATATGGGCAGGCAGCGAGGTTGTATATAGGAGACACACATATTTGGTCTACCACTAGGGTGCAACAAGGTGACCCGTTGGGACCTCTTCTTTTTCCTCTTGTATTGCACCCGCTAGTACATAAGGTCAGGGACAATTGTAAGCTTCTTCTTCATGCTTGGTATCTTGACGATGGGACCGTTATTGGAGATACAGAAAAGGTAGCCAGGGTGTTAGACATTATAAGGGCAAATGGACCAGGTTTGGGTCTTGAACTTAATATCAAGAAAACAGAGATATTTTGGCCCTCGTGTAATGGTATGAAGCTTCGTGAGGGTTTATTCCCTATTGATATTCTAAGGCCATCATTGGGTGTGAAGCTTCTTGGGGGAGTGGTTAGTAGAGACGCAGATTTTATTAGTGGGTTGGCTATGAGGAGAGCTGCGAATGCTGTTGATTTGATGAGTCTTCTTCCACAGTTACACGACCCGCAGAGTGAGCTCCTTTTACTTCGATCATGTATGGGTATTGCCAAACTTTTTTTTGGATTAAGGACTTGTTAACCCGTACACATGGAGGATGCAGCCTTGTTCTTTAACAAAGGGTTACGTGAGTCGATCGAGAACATAGTGGTTTGTGGAGGGCCTTTTTTTGGAGACTTACAGTGGCGACTTGCTTCTTTACCCATTCGATTTGGTGGTTTGGGTATGTACTCGGCAAAGATGGTCTCCTCTTATGCTTTTGTGGCTTCGAGGGCCCAATCTTGGGTGCTACAAGACCACATCTTATGGGACAGTGGCATATGTGGTATGGATGAAGATTGTGCTTGTGCTTTGGATTGTCTTCGTGATATGATTCCAAGCTTTGATTTTAGTGGTTTCACTAATAAGGACACCGCCCCCTCTAAACCCCAAAAAAGCAGTGTGTGAGTGTCTATCAGCACCACATGCTCAGGATTTTCTTCTAGCTATCCCCATAGATGGGCTAGGTCAACATATGTCACCGGTGGAATATTGTACTATCCTTAAGTATCGCCTTATGATTCCTTTATTTCTGGTTGATGAGATATGCCCAGTTTGTCACAGGGCATGTTTGGATTCCTTTGGAGAACATGCGGTTCATTGCAAGGAGCTCCCGGGCTTCAAGTACAGGCATGATATGGTTAGGGACGTCCTTTTGACATATTTAGGCGTGCCGGAATCTCTGTCAAGAAAGAAGCGCCTGTGAACTTTTTGACTGACCCAATGGATGGAAGATCCACACTCAGACCGGCAGACGTTTTGGTTTTTGAGTGGGTTGGAGGGAAACATGCGTGTGTGGATCTAACCGGGGTTTCTCCTCTTGTGGGGTTGAGTAGCCGGGGTTTTACAGTAGGACAGGCTGCTATGAAAGCTGCCTCGTACAAAGTGGCAAAACACGAGAAAGCGTGCATTGAAAATCAGCATGTTTTTATTCCTTTCGCGTTTGATACTTTTGGTTTTCTTGCACCTGAGGCAGTGGAGCTACTCAACATAGTTCAACGTGCTATGTATAGTAATGTTGTAACACCTAGATCCACAAATGTCGTTATTAAGAGGATTAGTTTAGCAATTAAAAAAGGGCTAGCGGCGCAGCTTGTTGCTCGCTTGCCTTCCACCACTATGTAAATTCAATTCAGTATTATATATATAAATTATTAGATATTTATGTGTTATAGCAGAATTCTTGTATTAATTGGTTGATTATTGTTTCTTTGTTTGATTCTTACTCAAAACAATCACAATTCACAAATATTTGTGTAATTGTTTCAATCATTGATTAATAATACGGCTTATCTTGCCGACTGATTTCTTCTTGATTCATTGTGGTTATTGTCTTTTCTCTGTTACATGTTCTAATATGGTATCAAAGAGCTTGAGGTTCTTATATATTCGATCGGTTGATTTTGATACTTCTTATATTTGGGGGTTTCAAAATTAAGGTCGGTTGTTGATTGTTCAAGGGTTGTTGATACTTGATTCTATTCAGGATCAAGTCTCTGGATTCTGTGGAATGGCTAGATTGTTGACGTGGTATTAAAATCAAGGATGTAAAAATCTCTAGGCGATAGCTGGGCGGCTGGGTATCGTCTAGCGAGTAATCGTTAAGTGGCAATTAATCAGGGATTAATCAGATTGGATTTTTTATGTATATATTTTTTATTTAATTTTTATTTTTTTATTATTTTTTTGAAATTATCTATATAACATAAATGAAATGTTGTAAAATACTTTAATGTTGAAAGTTTAAATGGTTTAATTAATTTTCAAATTAAATTTTCGAATTTAATTAGTGTCATTAACATTCAATTGAAATAAGAAAAACGAGCATATCATCACATTTTGTGTTAAATCACTGCTCGAGGTGCATTTAAATGGATGTGACGACCAATTTTGTGAATAACGGGAGGTATATTAAAATAAAAGTCTCAATTTTAATTTTTTAAAAAGGTTAAACGTTAACCGAGTTGGTCAATTTTTATCCGATTAGTCGGTGTGTTGACCGATTATTTTACCAATCCGATTAATAAGGTCGATTAATCTAAATTCGGGCGGTTAATTCACATCTAACGCCTAGGACGATTTTTACAACACTACTTAAAACCCTAATATTAGGGACTGCTCTGGTTAGGATTTTGTGAACCCTAAGTGAATGTTCATAAGATATATTCTTCCACTGCTTAATATATGAGTTCATTTGTGTTAGTTTTTCATTTCCCACACTTCATCTGTGTTAGTTTTTCTTCTCCTACCTTATCTTTTATAGCCTGAATTGGTAGTTCTTGCAATAATTAGGGATCAACCTGTTCTTTTTTTTTTTTCTTTTTTCTTTTTGATTTGTTCATTTGTTGTTGTTTTTTTCTATGTATAATTAACTGTCATTATTAATTCTCATTATTCTTATATCTTTAGTATTTTGGTCTATTAAGCTTGTCTAGTTATCCATTTTTTTTTATCTATCTATTGATATATTGTGTTTTGCATATTGCTTCATTAAGGTGTCTGGTTATCTATCATATTATCTGCTGTTTTTTATGTCTCATTTTATCTGCAAAATTGTTTGTTGATGATAATGTTTTTGAAAATTCTGATAATTCAATTGTAAGGTGGACCTTCCGATCATAATCTTGTATTTGGTGACCCTTTATTTTTGCATCCTAGTGATGCCAGTCTATCCCCTCTGATTACTTAAATTGACTGGAACTGATAACGATAATATGTGGAGCAGTGCTATCAAATTTTCCTTAAGAAATAAAAGCAAATTAGGCTTTATTGATGGTACTTGTAAGAGAAAGTTTGATAATCTTGTTCAATGGGACTTGTGCAACTCTGTGATTGTTACTTGGATTCTAAACTTTGTTAGTGATGAACTATATGTTGACCATATATATTCCAAAATTGCCTTTGATATGTGGATTGACTTAAAAGAAACTTATGATAAAGTTGATGGATCTGTGATTTTTAATCTTTATAAAAACAGTTCTCTTTAAATCAAAATGGGTCCTCTCTATGTTTATATTACCATAACCTTAATACACTATAGAAACAATTTTATGCTATGATTAGTCATTTTGCTTGTACTTGTGAAGCTGCCAAACATTATGAAAACCATGCTAATCAAATTAAACTTATGTAGTTTCTTATGGGTTTAGATGATGTCTATCTGCCCATTAGGAGTAACATTCTCACCAGGGACCCTTTCCTCCTTGTGAAAACTACTTTTGTAGTTGTCTCAAGAGAGGAGTCTCGTAGAAATGTGACTTCTATTAGCCGTATATCAAAAGCACCCTCTATAATTGCATTTACTGCTAAAGGTTTTGATAACAAAACAACCGCTAAAAGAGGAAATGAGGATAACAAAAATCATGTTAAAAGAGGACCTAACCTAAATCTACAGTGTATTAATTGTAATAAGGTTGCCCTCTTAACTATAAGAATCATGGAAATCAAAATAAATATACTTTCAATAATGTTGTTTCTGACCCAAGTCCTAGCACTGCCCCCACTGTGACCTTTTCTAATGAACAAATGCTCAAAAGTATCTAAGTCTCAATGATGATAAATGTGTTCCAACTCTGTTGCCAATATGGCAGGTACTTTTTTTAATGGAAGTGTCAAGGTTAATATGAATTTTAAAAATTCTTTAACGGTAAATCCAACCTTATATCTGGGAACATAACCATTGGTTAGGTGGTTGACTCTGGTGCCAATCAACACATGACTACTTCTACAAAAAATTTATTCAATTTGTTGATGTGTCTAATCTTGGCTTAACTATTAGTTACCTAAATGGAACCAAAGCAAAAATTCTTAAAATTGGATATCTAAAACTAAATGAGTTTGTTTCTTTGTATAATGTTCTTGCCGTCCCTGAATACACACTGAGTCTCTTATCTGTTCATAGACTTGCGAAGGATAGCAAGTTTTTTTTTTTGGTTTTGATGAAAATAAATGCTATATTCAGGATTTGAAAAGAAATATGATAGTAGGGACTAGTGACATGCATGGTAGCCTGTACTTGTTTAATTCTACATTTAAGCAATTTGCCTATAATTTATATATCAACTCTTATGTCTCAAAGACCTTTTGACATAATAGTTTTGGTCACCCGACTGACCAAGTCCTTCAGTTACATAAGGATGAACTTAAACTTGAACACAACAACTAATTTGCAACTCCCTGTGATGTGTGCCATAAGGTCAAACAAACCAGAGAACCATTTCCCTTAGGTGGCCATAAATATATTTCATCTGGATGTTTGGGGACCTTATAAGGTCACCATCAAAAAAGGTACAAGTCCTTTCTTACCATTTTCGATGAGTAGTCCAGGGCTGTATGAGTATATTTGCTCAAAAGTAAAGATGAAGTCTTTTTCACTATTTAAAGTTTTGTTAACCTTATTCTAAATCAATTTGATGTCAAAGTAAAAAAAAAAATTAGAAGTGGTAAAGGAACTGAGTTTGTTAATAACTAAATGCAAAATTTTTGAAACAACAAAGGGATAATTCATCAAACATCCATAACCGACACCCCCAAGAAAATGGGATTGTAGAAAGAAAACACAGACACCTCCTTAACTTGGATAGGTCTCTTATGTTTCAGGGGGTCTACCTCTTTACCTTTGGCTGATTGCATTCTAACTGATGTGTATCTGATTAACAGGTTGCTCTTATCTGTCTTAGTTGGACAATCTCCTTACTCTCTTGTGTATGGGAAAAATCCCACACTCTTTCACCTTAGGGTCTAAGCCGGCTTATGTTTTGATACTACTTTAAATAACCATGATAAACTTAATAGTAGGTCGGGAAAATATGTTTTTATTAGTTATTCAAACTTCAAAAAAGGATACAAATTGCTTAGTCTTGAGTCCAAATCCGTCTTATTTTCAAGGGATGTCAAATTTTATGAAACTGTTTTCCCTTCAAAATAAAGCAAACTAGAAACTATCATTGAAACTGGTGTGACTAAAGACATAAACCATACAAATTTCTTTAACACTGGTCAATTGTATGATGAGTAGCCTAACCCTAAAAGACCTGATGATGAATGGAGAGTGCATTCTAATAATGGTGGCAGTCTAATCCTATTAATGAGGGTAATGATGACTCTGCTGCAACATTTATAGAGGATAATGCACACCCTAAGGGCAATACTGAAAGTATAAATCAGTTTGTTGAAAGTGAGGATGAAAGTAACCACCTTGTTGAAAATGAGGAAGGGATTGACTTAACTGACCACACTAACTATGATGATGTGGCTAAGCCTGTTAGTAGGTCATCTCGATAGACAAAACTCCCCCTAAATCTTAATGACTATGTTGTTGATAGTAAAGTTAAATTTGGTTTAAATAGGGTTGTTAATTACTCTAAACTATCTTATATACTAAAAACTTAAGTTGACTTATAAATGCAAAGTGCTCACAATAAATGTTTCATGAATTAAAAGTGAAATGTGGAGGCTTCATGTGTTACATTGATTTAATAGTCATGCATAAGGGTAAGTACACAAGATTAGTGATTCGAGTAATTAAAAAAATTTGTACGGTACAAGGTAGTTTAAGCAACATCAAAAGTATATCAATTACATAATATTGGGTGACTTAATTTAATGTGCAAGAGGATTTGTGCACTGATGAGGCGAAAAATGATCCGTTTTTAGGGGGTCATTTAAGCCCGGAATTGAATTTATTTGATCAAATATTGCCCTAAATCGTTCCTTTTGTGATTTTAGGTACTTTTGGAGTGAATTCTGGAAAAGGAAGCATTTTGGAAGTTTTTGGAGCATAAAAGTGAAGAAAACGGCAAAGTCTTAATTTTTCTTGCTGAGAACAGTACCTGACGGCGTCACAAAATTCTACATGACGGCATCAAGAGTAAAACAAGAGGTGAAGTGGATAGAGTCCGTGACGATCCAGAGAGATTTTACACTAGGGGCATGACGGCGTCACCATAGGCCGTCATGGTCCCATTACACGTGACGGCCCAGAGGAAATTTGCACTTGACGGTGTTAGATCTGGATCTAGGCAATCCGATATTACTATGGGCGGTGAGTTGACGATGTCAGATTTTTCTTCTTGACGCTGTCACGTTGGAAAATCTATATATCGTTTTGTAATTTTCATTCATGAAGAGAGGACAATTAGAGGGATAACTTTGAGAAACCCTAGCACGATTTTTACAGTTCTTTCAAGGGTTTTTACCCTTTGAAACCTTTCATGTTCAATTAAGATAAGTATCCTTTCAATTCATTCAATATGTCTATGTGTTGTTTGAATATATCTTACGCTTGTCTTGATTTTAACATGCTAGGCTAGATCTCTTGTGTGTTTGCTTAGATGTAGTGAAACCTAGATGTTGATTATGGGTTGATTGCTTGTTTATAATTGTTACGGATGAATGATTTCGATTTTAGGCTTAAGAAAACTGGCAGACTTCCATAGGGTAACATGCTTGAACGTCTTAAGAAAATGAACCAATGCGTACAAGGTTTTTATGGTTGTATTTAATGCATGAGCGAATTCTAATGATCCCATGTTAGGAGCTTCTTGCAGGCTCGACATAGGAGTGAAGTAGGAGCTTATAGAGTTGGGGAAGTACGTACACCACCCCACGAATGGTATTAAAGAATATAACCCGTCATCCTCGCAATTGTAACAAACTATCAACCTGTAAAAGATATCTAGGGAGTAATGAAATCTAAGTAAACACAATTTTCCCATTTATTGTTCACACCACATTAGTAATTAGTTTTATTTACATTTTTGTTATTTTATTTTGATTGCATCTTAGTTATTGGGTTAGTTGACTAGCAACTAATTCCGCCCACTATTTCAAAACCCGAGATTTTAATTGCTTTCATAAAAATATAAAAATACAAAAAGAATCATCCCTCACCTCTAGACTTAATTTTTAGGCTTTCTAATCCTAGCGACACTATTCCTGAGTTGAACGATCAATCCCCCGGTACTTGTCACTATACTATACTACAACGATCAGGTACACTGCCTGGTGGGGGTTGTAAGCTTCTCGAGATCCCTCGAGAGGTAAAGCCTGGTGCAATTCCCACGCATCATGCACAAATTGTAGTACGGTACAAGGTAGTTTAAGAAACATGCAAAGTATATCTTCTATACTATCTAAAGATTTGAGTGCTTAATTTAATGCGCAAGAGGCATTGTGCACAAAAGTTTGTACGGTACAATATGTTTTGCATGAGGAATCGTGCACAAAAGTTTTTACGGTACAACATGTTTCAAGCCATCTCTAACCTCAAAGAATACAAACCAAAAATGACATGAATGCATAAATTAAACACACCAATTAGTGGTTAGTCTTTTTACCTTCCCGTCCATGAGTTACAAGTATTTTATCAACTATATAATGTGCCAAATCTCACACACAACAAACCACAACTTCATCCACACCACATGCACATTGGGCTACAACTTATTATGGTGGTAAAGTAAGCATCATATCGTCTTACTTATTTACCAGATTGATTTATATATTTTATGTAAATTTCATGTGTGTTTTGTGTGTGTAAAAATGTAGGAAATAAAGATGGTGCTTATGAGGTTTGGTAGTAACATCATCTTTTTTGGGTAAAGGGGAGTAATCCTGCACCCTGGTAAATATATAAACCAAAACATTTAAGTACAAAGGATATGGGTGAAATCCCATATCTCAGCCCGTTACATAGGCAAACAGCTTACATAGCAAGATATTTCCTATTTTCTAAACAAGAAAACAAACCATTACTCAAATGATAACATAAGACAAACGAAATAAAATTACTTCCTAAGACCTTGAAGCTTGGTGCCATACATGGCATTAAAAGCATCCAAATTTCCTGGGAGATCATAAACCTGTTTTGCATAGTCATTGTAGTCATAGTCATCATAATCATCTTCAAACTCTTGGCCACCACCGAATAGATTAGCAGACTCATCAAATGGGTTAGAAACCAACTCATCATCAGAATCAGAAACCTCAATCTCTCCCAACTTAGTGAAAGGGTTAACTCTCTTAGTAGAAGAGGCGGGCGGATTACAAGAATCAGTAGTTTTAGGAGCCATAACCGACTCCTTCTCTTTCAAATCGCTCACAAGGGGTTCTTGGGATGCATTACCTGTCTTAGTAGACTCATCTTCATTAACTTCCATTTTACGACCAGAATCCCCATCCATGTTGGTGTCAGTAGTGGGAATGACGAAAGCATCCGTATCTTCCATATTAAGAGTAGCAAACTGATTAGATGTAGAGATCTTCGTTCCACTCGAGCTAGCCACATCAGAAGCATTCATCTTATTTCCATTCACTTTCTTAGGTTCAGGAGGAGTCTTCTTGGGTCGATACTGAAACTGTTTACCCACAACAGGTTTAGGACCCCCTCCTTGACCCGGAATAGTAGAACCACCTTGTTTCCCTTTCTTCTTATTATTGACAGTCTTGAAACCATCATTAACAGTCGTAGTAGGCTGGATAGGAGGTAACACAACTTTAGGACAATTAATAAGAGTATGACCAAAAATCTTACACTTATCATAACGCGGTGGGTTCCACTCGTATTCAACCCGAATCTTCTCAATAGTAGACCCTGAACCATCAAGTAAAGGAATCTCAACAGTGAGGCTATCCCTAAGCACCTCATCCGACTTCACTTCGATCATGCATCTAGCAAAACTACTACGGCCCCATGATTCCTTGCACATTTGGCTAGTATAAGCGTCTAACTTTTTAGGCGTACCAATCAATGTGGCAAGAAGACTAAGACCATCATCAGAAAACATAGCAAGAGGCACATCATGGAATTTAACCCACACCAGAATCTTAGTCAAATCCTCTTTAAGTAGGTTAGTGTTCAAAGTCCATGGTTTAAGAATAATAGGAACATTTCTAATCAACCAAGGACCATTTTCAAGAACATCATCAACACCTTTAATCGAATTGAATTTAAAGAAAAAGAATCCCTTTGCATTCATCATCACCTTTTGTATACCATACTTAGCCCACGCATTGCGTACATAGTAATCGACAACAGGAAAAGCAAGGCGTTAACCAAGGAAATACCCATAAAGAGTATTCTCAAATCTGAGATTCACCTCTTCCACTACTTTCATCGGGACACAAAGATCAACATCATTCTTCTTGTTGCTACATTCCAACCTACGAAAATTAGACACATATTTCTTAGGATCGGTAAAAGTAGCACCCGCATAAGAGACCGACTTCACTCCCGTACCACGCGTATTAGAAGGCTGATCCAAACCATCACTAGTGTTAGAAACCGTATTAGTACCCTTATTAGCATCAATCTGACGTTGAACTTGATTTATAGTAGCATCAAAATTCTTTCGCGCACTTAACAATAGCTGTTCAACATTAGGAGCAACCACAGATTCATTATTAGACTCCTTCGCCACTTGAGGTTCATTCACCGTATCATTCACAGTACTAATGATAGGAGTCCCATCATTCAGAGGTAATGGAACCCCATTATCATCCACAAACACAAGCTTACCTTCGACAATTTTCCGTTCCATATCACGGATCTTTTCATCCAAAGAACGCGTCACGACATCAATGTTACCCACGTTTTCCATAACCACAGAACATGGAACGTTGTTATTCACCTCTCCTAAATTCGACATCACAATAATCCAAGCCCCTAAATAAGTAACTCGCGCAATAAACAGCAAATCAACAATAAAACAATTCAAACCCTAGTTTACAACTAGGGTTTTTAAACCAGAACAGCTCGACAATCAACCCATGAATTAATAGTGATGTTCCATATCAGTTAAGGATTGCAATAATGATAGGAGTTAAAGTAAAGCAAACCGACTAAGATGGAACTCTAACTTAGCGAATGCAAAATTAAAACCCTAACAAAAATTCCAACAATCCGACACAGAAACAATCAGATAACAATCAACACGTACTAATCAAGATTAAACACAAGAGAATAATCAAGTTCAGTAGCAGGGATGTTAGAAGACTGTTAATGAGGATCGAAAATATGAAAAAAGGAGTTAGGGTTTAATTGGAAGTCGTAGTCGCCAGAGAGAGTTTAGGAGAGTTTTTTTTGATAGTAACATCATCTTGTCTAATGGTTTAAGAGATCCTACACATCGTTGTCTTATCAATTAAGTGGAACATGCACGAACATTTTTACTTTGATCGAAAATGCAATATATTGATTAACTGTATTTAAGTTACTAATGATCAACTATATCTTATTGTTTTTTGTAGCGCGTCAAGACGCATTAAAGAAATAGATCGAGAAGTCACAAAAATTGTATCAAGAACAGAACATGCAAAAGGCCAATAAAAAACAATGACAAAGACAACAACAACAACAACAACAACAACAACAACAATGCCACGACCACCGGTGGGATGAATACTTAGCATTCATATTAATAGTACGTTACAAATTAAACATGCAATATTTTACTTCATGTAATACCGCTAAACGGGCTAATACTATTTATTCATTAGCATGTAAGTTTATTGAAAATAATGTGATGAGCATTCAATTTTTAGTCAATAATTATTACTACACTTTGTTGGTGCATTTTAATATTTTTGCTCTTAATGTAGTTTTTTGTCTTGCGGTGTGTTAATGTCACTTTCTTAATTAAACGTCTTGGAATATTGCATAACTTTGATATTTGATATGACTATATAAATTATTTCGATGTTACATATTGAAAATGGTAGTATATAATAAAAATATCTTCACACTATCATCTTAACAATAAGAATATTCTAAATCGAAGAAGTATATAACGGAGAAGAAAATTGTATTTCAAATGTTATTCTACACCTATCACGAGGTAAGCATTATTCATTTGAGTTTGAGATCATGGGATTCATGTCTTCATACTGTAAATACGTAGAGTGAGTTACTAATGGATGCTCCAAATTCGATATCTTAACTACTTATAATGGAGAAATGGTCAAGTGAAATGTTGAGTTTTCAACACTTGATCAAATGAAAGAGAAATTTACTAATTACAATGATTTTCTAAAACTAAATTATACTGTAATTAATATTTTCTATTAAAATACCCCGTTACTGAAAAGTGAAAAGTTGAAACTAAAAAATGAAATGTTGAAAACATAAATTTCAAAAGGAAACTATTAATACAAATCATAAACTGGGTTGACCTGGGACGCTTCAAATCCGGCGGGTTGACCCGGTTTAATTTGACCCGTTTTTGACCAACCTAGCATGTTGAACCGGTTTAAATTGAACCATTTTTTGACCGGAACGGTTCAACAAATTGAACCACCCGGGTCGAACCGGGTTTAAAATCATTATGTTTAATCACCAAATCTTCAAACTTTTATTATTTTTTGTTTATAACCTATAAACTTTTTTTTATCAAAAAATTATCTGTCTCTATAAAATACCGTTGCTATGCACGGGTACTCGTCTAGTTATAGTTTATAGAAAAATGTTGTAATAATGCATTAATTAAAAATAATTTATGTAACTTACTCATATTAAAAGATTATATATGAAAATCCTCATTTAAATATAATATTTTACAAAAAACCTCTTCACATTAAAGAAAGAGATCGAGAAGTCACGAAAATTGTATTAAGAACAAAACATGCAAAATGCCAATGAACAACAAAAAGAAGAACAACAACAAGAACAATTGCCATGGCCACCGGTGTCAATATAGATGAATACTTAGCATTCATATTAATAGTACATTATAAATTAAACATGCAATATTTACTATACGAATTATAATTTATTCTCTTGAATATACTAATTACTTTAATATTTTATGTTTTTATAATTTTGTTAAAAAGGAAATTTGTTTTATAGTTCGATTTTAATAATGTAATTTATTTGAACAACAAAGTCCGTATTTCATAAAAAATGAGAGTTTCAAACATGAACAAAAAATTAGTCCAGGACATTACGAAAAACACAATTAGATCCAACCTATGTGCATTGCATGGTTCCTGAGGCAGTCTAAACCAGTGTGCATCGCATGGGGATGAATATAAAAGGTCTCCAAAATTAATGTCATCACTTCATATTTAAAATAATTTATGTAACTTATACATATTAAAATATTACATGTGAAGAGACTCTTTTCAATGTAACATTTTGAAAAAAATCTCTTCACATATACTCTTTTAATGTCAGTAAACTATTTTAAATGTGTGACATGCTTGGAACTTAGATATATAATGACGAAAATAAGTGCCGAAGATCACGCTATAAAAACTTATATACAGCCCATGTGCAACTCAATAAAGTATTTTAAATACATATAAAGCTTAGCAAATGTGTGACACCATGACAACTTAAATATAAAATGACGAAAATAAATGCCGAATATTACGCTATGAAAACTTCTATACAGCCAATGTGCATCGCACGTATTTTAAATCTATGGAAACTTCTATACAGACCATGTGCATCGCACGGGCGTTGTTGACTATCATAAGAAATAGTTATAACTTAGCCGGATGTATTAATATTAGTTTGTTCCAATAAAAACGATAAAGTCAATACCAAAATAAATAGACAAAAAAATATTACGTAAAAAATACAACTTAAAAAATTACATGTCAATAAACTATTTTTAATACGTATCATGCTTACAAAATGTATGCTACCATGACAACTTTTATATATATAATGACAAAAATACGTATCGAATATAAAATGACAAAAATAAAAGATGGATATTAAACTTTGAAAACTTCTATACAGCCCATGTGCATCGCACGGGCTTTTAGAGTTTGCTAAAATAACAAAATATGACATATTAAAAATATCACCTTGAATAATGAATAAAATGGAAAAATTCCATAATTTTGGCTCGCAGTCATTTATGAATTATAATAACAAATAAAATAGCTGTGTGCATCACACGGGTCATGAGACAGCCCGAGTTATATATTGTATTTTGAGTGTTTGAATCGACCTCAATTAAAAGTAACGAAATAACGGCATCAACATTTTTCATGTCATGCTAACAAACACAACTTAGAAACTTATTGACCAACAAAATCCATCCATGATCATAATGACGAAAATTAGTGCTGAAAAATACGCTATGAACATTTAGATCAAGCCCGTGTGCATCGCACGGGTCTGAATGCCTAGTGTGGTGAAAATTTATGCTTTACTACCACTGTCAACAAAAGCTTTGAACCTTGTAGTTTAAAGAAGATATTAATGGCAATAAATGGGTTGAAGTTACGAACAATGAAAAGGAGGCCCTTAATAGAAATCAGCCTTGGGAATGTTTGATGTTAGGTGTTTATTGTTGTTATTGTTAAAAATAAGTGTTCTCTTTTCCAATTAGATGTCAACAATGCCTTCTGGTGTGTTGGAAGAAGATGTGTATATGAAAATGCCTAAAGGCTATGCCTCTAAGTCTAATGGAAACAAAGTCTCTAAGTTTAAGAAGAAGAAAAAAAAAAAAAAAAAAAAAAAAAAAAAAAACTATGTCACTTAAAAAACAGGCTTCTAAAAATGGAATGAGAAACTAGTTGGTGTGCTATTTGAGTGTGAATTCACTGAGAGTTTAAATGATCACTCACTATTTGTTAATTCTTCCAACAAAACATTTATTGCTCTTTTGGTTTATGTTGATGATATCATCATCTTTATAAATGACTTCAATGAAATTAACATGTTTAAAAGTTTTCTAACCTCTAAATATCAAATCAAGGATCTAGGAGAACTTAAATTGTTCTTAGGCATGAAGTTCATGAATATGGTAATGATACTTGTCTAGCCAAAGAAAACATTGCATTGAATTATTGTATGAGTTTGGGATGCTTGGCTGCAAACCCACATCTGTTCCCATGGAACCCAACACTGTTCTCAACTTTAAAGTAAGTAATGATGATCTCATTCTTGACAACATCACACGCTATCAAAAACTGGGTGGAGAACTTATTTACTTAACTCACAGTAGGCCTGATATAGCCTAATTTTTCCACTGTTCCTTTCAACATATGCATGCTCTTCTTAAATCTCATATGCAAGTTGCACTTAATGTTCTGAGATATTTAAAAGGCACCCCAGGTAAGGGACTCAAGTGTACTCACTCTCCTAATTATTCTACTAAGAAAATGGTTACGTATGCTGTCTCTAACGAGGCTAAATGCCCCCCTCCCCTAAGAAAAAGAAAAAAAAAAACTATCTCTTATTATTGTGTTTTTCTTAATGGCTGCCTTATCTCATGGAAAAGCAAGAAACTCCACTCTTTTAAAATCCTCAACTGAGGTAGAATACAGGTTTATGGCCTCTGCTTTTTGTAAAACAATCTGGATTTAGTATATTGAAAAAGATCTCAAAATTAATATTTGTCTTCTTATTTATCTTTATTGTGACAACAACTCTGCAATTCAACTAGCTAATAACTCAGTTTTCAATGAGAGACCCAAACACTTTGAAATAAATGTTCATTTCATTAGAGAAAAAATTGCAATTGAGATCATAAAAAAATCAAAATATTGGCTCATTGATCAAATTTTAGACATTCTTACCATGCATTTTCTGGCTCTTATCTTTAAATCTCATTCTATAAAACTTGGCATGTTTGACTTATTCAATAATCAGATTAAGGGGATGTTAAAATAAGGTTTTTAATGTGATTATTTCTTCTTGTTATTGTGCTTCCTATGTGATTAATTAGTTATCTCATGGGCTTCTTTGGAAATTTGGCATTCTTGAAGACTTGCTAGAATATAGAAGTTTTTGGCTAAAGTGTGATGAAGAAAACCGGGAGGGTTAGTTATTTCCTTTGGGCTTTTATATTACCCTCTCCTATTTAGGGTTAAGAAACACAAATAAAGAATTCCTCGCACAATTGTCTCCTTCCTTCCAAAATCTAAAACATATCCTGTTATAGTATAATTCTTGTATTAATCGATTGATTATTGTTTCTTTGTATGAATTTACTCAAAACAATCACAAACATTTGTGTATTTATTTAAATCATTGATTAATAATACGGCTAATCCAACCCAGTAACTTCTTCTTGATTCATTGTGGTTATTGTCTGTCTTTTTATGCATGTTCTAATAGATATAGTTATCAAATAGATATAGTTATAGTGCGTTTGGTCTCTATTGTCATACCCAGTAAAAAAATCAGAAGAATTTATCATACTCAGTAAAAATATTAGAAGAGTTTTGAACCAGTGGACGTAGGTTGTAAAGACCGAGCGGTCCGAGCCACACAAATTTGTTAGCGATCTTGTCTCGTTTACTTCTCGTTTGTATGCATCTTAGCTGAAATAAATAGTTAATCATATCTCTATTCCTTAACGCTACAATATTGTTTAAGGGTTATTCATCAAGGCTTGTAAAAAAAACACATATATAAATCAATGAGTTTGGTAACTATCTTATATTATATAAAGCTTAGGTAGCCTTATAAATGTAATGGGTTCATAATAAATGTCCCAAAAATTAATTCTATCATATGAAGCCTTCAACATTGATTCCAAGCAACTCAAACATCTCAATTAGTCTGTGTACATTGATTTCAAGCAACTCAAACGTCTCAATTAATAGTTAACAATTTTTTTACCTTCCCGTCCATGAGTAACAAATATTTTATCAACTATATAATGTGTCAAAAATCACAAACAACAAACCACAACTTCCTCCACACCGCGTGCACCAAGCTACAACTTATTATGGTGGTAAAGTAAGCATCATATCGTCTTACTTATTTAGCATATTGATTTATATTGTTTTATGTAAATTTAACGTGTGTTTTGTGTGTGTAACAATGTAGGACATAAAGATGGTGCTTACGAGGTTTGGTAATAACATCATCTTCTCTAATGGTTTAAAAGATCCTACACATCGTTGTCTTCTTAATTAATGGAACATGCACGAACATTTTCAGTTTGATCGAAAATGCAATATATTGATTAACTGTATTTAAGTTACTAACAATCAACTATATCTAATTGTTTTTGCAGCGCTTCAAGAAGCATTAAAGAAATAGATCGAGAAGTCACAAAAATTGTATCAAGAACAAAACATGCAAAAAGGCCAATGAACAACAACGACAAAGACAACAACAACAACAACAACAACAACGCCACGGCCACCGGTGGAATGAATACTTAGCATTCATATTAATAGTACGTTACAAATTAAACATGCAATGTTTTACTTCATGTAATACCGATAAACGGGCTAATACTTTTGATTCGTTAGCAAGTAAGTTTATTGAAAATAATGTGACTAGCATTCAATTTTTAGTCAATAATTATTACTACACTTTGTTGGTGCATTTTAATATTTTTGCTCTTAATGTAGTTTTTTGTCTTGCGGTGTGTTAATGTCACTTTCTTAATTAAACGTCTTGGAATATTGCGTGATTCTGATATTTGATATGACTATGTAAATTATATCGATGTTACATATTGAAAATGGGGTAGTATATAATAAAAATATTTTCACACTATCTAACAATGAGAATCTTCTAAATCGAAGAAGTATATAAAGGAGAAGAAAATTGTGTTTAGTTAAATGTCGGGTTTATTGATTGATTGGAGCGGGTTTATGATTCGGACTTGGGTCATTGGATCTGTTTTTTATTATACGAGTTAGAATTTTTACTCTTGAATATACTAATTACTTTAATGTTTACGTTTTTATAGTTTCGTTAAAAAGGAAATTTGTTTTAAAGTTCGCTTTTAATAATGTCATTTATTTGAACAACAAAGTCCGTCTTTCACAAAAAATGAGAGTTTCAAACATGAACCGAAAATTAGTCCCGAACATTACGAAAAAAATAATTAGATCCAACATGTGTGAATTGCATGGGTCCTGAGGCATTCCAAACCTGTATGCATCGCACGGGGATGAATATAAAAGGTCTCCAACATTAATGTCATTGCTTCATATTTAAAATAATTTACGTAACTTATACATATTAAAAAATTACATATGAAAAGACTCTTTTCAATATAACATCTTGAAAAAAGTCTCTTCACATACACTCTTTTAATGTCAATAAACTATTGTTGTATATTTGGTCCTCACAATCATACTAACAACCCGACAATTTACACAATCATTTTCGCACGGGTCCTAAGGCAACCCAAGTTATTTATGACGAAAATTAGTGGCAAACATAGTTTTTAACTCGACCTCAATTAAAACTGACAGAAATAAAGGCACCAATATTTTTCATGCCATGCTAACAAAAGTTGTGGTAACATCACAACTTAGGAACTTATTGACCAACAAAAGTTGTGGTAGCATCACAACTTAAGAACTTATTGTCAGTAAACTATTTTAAATGTGTCTCATGCTTAGAAAAGGTGTGATCCCATCACAATTTAGATATATAATGATGAAAATAAGTGCCAAAGCTTACATGTCAATAAACTATTTTAAATGTGTGTCATACTTAGAAAAGGTGTGATACAATCACAACTTAGAAATATAATGACGAAAATATGTGCCGAAGATTACATATTAGTTTTATATCAAAATATAGGGATGTTACAATTTTGAGAATAAATACAAAATCTAAACTTTATAAATAACTACTAATATGTCATAAAAAATTTAAATATAATGTTACAATATTGAGAATAAATACAAAATATAAACTTTATAAATAACTACTAATATGTCATAAAAAGTTTAAATATAAAATTTACCGATCAACTAAGGCCATACTTACAAAAGTCTAATAACGAAAAAAATTACTGCACATTACACTATGACCAATTAAATAAAGCCCGTGTGTAACACACGGGTCTGAATTACTCGTATACTAAAAGCTTAAGTAGCCTTATAAATGTAAAGTGGTCATAATAAATGGCTCACAAATTGAAAGTGAAATATGCAAGCTCCAAGCAAACCAACCATCTCACGAATTGAACGTCGGGAAGATGAAGTAAAACATAACCAATTGAGAATAAATGCAGCAAATAATCTTTTCGGTTGCTTTTTGAAGATTATAAATAGCCACTATCACCATTTTCACCACATCATTTTTTCCCGATCTTCACCAACATGGAACAATCAATAACCCATTCAAATCCAACAACCTTAATCGAACGACCAACATCAACCAACAACAAACAACCTCACTTGTAACAATTCACAATTTCAGGTTAATTACCATTCCCGGAAAATTTCACTATTCACTTTTACTATTCATTTTTTTTCCCGAAACTTTCCCGAAAGTTGATTTTTATTTGATTTTATCGAGTGATAAATCATTTCCATGGCAAATTAAAAGTTTAACTTTCATAAGCTCATTTTCGTGAAAGTTATTAAGGAATTACACGGAATTACACGTTTTAGGGTAAAACGTCAATCAGAAATTCTACGCACAACGAAATTCAACCCCGTCAGGTGACCCCACATCAGTAAAATATTTTACACACTCATGATTTATTTGAGAATTAATCGTGACTGAGAAAAATATGACCAAAAACTTCCCAGCAGGTCACCCATGCCTGTACTACTCTCGCATGAGCACGCTTAACCATTTGGGCGATTAACCGTGAGACCACAAAACGCGTTTCTAAGACTTTTTGAGTTTTCAACTTATTAGAAAAAGTCAACATATTCTTTCCCTCCTCCATTGACCAAAAATGATCCCTTGATGTTATAAGTCATTTCGTGATTTTTAGGCTTACGGTTTGATGTCTAAAAGACATTTAATACCAACCGACACTAGACTGAGCCCAGTCTAGACATTATAAGTCATTTTAAATCATTTTTATAACATTAGAAAAGTAACATTATACTTTTCTCAATTTTACGCAATATTCAGCGTTTTACGCGAATTACGCGTTTTAGACCCGTGTTTCCAGTTTTTAGCAGGGTTTACCACCCAAATGGAACCTACCACTCATTTTATATTTTATTATGGAACTTATTGACATGTTTATCAATACTTTCAAGTTCCATAATTTTACGACACCCGGTTTTACGTTTTGAGGCTTAATCATTTACGATTGGCATTTCCCGGAGTCAAAACTAACCAAGTATCTTGGATAATACCAAGAAAAGTCCACACCCTTGCTCTCCAAGCATACAAACCGCCTCTAGGAGGGGGGATTCACACTAGGTGGCTTGATCTTGTGCTTAAGGCCTTAAGATGGTTACAAGTGTTCACCTTGGCCTCCAAGTTTGGACTAGTCAACATTTCTAACCTCCTCATTTGCATATAAATAGCCCCCCCCCCTTCCTTTGAACGTCCCACACACCACACACAACAATATTTCATCCTTAGCAAATTATCTTCCAAGTTTCATGCAAGATTCAAGTGCTAGTTCAAGGTAGAAACCCTAGATAGGTTATCATTCATCAAACACTTCCATAACCTTATATACTTGGTGATTTCTCTTGAGTTTAAATCCACTCAAGTCACCTAAACCTTCATCATCCATCTTTCAAGAATACCAAGGGTAGAAAGATTGCATGAAGTGAAGTGGGTTGAAGCAAGTGTATCAAAGTCCTATCCTTACATGTTAACTTCCTTTCATCTTTGAAAGCCAAAAGTTGTGAGCCAAACCCTAACTTGATTCTTGTTAAATAATCATGTTCATGTTATTTACATGTTATTCTTGCTATATTATGTCTTGTAGTTATGTCCATGATGTATAAAAGTGAGCAAAACAAGTTATTGTTATTGATTGTTACAACAAGTTACTAAAACAAGCAAACTAGTGACTTTCTTGGAAAACCACGACCAAAATGGTAAAAATATGATATTTGATTATTACATATTGTGGTAGAGGACCTAACAAGGAAACCATAGCAATTTGAACCACCCAAAACGAGTATACGAGTCAAAAGTTACGCCCATTTGAAATTACCAAGATTTCTGGCAAAACTGCCAAATAGCTTCCTGATCAAATTTGGGTTTTGAAAGTCCCACTTCTGGTCCGATTCATCAAAAAGTTAAAACACGAAAGTTGTCCGAAACGACGTTTTCGTTCAGGTACAAAGAAGCTCGAGCCCTAAAAACGCTTTCCGAGTGATAAAATTCTTCAAATTCTAAACAGCCCATTTTTAGGCGAAAGTCACTAGATTATGGTTATACTTTGAAAGGAACAAGAGGTCTTATGACCTATAATCAAGACCACAAACATGACTAGAACCAAGGTTGAGTCTCATGACCTTGGAACAAGGACCAAAGGTCATGGCTAGGCCATGACGAAATGACCATAACAACTCACATAGGCGTAAACATGAAACAATGAGTTAGGCGATAACTTGAACAAGCAATTTGGATCTACTTCACTTAAAAGGAAACCATGAGATTTTACCAAGAGAACATGGTCATTTAAGGCTTATGAAGCTACCCCTAATAACAATCTTCATGTACAAATAAACTTTCCTAAGTTTATTCAAATATCGGACATGTAACCTTTCGGATCAAAACTTATATCTATATATTTCATCAACTACTACAATAGTAGGGAGCCTCATGTGAGGAGTTCATTATGTAAGCCGTCGAGTTGAGTTGTGGATTTACGAGTTAAAGTGTCCTGGCTCCTCGAACGCTTACTAACATGACTTCTGAATTATGTCGGCCCGAACGGTAGTGAACGATATACAAAACATACATGTTTCATGAATCATTTCTTTCAAAGACTTACATTATACATCATACCACATCATGGACTAAATGCAAGATATATATATAGGCACTACTTCATAGTCTTTACTCCGATCCTAAGTCGCGACATTCTATTATAGGTTGCTCGTAGAAACCTTCACGATTCAACCATTACATTCATTACTTGCTATCTTACTTAAGGTGAGTTCATAGCCCCACTTTACATTACTTCAATGTTTTACAAACCCTTGGGGGGAATACATGCTATTATTTTTCTACTCGAACACAATGCTTTCTACTGTATGCTATTCGACTATGTTTTATTATCACTAAGTAACATCCTTGCCAAACCATGATCCCTTATTATGAACCATTTAATCACTTGCGAGGGTTACTTGCGAGTGAGCGCGAATATTGTGAATAGGCCTATTGGGATTGACGAATCCCATTTGTTTTGATTAGTTCAAACAAATGCATTAATATTTGAGACATTAGGTATGACGGCAAAGTACCTACCGGGATAAATCTGCCGATCGATATTGGTACACGTTAACGTTTTGGTTTCATAAGCTTAGTGTATAATACATTTTATGGGCGTATAATAACGTAGCCTACCTGTTTTGTTTTCCAAACATTGGTGTGAGTCTACAGCTCACACTACGATTATTGTGTTCAAACGATTTACCTACAAACACTACGATTATGGTGTTCAAACGATTTACCTACAAACACTACGATTATGGTGTTCAAACGATTTAACTACCAACACATTGTGTTCAAACGAGTTAACAAACTCTATGAATATCACTCAACCTTTGTGTTGACCTCTCAAGCATGTATTTCAGGTTCATGACGATCAAGGATGGCACGGAAGGACACGGATACTCAAGAGGGCTATAAATTTACTTATCATTCAAAAACTCATTTATTATACATTGTAAACATGGAACCAATTGGGACCTCATTTTGTAACCTCTGATATTTATATAATTTTGAATGATACATCTTTTAAAACGACTCAATTGGAGTTCGTTTTCTATTATTGTGACTATTGTGCTGTCAAGTAACACCCAGTTCGAATTCCGCTCAACCATGAATTGGGGGTGTTACAGATTGGTACCAGAGCCATGGTTATAGAGAAACGGGTCTAAGTGAGACCTAAACTATAACTACAATCACAAACAAAAACATTTTATAGCCTTTCGCTCTCCGTGTCTTCCATCCTCCAGACGATTATGGACTTAGTAAGCATGTTATGCTTCACAAACATATTAGTATATTGATATATACACACTAAGCATTTTATGCTACATGAACACATATAAGTATATTGATATATACACACTAAGCATTTTATGCTACATGAACACATATAAGTATATTGATATATACACACTAGGCATTTTATGCTACATGAACATATTAGAATATTGATATATAAACTCGGTTTATTTTCAATCATTTATCTAAACAATGGACTAAACATATCTGTGTATGCCTATTCTAAGGCATTTCGGCACAGCCACACTCTCCCAATCATGTTCCTACTCCAACATTATATGTCCAAGACATTGTAACTAGTCACAATGGTCTCATTCATTTTCCAAGACATTGTGAGATACAATGGTCTCATTCATTTTCCAAGACATTGTATGATACAATGGTCTTAATCATTTCTCAAATGTTTTGAGTCACCTAATGGTTTAACCTACTTCCCAGACATTGTGAATTGCACAATGGTCTAACCTACTTCCGAGACATTGTGATTTGTGCAATGGTCTCTGGAATTATTTCACGACCTCATCAATATCATTTCTTATGATATCAAAAATCCATCACAATCTAACGATTTCCAAACAAGAAATATGAGATTTCTAAAGGACAAACTAATCCATCATCGACAAAAGCTGAACTTTCTCTACATTCATTAAGGTTTTCTTCTGAAACCTTCATTATTAAAAGTTCGTGATCCTGGCCAAGTATGTTCTATTTTAGAACTACTTAAAACTTCCTTTTCATACGTATCTACCCTTACTACCTTCTATGCAATGGAATATGAAAACATACGTTACAAGTCTTGTATGGACGGGACTTGCAACTTAAGGGTTTGACATCGCCTTTGTTTAGTGGACAGTTTCCCGAAAGCAACGGACATATCAAAAGTATACCTAGTTTAGGTATTTGAAAATTTTATCGAACCTTGGCTAAATATAGACTAGTCACCTATATTTAACCTAGGGACAGTGGAATATAGTCTGACTAACTATATTCGACTTAGAATTTTCAAATACTGAGAATAGTTGTACTAGGGTTATGTTTAGATTGATTTCCTACATGAACACGATAAACCACCAGAATACATTAAAACAATCTAGAGACACGATAGTGCCTTACCACTCAGCAAGATCTTAACACCTTATTTGTATGATCTAAATTCATTCTTGAAAATTTTCATTTATGAGATAATCTGAACGACTATCTTGGGATAGTTATCAATTCTTCTCTTCATCCCGTGGAAGTACCATCCTGTTTAGGATACCATTCCGTCATAAACTTTTAAAAATCTCTTAAGATTTTTAAAGCAAACTCAACATCGATACCTAAGAGTATTAATGTTAAGCATACACTACACACTTTTGTTCATCAACATATCATAACATTATCTTCACAACCGCTGGAACCACAAGCTCATTAACAGATTTTGATGCACTTTTAAAGCTCAAATCATCCTTAGTTACACCACAAGCACCTTTATCAGCTTTACAAGATTGAATATTCATCTTGTACTTTTGCTACACCAGTATCATCTCGTAATACACTACCTTGTAACTCACCGGCTAAGTATGAATGTTGTGTCGGGAATTCTTGAGTAGGATGATTTATAATGTCCTTATTTGAATGGATTGGGATGCCTTTTCATTTAAATAAAGAAATTATAAATCATCGAACCATACGTTTATATTCCTTTAGTTACATTGTTTGGGATGCCTCTCTATGTAAATAAAGAATTATAAACAAGTGGGCTTAATTATATCCGAAATAACATAAGTATGAAGTCAACCTACATTACATTGCTCGGGTATGGCTTGATACCTACATTACATTGCTCGGGTATGGCTTGATACCTACATTACATTGCTCGGGTATGGCTTGATACCTACATTACATTGCTCGGGTATGGCATGATACCTACATTTTATTCGCCACAAGAAATCCTATCTTTTCATCGACATCGCTTCAAACCATGACATAAACACTAGGTACAACAACCGATTACCTACAAGGCTATGATTGCAACGACTATCCCAATTTCCATTAGTACGAGGTTTACATTTTGGTTTTCATAATGATAGTGCAATAACAAACAAACTCGTTGCGAGGCCATGTAACCATATGCATGCGCAGTCGTACCAAACTCATTACGGGGCCATGTAACCATATGCATGGGCAGTCATACCAAACTTATAGTGAAGCCATGTAGCCATATGCATGGGCAGCCGTACAATTCAAACAGGACTTGGTCCAACCACATGTTCAACGCTTATTCCATGATTCGATTCTTATATCAATTTCCATTTATTGGATTCCTATGTAAATTGCTATTGTTGTTCAACTGTTATATCAATTGCTATTGATACTTGACAACTATATCAATTTCCATTTTGATATTTAACTATATCAAGTTCTATTTGATATTCAACTACTATATCGATTCCTATTAATATTCGACTGCTATATCAATTTCCTTTGATATTCGACTATTATCATACCTTTCCTATATAAAAGGAAGCCTCATCCTACACCATACACTGAAATGACAAATCAAATTACATTACCGGAAATCCCAGACTTTGGTCCTCATAAGTAACCACACATCTTTATCGACACCACTCCAACATATGACACACATAGAACTTCGGGACGAAGTTCCCCGTAAGGGGTAGAGACTGTAACAATTCACAATTTCAGGTTAATTACCATTCCCGGAAAATTTCACTATTCACTTTTACTATTCATTTTTTTTCCCGAAACTTTCCCGAAAGTTGATTTTTATTTGATTTTATCGAGTGATAAATCATTTCCATGGCAAATTAAAAGTTTAACTTTCATAAGCTCATTTTCGTGAAAGTTATTAAGGAATTACACGGAATTACACGTTTTAGGGTAAAACGTCAATCAGAAATTCTACGCACAACGAAATTCAACCCCGTCAGGTGACCCCACATCAGTAAAATATTTTACACACTCATGATTTATTTGAGAATTAATCGTGACTGAGAAAAATATGACCAAAAACTTCCCAGCAGGTCACCCATGCCTGTACTACTCTCGCATGAGCACGCTTAACCATTTGGGCGATTAACCGTGAGACCACAAAACGCGTTTCTAAGACTTTTTGAGTTTTCAACTTATTAGAAAAAGTCAACATATTCTTTCCCTCCTCCATTGACCAAAAATGATCCCTTGATGTTATAAGTCATTTCGTGATTTTTAGGCTTACGGTTTGATGTCTAAAAGACATTTAATACCAACCGACACTAGACTGAGCCCAGTCTAGACATTATAAGTCATTTTAAATCATTTTTATAACATTAGAAAAGTAACATTATACTTTTCTCAATTTTACGCAATATTCAGCGTTTTACGCGAATTACGCGTTTTAGACCCGTGTTTCCAGTTTTTAGCAGGGTTTACCACCCAAATGGAACCTACCACTCATTTTATATTTTATTATGGAACTTATTGACATGTTTATCAATACTTTCAAGTTCCATAATTTTACGACACCCGGTTTTACGTTTTGAGGCTTAATCATTTACGATTGGCATTTCCCGGAGTCAAAACTAACCAAGTATCTTGGATAATACCAAGAAAAGTCCACACCCTTGCTCTCCAAGCATACAAACCGCCTCTAGGAGGGGGGATTCACACTAGGTGGCTTGATCTTGTGCTTAAGGCCTTAAGATGGTTACAAGTGTTCACCTTGGCCTCCAAGGTTGGACTAGTCAACATTTCTAACCTCCTCATTTGCATATAAATAGCCCCCCCCCCCTTCCTTTGAACGTCCCACACACCACACACAACAATATTTCATCCTTAGCAAATTATCTTCCAAGTTTCATGCAAGATTCAAGTGCTAGTTCAAGGTAGAAACCCTAGATAGGTTATCATTCATCAAACACTTCCATAACCTTATATACTTGGTGATTTCTCTTGAGTTTAAATCCACTCAAGTCACCTAAACCTTCATCATCCATCTTTCAAGAATACCAAGGGTAGAAAGATTGCATGAAGTGAAGTGGGTTGAAGCAAGTGTATCAAAGTCCTATCCTTACATGTTAACTTCCTTTCATCTTTGAAAGCCAAAAGTTGTGAGCCAAACCCTAACTTGATTCTTGTTAAATAATCATGTTCATGTTATTTACATGTTATTCTTGCTATATTATGTCTTGTAGTTATGTCCATGATGTATAAAAGTGAGCAAAACAAGTTATTGTTATTGATTGTTACAACAAGTTACTAAAACAAGCAAACTAGTGACTTTCTTGGAAAACCACGACCAAAATGGTAAAAATATGATATTTGATTATTACATATTGTGGTAGAGGACCTAACAAGGAAACCATAGCAATTTGAACCACCCAAAACGAGTATACGAGTCAAAAGTTACGCCCATTTGAAATTACCAAGATTTCTGGCAAAACTGCCAAATAGCTTCCTGATCAAATTTGGGTTTTGAAAGTCCCACTTCTGGTCCGATTCATCAAAAAGTTAAAACACGAAAGTTGTCCGAAACGACGTTTTCGTTCAGGTACAAAGAAGCTCGAGCCCTAAAAACGCTTTCCGAGTGATAAAATTCTTCAAATTCTAAACAGCCCATTTTTAGGCGAAAGTCACTAGATTATGGTTATACTTTGAAAGGAACAAGAGGTCTTATGACCTATAATCAAGACCACAAACATGACTAGAACCAAGGTTGAGTCTCATGACCTTGGAACAAGGACCAAAGGTCATGGCTAGGCCATGACGAAATGACCATAACAACTCACATAGGCGTAAACATGAAACAATGAGTTAGGCGATAACTTGAACAAGCAATTTGGATCTACTTCACTTAAAAGGAAACCATGAGATTTTACCAAGAGAACATGGTCATTTAAGGCTTATGAAGCTACCCCTAATAACAATCTTCATGTACAAATAAACTTTCCTAAGTTTATTCAAATATCGGACATGTAACCTTTCGGATCAAAACTTATATCTATATATTTCATCAACTACTACAATAGTAGGGAGCCTCATGTGAGGAGTTCATTATGTAAGCCGTCGAGTTGAGTTGTGGATTTACGAGTTAAAGTGTCCTGGCTCCTCGAACGCTTACTAACATGACTTCTGAATTATGTCGGCCCGAACGGTAGTGAACGATATACAAAACATACATGTTTCATGAATCATTTCTTTCAAAGACTTACATTATACATCATACCACATCATGGACTAAATGCAAGATATATATATATATATATATATAGGCACTACTTCATAGTCTTTACTCCGATCCTAAGTCGCGACATTCTATTATAGGTTGCTCGTAGAAACCTTCACGATTCAACCATTACATTCATTACTTGCTATCTTACTTAAGGTGAGTTCATAGCCCCACTTTACATTACTTCAATGTTTTACAAACCCTTGGGGGGAATACATGCTATTATTTTTCTACTCGAACACAATGCTTTCTACTGTATGCTATTCGACTATGTTTTATTATCACTAAGTAACATCCTTGCCAAACCATGATCCCTTATTATGAACCATTTAATCACTTGCGAGGGTTACTTGCGAGTGAGCGCGAATATTGTGAATAGGCCTATTGGGATTGACGAATCCCATTTGTTTTGATTAGTTCAAACAAATGCATTAATATTTGAGACATTAGGTATGACGGCAAAGTACCTACCGGGATAAATCTGCCGATCGATATTGGTACACGTTAACGTTTTGGTTTCATAAGCTTAGTGTATAATACATTTTATGGGCGTATAATAACGTAGCCTACCTGTTTTGTTTTCCAAACATTGGTGTGAGTCTACAGCTCACACTACGATTATTGTGTTCAAACGATTTACCTACAAACACTACGATTATGGTGTTCAAACGATTTACCTACAAACACTACGATTATGGTGTTCAAACGATTTAACTACCAACACATTGTGTTCAAACGAGTTAACAAACTCTATGAATATCACTCAACCTTTGTGTTGACCTCTCAAGCATGTATTTCAGGTTCATGACGATCAAGGATGGCACGGAAGGACACGGATACTCAAGAGGGCTATAAATTTACTTATCATTCAAAAACTCATTTATTATACATTGTAAACATGGAACCAATTGGGACCTCATTTTGTAACCTCTGATATTTATATAATTTTGAATGATACATCTTTTAAAACGACTCAATTGGAGTTCGTTTTCTATTATTGTGACTATTGTGCTGTCAAGTAACACCCAGTTCGAATTCCGCTCAACCATGAATTGGGGGTGTTACATCACTTCTCACAACCAACAACAACAAGTCCAAAACTATGACTTAAAAAATGAAGAAAAAAAACCAAACCTACAAAGTAGACACAACCATGAACCCTCACAATCACACAACTACAAGAATCGAATTTGTTGAAGCCTAGCTTCATTAATATCCGAACTTATTCAAGAAAGGACCATAACAAAACTGTTACAATCTTTCTTTTTGTTCGGTTTGAAAAACAAAAACGCAAACAATATCAAATCACCCTACCCGAGACCTATCCTAGGATCTTGAATCCTTTTAAACGCGTCCTTGATTCATCTTGAACATCAAAGAAGAAAAACGTCACAATAAGGCTATGTGTTTGTGTTTGATTCGGAATATGATGAACTTGATTAGATTTGAACCGCAAACGAAGACATATGTTAGTGTTTTGTTCCGATTGTGTTATTTAAATCATTAGATGTGTGATTCGTTTATGATTTGATGGTATTAAATGAAGATGAGATGTAATTGTTTGTGAGGAGAAGATATATTTGATGATGGTGATAGATGTGTTTGTGTGTGAGTTTAGAGATAGGGGCGGACTACCAAAAATCTTCTGTGTGCAAATCCTAAGTGACTTACCTCTTTTATAAATGCTATATTTTTAAGTGGGCTCATCTCTAATCTCCATCACTTATATATTATTATTTTTTCTTTTGATATAATAAGATTTATTTTATTCATTTAAAAATAAATCAAAATCCAAATAAGATTAATTTTTTTTTCTTTCTTAAATTAATATATTTTCTCTTTTACACATCAAAGCAAAATCTAAATCCTAATCCTAAATCCATCTACAAACCAAACAAGCCCTAAATCTTTCGTGAACTCTAATAAAGAGAATAAAAAGTCCTTTCGATGGTGATTCACAACTGTGCTTAACTGTGGCCATAAAAGGATGACTTTGACCGCCAAAATGTAACATCTTTTAATTTAACACCGTTATAAGAGCATAAATATACCTATTTTTTCTGTTTAAGTTATTTGAAAAGTTGAGTTTTTTATTTGATGTACGCGATGTAATCAGAGTATCGTGTGATCATTTCTGACTCTTTCCATGACCATTATAAAATCCTTAGTTTGGTACTTTGGTTTGAACCTACGACATCTTTTGACAAAATCATGGTGCCTAAACAGCCATTTAACCATCGGTAAGTTAATATGTTTTTCTTATCAAAAGTTTAAGTTTGTAATCTGGATTTGTTGGCGTATATGATCGATCACTTGAACATGTCATTTAATATTTAAGTTATATCACTTTGTCAAGTTCAATTCCTACTAGGTGTAAGCAACCCTGAATAGGCCACGTCCACTTCAAGAAAATAGAGAGAACTATAGATTAGTCGGCTAAAAGTTTGGAAACTATGGTTATCCAAAAAAAAAGTTATATGACTTTATTAGTTTAGGGGAAAAAAAAATTCGGAACCCTTACGAAATCATGACCCCGTAACTGGTTGTAAGATCATTAAAAAGCAAGACCTTAAAATTAATTTATTTGGCACTTAAAACATTTTTTTGACGTAACGGTATTCAGGTTGAAATAGATGTTTGTTGCTCAAACAACAAAATGTAATTTTGTAGTAGTAGACTAGCTAGTAGCTAGTAGCGTATAGCAAAAACAAATTATCGCTTGCTGATACTTAAAATTGCAAACTGACCTTCGTTGCTTTTAACATCATTGCCAAGAGCATGACTAATCCTTGTACAATACGCTGGTAGAAACACACCAGTCCCACCTGTTGTAACTGCGGTCTTCTGTTCAGGATCACCAGCTGGTTTTTTAACGCTCTCGGTATGCGGAAATGGACATGCAGAAGAAGATACAAGTTGAAAAACCTCGTTGTCGACACCTTGAAGAAGTTGTCGTGGACTAGAAACAGACTTTGAACCACCACGAACCGACTGCACAACAGCATTAACAAACATATAAGAAACTAGATGCTCTATGCTCTGGTGAGTCGAGACACTAGATCTTAAATGCTCTATGCTCGGATGCCATGTAATAAGTTTCAACTCCACGCACTAAAAAAACTATATAAGACACTATTGTCATATTTCTCAAAGTGGACGAACACTCTTCTGAGCGGGAAGCTGGTCGAGCTATATTGTCCTTGGGCTCTGGATGTTTGAGCCAGTCACCCTTGATGATTATCAATAAGAAGGAATTTACTCAACATGTAGAAACCTAAAAAAAATGGAATACATGCATACCTGATTAACTATGGGTTGCGGTTTAGCAAACTTATGATGTTGTTCGAAGCATTGGGAGTCGTATAAAGTATTCGATGGTTGTTCGGTGGCGGTGAGCAGTGGTCTTGGGTTGTGATCACCGGAAGTGCAGTAACGAGACATTGTGTTTCAAAAATGTAGAAAAGACAAGAGTTTGGTTACGTAAAAAATGGAAATGAGGCATCTTTTGTGTAGCAAAATATAGACAGAAGTTTGCGACCGTATAGCAGACGATGTCACGTACGTGCCTGGCTAATCTCTTGCCAGGTAGGACTGGAGGTTAACTTTTGTAAGATCGACGAATTATATATTCATATTGCAAAAATATGTTGAAAATGATAAGTTTTAACTTATCATAAACATTTAAATAACACATTTTAATTTATTTGTGAAATACGATATTTTAATTATTGTTGGCTGGTTAACCTTAAACGTGCAGTATTGTTGTGCTATTTTTGGAGCCTTGAAATATGTCTTGTCTATAATTCTCACACAAATGCATAACTAGCTGTGTTTAACAACTTTATTGGCTACGTATGACGGACTATGTGCAAGAATTATATATAAGACATTTGACACTCCAAAAACAACACAACGACGACACTACGAATTTAAGGTTGACAATCTTGATGCATGCTACCATCCAGACAAACTCAAGAATCATAGTTGCACCCATTTGAGTGATAGGCAAACAAACTAACAAAGCACTACAAGAAAATTGTCCTATCATAACACAAAAAAAAGTCATTAAAAAAAAAAAAAAAAAAAAAAAAAAAAAAAAAAAAAAAGAAAGAAAAAATGTATAGAAATATCAACAAAAGTAAGAAAAAGATGTCATTAGATTTTTTGGTGTTTTTTTACTCATAAATAATGTAGTTAAAAGTGAAGTAGGTAAAAGTGTAGTGACACAAAAAATTTGTAAGGATAAATTTTTGCCTTTCATGGCATGTTTTTCACAAAAAAATGTTATTAAATTTAAAAATTTGACCTTTCGTCCACACTTTACAAAAAGTGTCACTAAAACATTATATTTAATGACATTTTATCGTGTCATTACACTAAAAAAAAGGGCTTTTAGTGACACCAGTTTTAAAGACACATAAAAAAAGTGTAAGTGAAAGTACATGTTTACTTACACTTTAAAAAAAATGTAAGCAAAAATTTAATTTTGCCTACTCTTTATAAAAAATGTAAGCAAAAGTTTAACTTTTACCCACACTCTACATAAAATGTAAGCAAACGTCTAGTTGTGTCTACACTTTTAGAAAAATGTGAGCAAAAGTTTAATTTATAAAAGTGTAGTTTTACTCACACTTTTTAATAAGTGTAAGTAATAGTTTTATTTTTACCTTAAAAAATGTAAGTAATATTCTTACTTTTACCCACAGTTTTTAAAAAGTGTGAGTGAAAAATGTAAATACGATGCTCGTTTTTGTTTATAGGATTGTTAAATTTTATACGAGGCTCGTTTCGGTTTGACTCGGTTCTCGGTTAATGTTTTTCTAAAAATCGATTTTCAACCCAGCCCAATTTTACTATACTTTAAAAAAAGTTGAAAACGTGTGTTAGGTCTATAGTTTAAAATTATACGGAGTATATCATTTAACTCTAATAACTATTAACATAATTTAAAATATATTTTATAAAAATCCAAACATAACATAAAAATACAAATCATTTACCAAACGCACCACATAAGTTATAAAGTTACTTTGGGGCTGTTTATTTTTTTGTTAGCTAAAGGGAAAATGGGTCCCACATTCCATTTCATCATCTTAATGGGGAAAGACTTATATTTCACACTCTCCATATATAGATGAGATAGTGAAATTAGTGGGCCCAAATAGGAAAAGTAATAATATTAAATAGATGGGTCCGATGTTCCTTCTACCAAGAGAAAAAAAAAATGAAACATAGCCTTTATCTCTCTAACTGGGGTTGAATTTGAGGATCTGGGAATATGCATTCACTTTTCTTCAATAAACTTTTAATTTTATACTCAACAACAATGAGAATTTCTATTAGTTAATCCTTTCAAATAGCCGTTAGTTCTCTTGTTCATCCCTTTATCCATTTCATGTCTTCATCAAATTCATTTCATTAATTCTCCTGTTCATCACTATTCACATGCGCTTAACAAACCTGCTTAGGTATTCTTCATCAAACATCTTAAAATTTGTGAATTTGAACTGAAATTTGGTTTAATTTTGTTAATTAGTTCATTTAGGTTTGCATTTAGTTGTGATTTGTTGAATGTGAAGTCTAAAACTGTTGTGTTAATTGTTGCATATAAGGTGTTTGATGACATGCCTAACTCAAATTAATTAATTGGAGGTTAATAAATTTATAGTTGATAGCTAAATCTTATGCATGTAAGATGTTTGATGATATGCCTAACTCAAGTGAAAGTATATTAGATGACGAATACTCTTTGTTTGAAAAATACTAGAATCACCTCAAGTGAAACTATAATAGATGAAACGCCATTGCAGGAATGGCTATATTAATGGATGTGTGTAGTAGGATTAGGGAGTTAAAAGAGATGATTAAGGTTTTGGCTGGGGATGTGATGGATTCGGCTTGTCACATACAAGATTTGAATGTTACGAGAAGTGATTTGTTGGCGTTGTAGATAAATGGAACCAGCCAGAAATTAAAAATCCAAAGGTAACGACTGAAGATGCAGTATGTTAACAGCTTTTAACATACTTTCAGCCTATAACTTAAATAGTTTTTAACGATACCATCGGTCATAATCCTTACATGGCTTTTCTTAAAGACAAAATACAGGTTCAAGAAAATCGCAGGTTTTGTCATTTGTGTTGTTTGTCTGGTTCTCGTTATTTTTTCAAACGTACATGCATTAAATCGTTCACGTAAGCATATATATTTTTTGTCCCAATTTGTTTATCTTCAAGTTTGTATAATAGTTTCTGAATAACGATATGTGTTATAAAATATTGCTTGGATAGATTGTTAGCTCAATATTATAAAAATTGCTGAGCTTTTTTAAAATCGTATGACGATTAACAATTTTGTTTGTGTAGACGTTTAAGCGAAGGAATGGTGGAAGAACAAGCATGGTCGTGGTCATGTCAAGTTCATTCGTTGCTCAAACTGCGGAAAGTACTGCCCGAAGGTATCTTTGTTACTTTATGTATATGATTTTGGTAAAATATGGATAGTTTTTCATTCCGAGATTGATCTTTTTGTATGTTGTTTTCTATATGAGTTTATACGCCATTGATCTTTGGATAGTTTGCAGATCTGAATTGGTATATTTTCTTGTGGTATCAGGACAAGGCTATCAAGAGATTTCTTGTAAGGAACATTGTTGAGCAAGCTGTTGTTAGGGATGTTCAAGAGGCTTGTGCATTTGACTATAAGACTTATAACACAGATCATAAAAACATGTGCATTTTGAAATTATTGATTAGGCTAACAATTTTGCTTTTTATCACAGAGTACCCTCTTCCCAAGTTGTATGTGAAGATGCAGTAGTGTGTGTCATGTGCAATTCACTCCAAGGTTATAAGGGTTCGATCACGAGCTGACAGGAAGAACCGTGAGCCACCAAAGAGATTCGCTGATGAGTGTGTAAATACTCATCATTTTTGTCACATTTAAAGTGCAAAAACATCTGAAAACACACAGGAATGCCTTAAAATACATAAAATATCCCTGGATTGTGTTTTTATACAAAAGGATTGAAAACTGATGAAAAACGACATATTTCACATAATTTACAGTTTCAGTCCCTAAACTTTGACAAATTGGCAAAAATAGTCCCTGGTAATCCAAAACTTGTTAAATATCATCTAAGGTCCTTAGGGATTCATAAGTTGTCAAGTCTAGTCCTTTAAAGTTAAAAATTCCAAAATGACAACTTTAGTCCCTCAAGTTTCAAAAATGTCAAATATAGTCCTTAAGGTTTTGAAAATGGAAAAATATTAAAAACAAACCTTGCACTATTCTTAAATGGCATAATTGGTCCTTATGATAACTATGGAGAAATTACGTGTTCAACCCTTCAACTTTCAGAAAATTACATGTTTGGTCCCTGGTGTTTAAAGATTTGGCAGAAAAGGTCCCTGGAAGTTTAAAAAGTGGAAAAGTCAACTATGGTCCTTATATTATTGAAACTTGGCAAGTTTTACCCTTGCTAGTACTTTTGGAAAGTTGTCAAAAACCACCCTCAAAGATCCAGAAATTACATTTTTGGTCCTTGTGAATTATTACTACAAACGGACCCTTTTATATTAAACCACAAAACCAAATCTAATCCAAACACAACCCTTACCCAGCCCACACCTTTCCTAGACCCAAACAAACCCCAGCCCAACTCCCTTTATAATATAAACGGGGTTTGACCCCGTTTGACCTCCCCAAACCCGCCAACACTGTACATCCCCCACCTCCACCGCTGCTTCACCAATACCAGGATGGTTTCACCACCTCACCACCACCTGTCAACCTCCACCTCACCCTTTCCACCTCCTCACACCAACCCACAACCACAATTAATGCTTCCCCACCACTTTTTCCCTCTAAACCATACCTATCCTCTGTTTTCAACCTACACCCCCAACTTGGCCACCAAACTTCTTTTCCTTATCCCCCTCCACCTCCACAACACCCCAAAGTTCTTTAATTACACTCAAACCGCCACAAATCCACGTGTATCATTTTGGCGCCAAAGTTGGATTTAAACGGATGGGATCAATTACAGAGATTCAATGGTCAAGATGTGATGGGAAAGTCTCATAAACATGTGGGGAGTCTCAAAAAAGTCTATAAAGAAAGAAGGGGAAGTAGTGTGGATATCTATCTAGTGTAATTTTATTTTATGAATGTCGACTTATGTACTTTTTTAAATTCCAGTGCTAAATTTAGCTTTCAAGCTTTTGTTAAGTATTATCAAGTGTATTTTGAATCTTTCTAAGTGATAAATTCAAGTTTCTCAGTTTGATTTTAATTTTGTGAAATTTTCATTCAAAGTATCAAATATGGTTAATACTAGTGTTAATGGTTACTGTAGACTCAAATTGGACATATATGCTCCTATAAAGCTTGTAAAAGCTTTTAGAAACATTAAAATTCAGTTTAGTTCAAAAAATTCAAAAATACAATAAATGGTCAACTAAAGTCAACTGTGTGAGTTTGGATTTGATTTCTGGGTTCAGAGCAATATTGGAATCAAGGTAGCTGTGGAAAATTGGTTTAGATCCTCAGGGAGGAGTTAGGAATCATTTGGTTCTTTTGGTTCTTGGTTTTTGATGCTCACAGTCCCTAAATTGTAAGCTTTATATTCATTTCAAGCTCACTCTCTATAACAATAGTTTTTATTGCTTATTTCTGTGTTATTGGTGTTTATTTAAAGTTACTTAGTGATAATATATCCTAAAATATAATAGTTGTTCATTAGTATTGATAGTTGTTTAGTATTTCCAATTTTAGTTATTTATAGCTTATTCTTGATTTTCAAGTTGTTGTTGTTATTGTTGAGATATTTTGGCTTAAACAGGTTTATATAATCATAATACATGCTTCTGTGTTAGTAGATTGGTTGACTCCTTCATTTGCTTTGAAAAACTTGCAAATCAGTCATCAATAGGGGTGTTTGGTTCATGCTGCTTGTAGGTGTTCAGGGTATCCTTTGTTGTTGTTTATGCTTTCAACATGTCACATTAGGTTTAACTAGTTCATTCAAGTCCTAAAATCTTGGACTCATACACAAAAAAGTCAAAATCATAAATAAGTTACCCACATAGTTAACTGTGTGGGATTTGGAGTCCAAAGATTTTTCATAATCTAGCATAAAGTAGTGTTTCAACTTAAATCAACCTTATTATAGCTTACTATCATGGTTTCAATCAATTAGAAGCAATCTAATCTCATAAAAGTCAAAGTAAGTAATTTTCATTCAAAAGTCAAAAAGAGCTTTGGTCAGAAAACTAAAAAATGGCATGAATTTTTCTGATTTTTGTATTTGGTTTTAGGATATGAAACTTCTTGGGAGGTTAGTCTATCAGTAGAACTTGAGATTACCACTATTTTTGTATTTTTGTGAATTTTTATAGTGGACCTTTTTACCCCTCAAAGTAGGCTGCAGGGGAAGAACCTCCCCTGTGCATCAGCTTACCATCTTACACCACCACCTTTGGTGGTTGATTGTGGCCACCTCAGTGGGTCCCATTAGCTCCAAATTGGTTCTTTCAACCCCATTCCTACCCACCTTCATGTCTTGAGCTTGGTTTTGAGCTCAAGCTCACTGGGTCCCACCTGAATCACCCCTTGAACTTTGTCTCATTTCTGTCTCAGTCACCCAATAAGCAGTTGCTTATTGTGGCTTATTAGCTTATTCCATGAGCTTATCTTATCAAATCTAGCTTAAACAAGTCCAACTAACTTAGGTGAACCAGAATCCACCCTTGTGGACCCCACATAAGCTCATTTGAGCTTATTTATTAGTTTGGTCAAACTTGGTCAACTATCAAAGCTAATAAGCACTCACAGTGCTTATTTTTGGTTTCCAAATTAGTTGTTTTTATAAAAGTTTCATATTTTAAGTATTTTAATAGTTCTATAAAAGAAAAAACAGAAAACGCCAAACTTAATTATCGTGATAGCTTCTATTTAATAGAAATTATTTTTTTAATTTTCTTTTTAGCTTATTTATAAGCACTTCTGCATTTTTATATTTTTATTAAATATCTTTTATATTAAAGTACTTTTATAAATTTTTCCAGATTTTTATTTTATCATTTAGTGTTTTTTAGAATTAATACTAGTTTAATTAATTATTAATTAATATTAAAAGATTAAATAGCAAAATTAGATTTTATTAAGTAACACATAGTTTTTATAATTTTTCTAGCTTCTATATAAGTAATAACATTTTTAGAAATTTTTATAGAATTTCTACTGTTCATTTTCTATTTTTTATAATATAATTAGTTTAATTGGTAATTAATTAATAAATAGGATAATAATTAGTAAATTAGTTTAAAAATACATAAAACAAACTTTTTATAATTTTTTACGATTCCTGTGATGGTTAATTAGATTTATAAAAATCTTCTTAATTATCTAAGTCTTTTTAGTATTTTTAATAATTTAAATCAATATAATTAGTTAAATAAAAATTAAATAATAATTAATTAATAATAATTAGATAAATAGTGTGAAAAATATAATTTTAGTTTTAAAATAAGTTTTATAATATTTTAGACTTTTATAAATTTTAATTTTATTTTTCTATGCGTATTTCACATTTTCTTATTTATTAGTGAATATTTAAATAATTAAAAATAGTTATTAAATAATAATAATTAATTAAATAGTTATAAAAATAATTTTAAATTTCCAATAATTTTCTTATAAGTTTAGGATTCCAAAATATAATTTTCACATTTGTGGGAGTTTTATTTGACAGAGTTCACGTTTAGGTTAGTGCGTTTACGTTTATTCAAATTTAAACGTACATTTTATATCTTTTTACATTTTTAGGTTTCATTAAATTTTAAATAAATTAGTAATTATAAAATAAATATTTTAAGTTTATTTAATTTGCATTTAAGCCCCTAAGGCATACAAATTCCTACTATAGCTAAAATCGTTTTTGTTGTTTACGTTTAAATATTAAACGTACGCGTTTTCCAGTACCTTTACATTTGTGTTTATCTGATTTCACGTATTAGTTGATCTAGCTTATCAAAGCTATTTTAACTTATATTTCAATAGTACAATCACTTGAACCCTTTTTCTGTTCAAATCACCTGATCTCGAAGTCATTTTATTTCAGATTTCACGCCTCGTTGGGATTTAACGATCCGGGGAAACACTACACTCCACGGAGTATTGGTTTAGAATGTTTGACTTATTGACCATTACTTGGTTGATATTTTCTGACTGTTTGAGGCCAATCAAAATTTGGCGCCGCTGCCGGGAGGTATGCTGCGTATTACGACTTTTGAAGCATCTGTGAGTTTGAATTAATTCACCGTTGTTATATATCATCTTTGTCCATATTTCTATATTATCTTATAAAAACAAAAATCCAAAAAGATCTTTCTTTTCCATTTTTAAATTTCCCGTCACTCTAAGGATTCTTAGAGTCATCTCTAGTACATGCGCACTCGTTCTTCTAGGTCAAAAAGCCCTTTCCGTGAGCTTGTCAGAATTCCTCGAAGACGCCGTAGACGTTCTGCCCCAACGGCCCTCCTACCCACCTTCAAGTCTTGAGCTTGGTTTTGAGCTCAAGCTCACTGGGTCCCACCTGAATCACCCCTTGAACTTTGTCCCATTTTTGTCTCAGTCACCCAATCAGCAGTTGCTTATTGTGGTTTATAAGCTTATTCTATGAGCTTATCTTATCAAATCTAGCTTAAACAAGTCCAACTAACTTAGGTGAACCAGAATCCACCCTTGTGGATCCCACATAAGCTCATTTGAGCTTATTTCTTAGTTTGGTCAAACTTGGTCAACTATCAAAGCTAATAAGCACTCACAGTGCTTATTTTTGGTTTCCAAATTAGTTTTTTTTTATAAAAGTTTCATATTTTAAGTATTTTAATTGTTCTATAAAAGAAAAAACAGAAAAAGCCAAACTTAATTATAGTGATAGCTTTTATTTAATAGAAATTATTTTTTTAATTTTCTTTTTAGCTTATTTATAAGCACTTCTGAATTTTTATATTTTTATTAAATATCTTTTATATTAAAGTACTTTTATAAATTTTTCCAGATTTTTATTTTGTCATTTAGTGTTTTTTAGAATTAATACTAGTTTAATTAATTATTAATTAATATTAAAAGATTAAATAGAAAAATTAGATTTTATTAAGTAACACATAGTTTTTATAATTTTCCTAGCTTTTATATAAGTAATAACATTTTCAGGAATTTTTATAGAATTTCTACTGTTCATTTTCTATTTTTTATAATATAATTAGTTTAATTGGTAATTAATTAATAAATAGAATAATAATTAGTAAATTAGTGTAAAAATACATAAAACAAACTTTTTATAATTTTTTAGGATTCCTGTGATGTTTAATTAGATTTATAAAAATCTTCTTAATTATCTAAGTCTTTTTAGTATTTTTAATAATTTAAATCAATATAATTAGTTAAATAAAAATTAAATAATAATTAATTAATAATAATTAGATAAATAGTTTGAAAAATATAATTTTAGTTTTAAAATAAGTTTTATAATATTTTAGAATTTTATAAATTTTAATTTTATTTTTCTAAGCTTATTTCACATTTTCTTATTTATTAGTGAATATTTAAATAATTAAAAATAGTTATTAAATAATAATAATTAATTAAATAGTTATAAAAATAATTTTAAATTTTCAATAATTTTCTTATAAGTTTAGGATTCCAAAATATAATTTTCACATTTGTGGGAGTTTTATTTGACAGAGTTCACGTTTAGTTTAGTGCATTTACGTTTATTCAAATTTAAACGTACATTTTATATCTTTTTACATTTTTAGGTTTCATTAAATTTTAAATAAATTAGTAATTATAAAATAAATATTTTAAGTTTATTTAATTTGCATTTAAGCCCCTAAGGCATACAAATTCCTACTATAGCTAAAATCGTTTTTGTTGTTTACGTTTAAATATTAAACGTACGCGTTTTCCAGTACCTTTACATTTGTGTTTATCTGATTTCACGTATTAGTTGATCTAGCTTATCAAAGCTATTTTAACTTATATTTCAGTAGTACAATCACTTGAACCCTTTTTCTGTTCAAATCACCTGATTTCGAAGTCATTTTATTTCAGATTTCACGCCTCGGTGGGATTTAACGATCCAGGGAAACACTACACTCGACGGAGTATTGGTTTAGACTGTTTGACTTAATGACCATTACTTGGTTGATATTTTCTGACTGTTTGAGGCCAATCAAAATTTGGCGCCGCTGCCGGGGAGGTGTGCTGCGTATTACGACTTTTGAAGCATCTGTTAGTTTGAATTAATTCACCATTGTTATATATCATCTTTGTCCATATTTCTATATTATCTTATAAAAACAAAAATCCAAAAAGAATTTTCTTTTCCATTTTTAAATTTCCCGTCACTCTAAGGATTCTTAGAGTCATCTCTAGTGCATGCACACTCGTTCTTCTAGGTCAACAAGCCCTTTCCGTGAGCTTGTCAGAATTCCTCGAAGACGCCATAGACGTTCTGCCCCAACGGCCGTATCTGAGATACGTGTTGTTTCCCCAAACAAAGTTATCATGGCGGAAGACCGTCCGATGAATGAGCTTCTCCAAGCACCCATTGAGGGTTACGGAGACGCTATTGTTGTCCCAGCCATTGTGGCTGAATACTTTGAGCTCAAAACCGGGTTACTAAATCTAGTAACCTCAAGCCAATTTTATGGTTTTGTGAGGGATGATCCTCATGCTCATATTCGATGGTTTAACAAGATTACATCTATCATCAAATACAAAAACGTTCCTTCCGAAGCAGTTAAGCTTCTTCTATTCCCATTTTCTCTTGAGGGGGCAGCCCGGATTTGGCTGGAAAAACAACCTCCTCGTTCAAAAACATCATGGGAAGATTTAGTTACCAAATTTGTAAACGAATTTTTCCCCCCGTCCAGAACAACAAGTCTTAAAAATGAAATCATCAAATTTACTCAAAGGTTTGATGAATCGTTTGGTGACGCATGGGATCGGTTCAAAGAATTGCTTCGTCGATGTCCTCATCATGGTTTCACTGAATTAATGCAAATTGACACTTTCTATAATGGTGTGAGTCAATCTGACCAAGATTCTCTCAATGCCTCCGCGGGAGGTAATTTTTTGAGTAAAACCACTAAAGAAGCTTTAGAAATCATTGAAAATAAGTCCAAGGTCCGCACTACACGCACAAAGCCATATAACTCCCAAGTGAGTGCTGGTCCTTCTACTTCATCTCCTGCGAGTACTTCTAGCACCGATGCTAAGATAGACAAACTCACGGACGCTATTCAAGCTTTGGTTCTCTCAAACCAAAAGAAAGTCACTTTCACACAAAACCCTTCACATGCTGAAGTAAAAAAGGTGGAAGTTTGTGTCACTTGTGGTGGCCCACATGCTTACTACAACTGTACTGCCACCGATGGTAGTCCTTTTGAAGCCAATGCCTTAGCCGGTACCACAAATCAGGGAGGTAATCAATACCGTCCTCAAATGGAACCAAGTTACCGTGCTAAAACACATATGGGACCACCCAGTTTCAACCAAAATTTGCAAAATCGAAACCAGAACCAACCTCGAATGAACCAAGGTTATCAAAACCAAGGGAATTTCAATCCTGGACAGAATCAAGGTTTCCACAACCAAGGAAACTTTAACATAAACAATTTCAACCCGGGAAATCATTTTCATGGAAATGGTAATCCAAATCAGGGAAATTTTCAACAACAACAAGGTTATAAGCAAAATAACCGACTCCAAAATTTCCCCAACCAAACACAAGCCATTCTCCCAGCTCCACAACCATCATCCGATGAGTTGTTGAAGCAGTTCATGAAAACTCAAGAAGAGACAAACAGGTTGTTGGTCAGCCAGATTTCTGAAATCAAGAAATCTTTAAATGAACAACCCTCGGGCTCTGGAAAACTTCCGAGCAACACGATCGCAAACCCGAGGGGCGATGCAAAGGCGATCACAACCAGGAGCGGAGTTTCATATGACGGACCCACTGTTCCCACTACCACTTCTTCTCCTTCTCCCAAGGTAGTGGAAAATGAAACCGAGGTAAATAAGGACGAAGTACTTCCTACTCATAATGGGGGTACCCAAGACGTCCCACCTTATGTTGTCTCGAAACCCAAACCAAAACCTAGAGTTGTTTTTGAACCCAATGATATTCCAGTTGAAACACCTAAGTCCAAACCTTCTACCTCCTTTATTCCTTACCCCTCACGCTTGAGTGAGCAAAAGCTCCGCGAAAAAGCTAGTCACCAGATGGATAAATTCTTTCAAATCTTCCAAGATTTGCATTTTGACATTAGCTTCGCGGATGCTATTATTCTGATGCCCAAATTTGCATCAACAATCAAACACTTGTTAAGCAACAAGGAGAAACTGTTTGAAATGGCAAAGACTCCCTTGAATGAGAACTGCTCAGCAGTTCTTTTAAAGAAGCTTCCCGAGAAGCTGGGAGATCCTGTAAAATTTCTAATACCTTGTGTATTTCCAGGAATGGTTGATTGCTATGCCTTAGCCGATCTTGGTGCAAGCATCAACCTAATGCCTTATTCAGTTTGGAAGAAACTTTCTCTTCCGGATCTTACTCCTACCTGCATGATTCTAGAGCTTGCAGATCGATCGATATCTCGTCCTCTTGGCATTGCCGAGGACGTGTTTGTGAAAGTAGGAAAGTTCCATCTCCCCGCTAACTTTGTGGTTGTTGATTTCGATGCTGATCAAAGGGTCCCTCTCATTGTTGGGAGGGGTTTCCTTAGAACGGGCCGTGCTCTTATCGATGTATTTGAGCAAGAAATCACCTTGCGTGTGGGTAATGAAGCCGTTACCTTTAACCTCGATCAAACCTCGAGGTACTCCTCAAATTATGATTCTGAAGCAGTTAATCAAATAGATATCATAGACATTGCTTCAGAGGAGTACTCTCAAGAATTTCTTGGTTATTCTCCTAATTCTGTGAGTGGGGATTCCACTCCATCATCTGAACCTATCATTTCCGACTCTTCCCCTTCTCTCACTCCGTTTGAGGGAAGTGACTTCCTTTTGGAATAGGTCGAGGCTTTTCTCAAAAGTGATTCAGTTCCATCGGGAATTGATAACACCGAGATTGATCTGGAGGAAGATATTCTTCTCCTTGAGAAATTGCTAAATCAAGACAATTCTCCTCCACTCCCTCCCGTACAACTTCATAAAGAGGAAATTAAATCGGTTGATAAAAATGATGAATTTCCTGAGGTCGAGCTCAAGGACTTACCTCCTCATCTTGAATATGCATTTTTGGAGGATAATGATAAATTACCCGTCATTATTGCTAAAGGTTTAAGTGATGAGGAAAAAGTTGCTCTCATAAAGGTCTTGAAGTCACACAAGCAAGCAATTGCTTGGAAGCTCTCCGATATTAAGGGTATTAACCCAGATTTTTGTACACACAAAATCATAATGGAGGATGACTTCAAGCCCGCAGTGCAACATCAAAGACGGGTGAATCCAAAAATACATGATGTGATTAAACAAGAGGTTCTCAAACTTCTTGATGCAGGATTGATTTACCCCATCTCTGACAGTCCATGGGTTAGTCCCATCCATTGCGTCCCAAAAAAGGGTGGCATTACTGTTGTTACTAATGAGGAAAATGAGTTGATTCCAACTCGGCTGGTTACCGGATGGCGTGTTTGCATTGACTATCGTAAGTTGAATGACGCCACCCGCAAAGACCACTTTCGGCTGCCCTTTATGGATCAGATGCTTGAGAGATTAGCAGGGAACGAGTACTATTGTTTCCTTGATGGTTTCTCAGGATACTTTCAAATCCCCATTGATCCATCGGATCAAGAAAAGACTACCTTTACATGCCCTTATGGAACCTTTGTTTATAAACGTATGCCTTTAGGCTTATGTAATGCTCCAAGTACGTTCCAGAGGTGCATGATGGCCATATTTACCGATATGATCGGTAAAACCATGGAGGTCTTTATGGATGACTTCTTGGTCATTAGGGATTCATTCCAAACATGTCTCACCAATTTAGAAAAAATGTTGAAAAGGTGTGAAGACACCAATTTATGTCTAAATTGGGAAAAGAGTCATTTTATTGTCAAAGAGGGCATTGTCCTCGGCCATAAGATTTCCAAGAATGGGATTGAGGTTGACAGAGCTAAGGTTGATGTCATTGCTAAATTGCCTCACCCTACTACCGTCAAAGGTATTGGGAGTTTCTTGGGTCATGCCGGTTTCTATCGTCGATTCATACAAGATTTTTCTAAAATCTCCCGGCCTATGACTCATCTCCTCGAGAAGGATGCTCCTTTTATCTTCTCACCAGAGTGCATCGAAGCTTTTGAAACATTAAAGAAAAAGCTTACTGAGGCACCCATTCTTGTTGCCCCCGACTGGGATTTACCCTTTGAGCTCATGTGCGATGCAAGTGATTTTGCTATCGGTGCAGTCTTGGGGCAACGCAAAACGAAACACTTTCAGCCTATCCACTACGCAAGAAAAACTATGAACGAAGCTCAAACTCATTACACCACTACGGAAAAAGAATTATTAGCCGTGGTGTATGCTTTTGAAAAATTTCGGACATACTTAATCTTGACCAAATGTGTAGTGTATACGGATCACTCGGCTCTAAAATATCTCTTTGCAAAACAAGATGCAAAGCCGAGATTGCTCCGTTGGGTTCTCCTCCTTCAGGAATTTGATATCATTATTCGTGATAAAAAAGGAGCTGAGAACCTGGCTGCTGATCACCTGTCCCGATTAGAGAACCCTCATCAAGATGTGTATGAGAAAAAGGAAATAAATGAAACATTTCCTCTCGAAACACTCAATGCGGTTGATTTTCGTGGAGATTCTACTACCCCATGGTTTGCTGACTTCGCAAACTACCATGCGGGTAACTTTGTTGTGAAAGGGATGTCAACCCAACAAAAGAATAAATTCTTTAAGGATGTTAAACATTACTTCTGGGATGACCCCTACTTATTCAAAATCTGTGCGGATCAAGTCATCCGACGGTGTGTATATGGACAGGAAGCCATTGAAATTCTCAAGGCTTGCCATGCTGGACCCACTGGGGGACATCATTGTCCCGATTACACCGCCAAAAAGGTGTTTGATTCCGGATTCTTCTGGCCCACAATTTATAAAGATGCCCAGGATCTCATTAAAACCTGTGATGCTTGTCAACGTCACGGGAACAGTTCACAAAGAAATGAGATGCCACAAAATGCTATTCAAGTCTGTGAGATCTTTGATATCTGGGGCATTGACTTTATGGGGCCATTCCCATCATCTAGAGGAAACAAATACATACTTGTGGCTATTGACTACTTGTCAAAATGGGTTGAAGCAAAAGCTTTACCTACAAATGATGCCCGAGTTGTAGTGAAATTCCTGAAATCTCTTTTTGCCCGTTTTATAACTCCACGTGCTATCATAAGTGATCGTGGTACGCATTTCTGCAATGACAAATTTGACAAAGTCATTCAAAAGTATGGTGTAACTCACCGTTTTTCTACCGCGTATCACCCACAAACAAGTGGGCAAGTGGAGGTTTCAAACCGTGGTATCAAAAGGATACTTGAGAGGACTGTAGGAGAAAACCGTGCTGCGTGGTCGGATAAATTGGATGACGCATTATGGGCCTTTCGTACAGCTTATAAAACACCCATTGGGTGTACGCCTTACAAGCTTGTGTACGGAAAGACTTGTCATCTACCGATGGAACTTGAGCACAAAGCCTACTGGGCATTGAAACATGCCAACTTTGACCTCAAAACTGCGGGTGATCACCGAAAGGTTCAAATGAATGAATTAAATGAACTACGTGATCAGGCTTACGAGAACTCTTTAATCTATAAAGAAAAAACAAGGAAGATTCATGACTCAAAAATAAAGAACCGCGTTTTTAACGTTGGTGATCGAGTCCTTCTCTTTAATTCTAGATTAAAGATCTTCTCGGGTAAACTAAAAACCCGTTGGACTGGCCCATTCACTATCACTAAGGTTTATCTATATGGTACCGTTGAGTTATCTCAAAATGACGGTCCATGTTTTAAAGTGAATGGGCATCGTGTGAAACACTACTTTGGAGAGGACATACCATCCATGGTTGTCCCGGATCTCCAAACTTTCCCCAAGGACAATTAAATTCGGGGTCGAGTCAAGCTAGCGACTCGGTAATAAAAAACAATAGCAATATGGGTTTTCACTCATATTTCTATCTTCTTTCTCTTTTCTACCACCCTAGTGTGGGGGAGATGCCCCACATGTTGTATATATGTATATATCTTCAAAAAAAAAAAAAAAAAACATTGTAAATAGCCTAAAATAAAGGTTATTAATATTTCCTTCTTATGTTCTAAGTGTCGGTTTAACACCCGGTGCTTTGAATATTGAGGGCAATATTCATTTCTAAGTGTGTGTGTGTAGGGGGGGGGGGGGGATTCTCACGAATTCAAACACATGTTCCATCAAGCACCCTCATTTGATCAAAATTTAAAGTTTTTTCACACTTAGAAATGCAATAAATGGTTATCAGTCCACCATGTCTAACCCACATAAGGATTGGCTAATCCAGGAGCAAACAGCTCTTGGTAAAGATATCTCAAAATCGTTGATGGCTTGCAATTTGCCCAAAATTGTATGGTAAATCAACTCGCCATATCCTAAAAAGTGAATGAGTTGGCTAGCCCGCAAGATTATGGCTTGTGGTAAAGGCAGTGGAAAAACCATAATTGGTAATCAGCTCACCAAGATGTTGACTTTGTCCATCAAGAGTTGGCTAGTCCAGAAGCAAACGGCTTTTGGTAAAGACAAAACAAATCCGTTGACAGCTGGTGGTTTGCTCAAAATCACATGGTTATCAAGTGGACCATAGTTCTTACTTGAACTGATACATTTGGCTACTCCAGAAGTGACGGCTTTTGGTAAAGAGACAAAAATCCATTAAAATTTCTCAAAAAATTGCTAGGGACTAGCAATAGTTTAGTGTGGAGGATTGATGAGTGTGTAAATACTCATCATTTTTCTCACATTTAAACTGCAAAAACATCTGAAAACACACAGGAATGCCTTAAAATACATAAAATATCCCTGGATTGTGTTTTTATGCAAAAAGATTGAAAACTGATGAAAAACGACATATTTCACATAATTTACAGTTTCAATCCCTAAACTTTGACAAATTGGCAAAAATAGTCCCTGGTAATCCAAAACTTGTTAAATATCATCTAAGGTCCTTAGGGATTCATAAGTTGTCAAGTCTAGTCCTTTAAAGTTAAAAATTTCAAAATGACAACTTTAGTCCCTCAAGTTTCAAAAATGTCAAATATAGTCCTTAAGGTTTTGAAAATGGAAAAATATTAAAAACAAACCTTGCACTATTCTTAAATGGCATAATTGGTCCTTATGATAACTATGGAGAAATTACATGTTCAACCCTTCAACTTTTAGAAAATTACATGTTTGGTCCCTGGTGTTTGAAGATTTGGAAGAAAAGGTCCCTGGAAGTTTAAAAAGTGGAAAAGTCAACTATGATCCTTATATTATTGAAACTTGGCAAGTTTTACCCTTGCTAGTACTTTTGGAAAGTTGTCAAAAACCACCCTCAAAAATCCAGAAATTACATTTTTGGTCCTTGTGAATTATTACTACAAACGGACCCTTTTATATTAAACCACAAAACCAAATCTAATCCAAACACAACCCTTACCCAGCCCACACCTTTATAATATAAACGGAGTTTGACCCCGTTTGACCTCCCTAAACCCGCCAACACTGTACATCCCCCACCTCCACCACTGCTTCACCAATACCAGGGTGGTTTCACCACCTCACCACCACCTGTCAACCTCCACCTCACCCTTTCCACCTCCTCACACCAACCCACAACCACAATTAATGCTTCCCCACCACTTTTTCCCTCCAAACCATACCTATCCTCTGTTTTCAACCTACACCCCCAACTTGGCCACCAAACTTCTTTTCCTTGTCCCCCTCCACCTCCACAACACCCCAAAGTTCTTTAATTACACTCAAACCGCCACAAATCCATGTGTATCATTTTGGCGCCAAAGTTGGATTTAAACGGATGGGATCAATTACAGAGATTCAATGGTCAAGATGTGATGGGAAAGTCTCAGAAACATGTGGGGAGTCTCAAAAAAGTCTATAAAGAAAGAAGGGGAAGCAACGTGGATATCTATCTAGTGTAATTTTATTTTATGAATGTCGACTTATGTACTTTTTTAAATTCTAGTGCTAAATTTAGCTTTCAAGCTTTTGTTAAGTGTTATCAAGTGTATTTTGAATCTTTCTAAGTGATAAATTCAAGTTTCTCAGTTTGATTTTAACTTTGTGAAATTTTCATTCAAAGTATCAAATACGGTTAATACTAGTGTTAATGGTTACGTAAACTCAAATTGGACATATAAACTCCTATAAAGCTTGTAAAAGCTTTTAGAAACATTAAAATTCAGTTTAGTTCAAAAAAATCAAAAACACAACAAATGGTCAACTAAAGTCAACTGTATGAGTTTGGATTTGATTTCTGGGTTCAGAGCAATATTGGAATCAAGGTAGCTGTGGAAAATTGGTTTAGATCCTCAGGGAGGAGTTAGGAATCATTTGGTTCTTTTGGTTCTTGGTTTTTGATGCTCACAGTCCCTAAATTGTAAGCTTTATATTCATTTCAAGCTCACTCTCTATAACAATAGTTTTTATTGCTTATTTATGTGTTATTGGTGTTTATTTAAAGTTACTTAGTGATAATATAACCTAAAATATAATAGTTGTTCATTAGTATTGATAGTTGTTTAGTATTTCCAATTTTAGTTATTTATAGCTTATTCTTGATTTTCAAGTTGTTGTTGTTATTGTTGAGATATTTTGGCTAAAACAGGTTTATATAATCATAATACATGCTTCTGTGTTAGTAGATTGGTTGAATCCTTCATTTGCTTTGAAAAACTTGCAAATCAGTCATCAATAGGGGTGTTTGGTTCATGCTGCTTGTAGGTGTTCAGGGTATCCTTTGTTGTTGTTTCTGCTTTCAACATGTCACATTAGGTTTAACTAGTTCATTCAAGTCCTAAAATCTTGGCCTCATACACAAAAAAGTCAAAATCAAAAATAAGTTACCCACACAGTTAACTGTGTGGGATTTGGAGTCCAAAGATTTTTCATAATCTAGCATAAAGTAGTGTTTCAACTTAAATCAACCTTATTATAGCTTACTATCATGGTTTCAATCAATTAGAAGCAATCTAATCTCATAAAAGTCAAAGTAAGTAATTTTCATTCAAAAGTCAAAAAGAGCTTTGGTCAGAAAACTCAAAAATGGCATGAATTTTCCTGATTTTTGTATTTGGTTTTAGGATTTGAAACTTCTTGGGAGGTTAGTCTATCAGAAGAACTTGAGATTCCCACTATTGTTGTATTTTTGTGAATTTTTATAGTGGACCTTTTTACCCCTCAAAGTAGGCTGCAAGGGAAGAACCTCCCCTGTGCATCAGCTTACCATCTTACACCACCACCTTTGGTGGTTGATTGTGGCCACCTCAGTGGGTCCCATTAGCTCCAAATTGGTTCTTCAACCCCCTCCTACCCACCTTCAAGTCTTGAGCTTGGTTTTGAGCTCAAGCTCACTGGGTCCCACCTGAATCACCCCTTGAACTTTGTCCCATTTATGTCTCAGTCACCCAATAAGCAGTTTCTTATTGTGGCTTATTAGCTTATTCCATGAGCTTATCTTATCAAATCTAGCTTAAACAAGTCCAAATAACTTAGGTGAACCAGAATCCACCCTTGTGGACCCCACATAAGCTCATTTGAGCTTATTTCTTAGTTTGGTCAAACTTGGTCAACTGTCAAAGCTAATAAGCACTCACAGTGCTTATTTTTGGTTTCCAAATTAGTTGTTTTTATAAAAGTTTCATATTTTAAGTATTTTAATAGTTCTATAAAAGAAAAAATAGAAAAAGCCAAACTTAATTAGAGTGATAGCTTCTATTTAATAGAAATTATTTTTTTAATTTTCTTTTTAGCTTATTTATAAGCACTTCTGCATTTTTATATTTTTATTAAATATCATTTATATTAAAGTACTTTTATGAATTTTTCCAGATTTTTATTTTATCATTTAGTGTTTTTTAGAATTAATACTAGTTTAATTAATTATTAATTAATATTAAAAGATTAAATAGCAAAATTAGATTTTATTAAGTAACACATAGTTTTTATAATTTTTCTAGCTTCTATATAAGTAATAACATTTTCAGAAATTTTATAGAATTTCTACTGTTCATTCTCTATTTTTTATAATATAATTAGTTTAATTGGTAATTAATTACTAAATAGAATAATAATTAGTAAATTAGTTTAAAAATACATAAAACAAACTTTTTATAATTTTTTAGGATTCCTGTGATGGTTAATTAGATTTATAAAAATCTTCTTAATTATCTAAGCATTTCTAGTATTTTTAATAATTTAAATCAATATAATTAGTTAAATAAAAATTAAATAATAATTAATTAATAATAATTAGATAAATAGTGTGAAAAATATAATTTTAGTTTTAAAATAACTTTTATAATATTTTAGACTTTTATAAATTTTAAATTTATTTTTCTAAGCTTATTTCACATTTTCTTATTTATTAGTGAATATTTAAATAATTAAAAATAGTTATTAAATAATAATAATTAATTAAATAGTTATAAAAATAATTTTAAATTTCCAATAATTTTCTTATAAGTTTAGGATTCCAAAAATATAATTTTCACATTTGTGGGAGTTTTATTTGACAGAGTTCACGTTTAGTTTAGTGCATTTACGTTTATTCAAATTTAAACGTACATTTTATATCTTTTTACATTTTTAGGTTTTTTTAACTTTTAAATAAATTAGTAATTATAAAATAAATATTTTAAGTTTATTTAATTTGCATTTAAGCCCCTAAGGCATACAAATTCCTACTATAGCTAAAATCGTTTTTGTTGTCTACGTTTAAATATTAAACGTACGCGTTTTCTAGTACCTTTACATTTGTGCTTATATGATTTCACGTATTAGTTGATCTAGCTTATCAAAGCTATTTTAACTTATATTTCAGTAGTACAATCACTTGAACCCTTTTTCTGTTCAAATCACCTGATCTCGAAGTCATTTTATTTCAGATTTCACGCCTCGTTGGGATTTAACGATCCGGGGAAACACTACACTCAACGGAGTATTGGTTTAGACTGTTTGACTTATTGACCATTACTTGGTTGATATTTTCTGACTGTTTGAGGCCAATCATTCGCTCATCCAAGGGTATGATTTTTAAGCTATTTTTTGCTACTTACAAGACTTTTATAGTACAATATTGCATGCCTCTGGCTGGTGCGGGTTGAATGATTAACTTATAATATCACCACTGTTGTATGCTCTAGAACATGTGTAATAGAATGTAGATTAGCTAGACAATATCTTTGTGCTCTCTTTGCTGTTATCTTATGATCATTAGTCCAAATTTTGCATTAAGTTTGGTAGGGTTGTGGGTTATCTAGGTATGTTGGTTCTTTGAAATGACCAACCTTGATTGAGCACTTCTCTAATTTACTATGCCTGAACTCTAATACATCCCAGTATTGCACACACTTGATACCTACAATGCTAAGGTCATATATCTGTTTTTGTTGCAGCTCTAAATTCTAAACATCTAATATTCATTTTTGCGTAAAATCTAGTTTCGTGAGTTTCTTGTAATCTTTCAAGAGTTTGTCCTGTGTCAAATTCGTTCAGGTTGATTGTTTTTTACCCATGAAAGCAAAACTACCAGTTTTGGCCCTATAGCTAATCCCCACATTTCCCATATCTAATCATAGCAACATAGCTAGTAAGATGCTTAACATTAAAAGTTTTGCTTAATTTTTGTATGTCAGCACCTTGGGCAGCAACAAGAAGCATGGATCAGAAACTCATTATTTGGGATCTACATCACTCTATACCCTGTTGCACATGCGTACACGAGGTATGTCTGTTGCTCACTTTAATCGTGTGAGACTCAAGCTTACCTCACGGCTCAATTCAACATAACCCATTTTTTCCCTTGTGTCACAATTTTTGTGTCCTAATATTGCATTTATCGGTTATAATCACCAGGAAGGTGTTACGTGCTTGGCATGACTCGGCGTATCTCGCTTTGTGGCTACATGCTGTGTTGACGATAAAGTGAGGATATGGGAGTCTTTTTGTACTTGTACTTGTATTTCATATTCGAAATAGTAAATAGGTTTCAAGCTCAGCTTTTTTTGTTATTATTACTAGTTTTTCATGTGTTAATTTTGAATAAATAAAGCTACCTAAAATGTATATATACATGGTAGATACATATGAACAAATTCTTTAGTTATAGACTATAGGGACAGATGTATGTGTCATGAAAAGTCTGAACCTTTTCTAACACTTATAATTATCAGAACACTTTGTCACTATATACTTTTACCGCCTAGACTTTTAATGACGCTTTTTAAAAGTAAAGGTGAAAATAAAAAAGAATATAGGGATACTTTTTTTTGACATTTTCTGACACTTTTTATGTGTCACTAAAAAGACTTTTTTTCTTTTAGTGTTAGAACCACAAAGTCAATATTTTTAGTGAAGACAATTAGACATGCATTTGACATATCTTTTATATATTTAGAAAACTCAATTTTGACCAAATCGAAGGATTCGATTAACCAATGAGATAAATCGAGTTTGTAGTTGAGCCTTCTCATTGGCCATTTAAAAAGTCAGGCCAGAAAAAATCAGGTCAATATTGGAATTTTTATTAAAACTCCCCAAAATATAAATATGTCAAAATTGTGAAGAAAAAAACTTAGAAGGAACCAGGTGTGATTTTTAAAACTTTGGTGTCGAAAAAGTAAAAAATAATTAAATAAATAAATAAAAATTTGTCCCGTCATAATCACGTTTCCAAATATAAGATATACATTGTAGAAGGTTTTAATAGTAATAGTTATATTTGTTGATATTTTTTTTATATATTTAAATTGCGTTTCTTAAATATCTATTAGAATACGCATACGAAACCCTAATTCGGAGCCTATATACACTCGCCCAAGAAGGGTGCTCATCATTCATTAGCCTTCTAACCGTTGTGTCTTATTTTTCTTATCGCAGGCAAAATCATGTCAATCACCGCACTTTCAGAGATTGATAGCACGAATGGTAAGTGGGTAAAAGTCGTTTCTATATGGAACCAGTATTTTGGCACCACTCAATAATTAAAAATTGTTGGCATTGATATGATTCTGATAGATGAATATGCACAATTATTTGTTTATAACCGAATCTTTTGTAAACCATATGCATGCTATAAATATTCATGTTGATGATATGCTTCACATAACAGGGTACCAAGATCCATGCAACTTTCAGTAACTTAGTGGTTTCTGATTTCGATAACCACATTCACCAAGATGATTATCATGTGATATCAAAATTCAATGTTAAAAACAATACAAACATGTTTAAACTAACCTCTCATGCATGTCAAAGCCATTTTCTGAAGGAGAAAAAAAAACTAATGTGCGACGATGTTTTGATTTTACCGATATACAAGAGTGCTTGAACTTTGTGTTTTTTGAAAGTTTTTTGTAACACAAGATTGATCCTAAGTATTCCTCCGGTAAGTTTTATAAACACAACTCATAGATTATATAATTATGCACACATCTATTGTATAGTATTTTTTATATATTGTCTTTTTAAGATGTTATTTGTCAATTAGTCGAGAACAAAAACATAACGGTTATGGATCCTGAGGACAAACCGAAACATTTTTTTAGAGTTCAAGCTACAATATATGAGGTAATGTATAAGTAACACCGTATTTTAAATCCTCGTAATATTATTAAAGTTATATTTATTTGTTCAGTGGTGTAAGAATCCTATGCACACTTTTGAATGTCCTAGTTGGTAAACTTCAAGACTTCATCAATGTGAATGCGACATCAAAAGAACTTATAATTGTGCTTATCGTTGTGGCAAAACAAAGCATGTGGAACTATAAGCAGTTAAATTATTAAAGTTTGTTCATTGATTTTTAAGCAAGCGAAAACTTTTGAATTGCATGTATGATAAGGATTTCTTTGATACGCTTTTGAGGGGTCATTTAAGCCCTAAATGTAACACCCCCATGTTTCACTGATCGCAGCGGATAAAGTGTTTGGGTATTATGTTAGGAATACAGATATTCCTGTAAAAGTCTCGGTCACCTAATTATTGTAATAGCATTTAAGTTAGCTCGTAGTTAGTTTATTATTTAGTTAGATATTAGTTTAGTCTAAGTAACATCGTGGAAGAAGGACGAGTCTTACCCACTGTATGCCTGATCCACAGCCCGGGTGTGAGCGTTTTTATGTTTCTTTCTAGGATTAGTATAAATACCCCTCTCCACATGTGGAGAGGGTTGGACCTTCATTCACAAGCTAATAGATTACAAGTTTCTCTCAAGGCTCCCATCTCTTTCTCTCTCTAATCTCTCTCTCTAAAACTACACTAATCGAATCATACATGCAAAACCATACGAGCTTATGATTATGTATAACATACAATTGGTATCAAGAGCCATGGTTTCATCTTAGGGCCTTGGATATTCGGATTTGGTGTGGTTTTTGTGTAGTTTTTGTGAGTTAGAAGAGTTTTATTCAAAACATCTTGGTTTGATCTTTCTTGTGTTATTAGATGTGTTAGAGATGTACTTTTATGATCCTTGGTGTTAATACAACATTGTGTTTCAGTTGGTTTTACTATTTCATAAGCTTATTTGAAGTTTGGATTGAATTTTGGTCGAATTTCATTGTTGCGATTAGCTCCACTGTTTCATTGCTTCACTGCGATTAGCTCCTGATCTCTGTGGTTAGTTTGTCTGCGATTACTATTTTGGGAATACAAACAAATCGCAAGGAAAGTGACATTTTTGGACTCTTGTCAACTGCGACTAGCTCCTACGATCAGATGGTCTGCGGTTGGTATCTGAGACTATCTGACTGCGTTTAGCTTCTGCGGTTTAGTGGACTGCGTTTAGTTTCTGCGGTTTGCTACTTGCTGTGGTTAGTGATTTGCGTGTAATCCATTTTGTGGTTTGTGTACTCTGCTGTTAGTTGCTCCATGCGGTTAACTCACCTTGTGATTACCTTTCTCTGTGGTTACCTACCTTGCGGTTACCTTCCACTGCGATTTGCTCTCCTTGCGTTTATCTTATATTGCGATTAGTGCATACAGTTGCGACTATCTCACATTATTTAGCAATTTACTAAGTGATGAGATTCATGTGATTGGGTAATCAATTTGCAATTCGTGTATTGTTGTAACCTTAGTCGTTTCAATTGATCTAATTGTGATATGACGTTGTGAGATAATCCTTACGACTTGACTAATCTCAATTGGTTATATTGCAACTGGACTTGTCACAACTTAACACTTGATGCAAACTGTGACTCATCTGGTATCTCTCTATTAGTTCAATCTGCTGAATATATCTTTCGGTTTCTTTTGTTGACTTTAGTAAAATCCCTAGAAAGATTCATTTCTCGGTTTAAGTCACTAAAGCTGTAAAATCCCGTTTGAAGACTTTGAGATGTCGACTGTATCTGATGACATTCACGCTGCTGGGTCCGACACCCGACCTCCAATGCTAGACAGGACAGATTATGAATCATGGGCGCAAAGAATCAGATTGTACTGCTTGGGTAAAGAAAATGGTGAGAACATTCTACGATCTATCGATGAAGGTCCTATGCAGATGGGTACAACCAGAGATGCTATCTTCACTGCTGAGGATGGCTCTGTTGTTCAGGGAATTGATAGACCACGCACTTACAATGATCTCACTGATGTTGAAAAGAATCGCTATGATGCTGACATTCGTGCCTCCAACATAGTAATACAAGGGTTACCCAAAGATGTGTACAAGCTAATCAACTTCAACACTGAAGCCAAAGCGGTGTGGGATAATGTCAAAATGCTTCTGTCTGGCTCAGAGCTGACCAAAGAAGACCGTGAATCTCAATTATATGACGAGTTTGAGCATTTCAAAATGAATCCTGGTGAAAACATTACCGATTACTATGTCAGATTTCACAAGCTGGTTAACGATATGAGAATGATCAGAATGACAATGCCCAACATTCAACTCAACTCTAAGTTTGTGAACAACATGTCACCTGAGTGGGATCGGTTTGTCACTGCTGTCAAGCTCAACAAAGGATTGAGAAATACGAACTATGAGCAATTGTTTGCTTATTTGCAACAACATGAGAAGCATACTGCTTATGATCGTCAACTAAGAGAGAAACTCAATCCAACAGTCACCAGTGACTCACTTGCTTTCATGAGTAGCATGGTGCCAACTAATCAACCTGTGTCATCAATGGATCACTCATCGCTACAGTCATCAGCCACCATGAACACTCATCTCGACTCAGGATACTCTCATACAGACAAGATGATTGATAATCTCTCCAATCAAGTTTCTCTACTGGTTCAACATTTTAGGGCTGTACTCCCATCTTCCTACAATCAACTCAGAACTTCCTCCAATCCACGTAATCAAGCCATTGTGGAAGACGGAAAAGTAATGGTGCAAAACGTTCAGGGAAGACAGAATGTGAATCAAAGAAATGCTGTGCGTGGTAACCTTCAGAACAGAGTTGGAAATTTGAATCAGGGACAAGGAAGGCAACCAAAATGTTACAACTGTGGGGGTCTAGGTCACATCGCCAGGAATTGCACTCTGCCAAAACGTCCTCAAAACTCAGATTATTTGAAGGACAAAATGTTGCTCATGCAAGCTAAAGAGAATGGAGTTGGGCTTAATGAGGAAGAATTGGCGTTCATTGCTGGGGATGATGGAAAGACATTTGATGATGATGTGGATGAACAACCAGTTCAAGATTTAGCTCTTAATGATCCAAACATCTTCCAGGCAGAGGATTGTGATGCCTTCGACTCAGATGTTGATGACGAACCCACCGCTCAGACAATCTTCATGGCTAATCTACCATCAATTGTCTCACCTGCACAACAATCTGGTCGCTCCAATTCATCCATCATATCTGAGGTACTAAAATTATATGATAAATGTGATGAACAGAAGAACTTCTGTGATATACGACAAAATAATGTTTGTGAATCAAATGAGGCTAAATTGGAAACCATCAAAATGTTCCCAACTGAGCAACATTTGGATCACGACAGGTTTTCTGACATATCTTGTGGAAAGTCTTCTGTTGTGTGTGACAATGATGTGATGCATGAGCAATCGATATGTAACGATGTACAACAAAGGAACGTTGATGAATTAGATACTGCAAATTTGGGGAATAGCAATATTGTCCCATATGAGCAATATGTGAAGCACAACGCCGAGTCTATTGTACCAAGTGATATATCCTCTGCTGATGAAGAAATGTGTGATTTAAATGAGTATACGGTTGTTGCACCAGATGATACCCTAACCACTAGGATAAATACTCTTAGGGATCAAGTAAGGTTCTATGAACAACGTGCTAAATTTGAGCTTACAGAACGTGAACAAAAAATGGAATTGCAAATGCATGCCTACATCACTGAACAAAATTTGAAGGAAATGGCCTTTAAACAAGAGATTAAATCTATTCAAAATCAACTTGAACGTGCTTTTAAGGAAAAACAGGAAATTCAGGATAGTGTAAAACTCCTAAAAAGTGAATTTCAACAAAAGGAAACTAAACTATTAAACGAATTCTCCAACCTTAAGCAGTTGAAAAACAAACTTGAAAACAAGCTGTATGTTCTTGGCCAAACACCTCAAACAGCTCAAATGGTGGAAAAGCACATGAAACTGCGAGATAAGCATAGTAATAAGGGTTTAGGGATGCCTAAAACAAATTTCCTTAAGAGCGTTAGAGACTCTCAACCCGCCCTCTATGATGCTATGGTTATGCTTACTCCCAATCATGATTCCCCAAATAGTTCATTCGATGAAGATTTAGAGGAACTTGATTCTGCCAATAGAGAGAGATTTGATAAAAAAATGAAGGATCCAAAGTGCATTAAACACCGAGTCATTGTTAAGCCCCATGATTATTATGAACAAAACCGAGTGACTGTTTTTGCACCACAAACTAAGTTAACACCTGAACAGGTATTTTGGCCCCTAGACATTGAGAAAATAAAAGCTGAGGAAATTAAGGCCAAGACATCCCTAAAGGTAGCTGCCCCAACGGTGTATCCCCCCAATACACCGGTGCACTTAGTTCAGTTGTCACTTCCCACGAAATGTAAAACTCTTATTAGCATTTATGTCCTGTGTCAAATGTTCACTGATTTCGATAAAACATGCAAAAAGAGAATCACACCAACGGGAATCACTGAGGGTGAACGGGGATTTGAGCTAACTAAAGAGTGTTACTTAACTGAAGTCATCCCATTTTTTAAACTTATTAAAGAACACTTTGAGGGTCTACGACAATCCCTTGACAGTGAGCTTAAGGAAATGAAAGAAGTGTTTAAAGATGTGGAAAATGAGTGTAAACAAAAAGCAATAGATCTTCAGCATAGTGAAATTGCCAGAAAAAATATTCTCATCATGAATGACAACTTGATTGCTAAATGTATTTCACAAGATGTGTTTTACACTGCTACAGATTCTTCTCTTAATGTTAGTCAGTTTCATGAAATGTCTATTGTTTTGAATAACCTTCACAATCGTGTTGTTGAGCTTGAGGGGGAGAATGGGAAATTGCTTGAAAAAATTCAAAATGATGATCATGATAACATGGTCAAGCATCTTTCTAAACTAGAAGTTGATAATCTTAATTTACAATTAAAATATCAACATTTAGAAGAAAAAATGAAAATGTCAAAGGCAAAAACGTCATCTGATGCTCCGAAATTTGATGCATATTTTGAATTAGCAAAAAGGGATGAAAAAATTCAAGCTCACACGAACACGATCAGGTTATTAAGGGCTCAAATTGCCCAATTGAAGTCTCCCATGAATGCTGTGATCAACTCCCATAAACCAATGTCTGCAGATTCTTATAATTTTCAACTTCAAAACACAATCAACTTACTTAAACATGAAAATGAGTGTTTTCAAGCTGAAATTCTAAAGTTAAACAACATTACAAAGAGTTATATGATTCTATCAAGATCACTCGTGATAAAACCAATGAAAAAATAACTTCTTTGCTTAATGAAATTGAGAATCTAAAGACAAAAGCGAAAGGGAAAATGCAGTTGAATGCAAGTGACAACATCAATTCTGTGGTTTGTAATTGTAAAAAGTATGCATGTGAGGTTGTCTTTATTCCCCTTCCCCTTAAGAACAATGAGCTAGTCCATAGTGATTATCTTAGACATCTTAAGAACTGCCTTGACATGACCCGTGAAACCATAGAAGAAGGTAGAACGGTAAGACCATCTGATAACACCCTATCGGATATTTGCTTTCTTACCAAGAGGTCACAAGAGTTGTTAGAATATGCCATAGGTACATGTCCCAAGATTCCCAACATGCGTGATAAAATTGGCACATCCTCATCTAGGAATTTGAAGAAGCATGTTACTGTTGATAAACCCTTGGCTAGTTCTGTGCATAGCACATCACCACCTAGAAACCAAACAACTTTGCAACAATCTAATGTTCCCATCGTATATTCTACAGGAGTAATCAATGTCACTAAAGATAGTGGGTCAAAGCCTAAAGGCAACACAAGGAATGATAGGACTTCGCCTGCTAAGAATGATCAAGGGAAGAAAGTAGAAGACCACCTTAGGAACAATAAGATTGATTTGAATGAAAAGAATCTTGTTGATTCTAGTATTTGCGTTAAGCGTACTGTAATTAATTCGAATTCTAATGCGACTTGCAAGACTTGTAATGAATGTTTGATTTCTGGTAATCATGATGAATGTGTTGTGTCATTTTTGCAATCATCTTATAAATCCCCTGTTATATCTGCTAAGGATAACAATACTTGGAGAGCTACAAGAAAAGTTTTTAACAGTGTAGGATATCAGTGGAAACCTACGGGAAGAAAATTCACTCTAGGAAACCAGTGCCCATTGACTTACATACCCGACCCTAAGTCGTTAGAGGTTAAGAGATGGAAGGCTACTGGTAGAAGATTCCCTTTAGTGACCCAATGCCTTGATGGTAAGACAACAGTTTCCACTGGTATCGGTTCGTCTGTAAGAACCAATGAAAATACTGATCATGAATTTCTTAAGTATGCATGTACTAACCTACTGGATCCCAATTACACTTGGGGATCCATGTTTTTCAGTTATCCATATCTGTCTGGTTTCAAATGCAGGTCGTACAAATCGTCCTGTGGTATTTGGACTCAGGCTGCTCAAAACATATGACTGGGGATCACTCTCGGCTCAGAAATTTTGTGAAAAAGTTTATCGGGACAGTTAGATTCGGTAACGACCACTATGGAGCTATTATGGGGTATGGTGATTATGTGTTTGGTGATAGCGTGATTTCAAGAGTTTACTATGTGGAAGGACTTGGGCACAACTTATTCTCTGTTGGACAATTATGTGATTCTGATCTCGAAGTGGCCTTCAGAAAACACACATGTTTCATTAGAAAACTGGACGGAGTTGATCTCCTTAAAGGAAGTCGTGGTACAAATCTGTATACCATCTCTATTGAAGATATGATGCGGTCCTCTCCCATTTGCTTACTTTCTAAGGCCTCAAAAAGCAAATCATGGTTATGGCATCGACGTTTGAACCACTTGAACTTCGGCACCATAAACGAGCTCTCTCGCAAAGTTCTTGTTCGAGGCATGCCCAGAATGAAGTATGAAAAGGATCATCTTTGTTCGTCATGTCAATTGGGTAAAAGCAAGAAACAAACTCATTAACCAAAACTCACCAACTCCAACACCGAAGTACTCCATACCCTTCACATGGATCTGTGTGGACCCATGAGAGTGCAAAGCTTCAATGGGAAAAGATATATTCTTGTTATTGTGGATGACTATTCAAGATTCACATGGGTGAAATTTTTAAGATCCAAGGATGAAACTCCCGATATCATCATCAAGATCATCAAGCAGTTGCAAGTAAGGCTCAACAAAACTGTTAGAATTATCCGCACAGACAATGGAATTGAGTTTGTTAACCAACATCTCACCAAATTCTATGAAAGTGTCGGCATCAGTCATCAGAAGAGCATTCCTCGAACTCCTCAACAAAATGGAGTCGTTGAAAGAAGGAATCGCACACTAGTTGAAGCGGCTCGCACTATGCTGATATTCTCAAAAACACCAATGTTTCTATGGGTTGAAGCCATTGCTACTGCTTGTTACACTCAAAATCGATCATTAATTCATCCTCTCCACAACAAGACACCGTATGAGCAGGTGCATCTCAAAAAGCCTGATCTCTCCTTTCTTCGTGTATTTGGTGCCCTGTGCTACCCCACTAACGACAGTGAAGACTTAGGGAACCTCAAAGCTAAAGCTGATATTGGGGTATTCATCGGTTATGCAGCAGATCGAAAAGGGTACCGAATCTACAACAAAAGAACCCGACAAATCATGGAAACAATCCATGTCACGTTTGATGAGCTGACAGAGCATACGGCTTCAGGACACACCAGTTCTGGACCCTCACAAAATCTTTTATCTCCTAGACCAATAAGTTCGGGACTTGTACATAACTCCAATCATGTCACTCCTTATGTTCCTCCCTCGATTGAAGACTTGAAAAGGTTATTTGATCCCATGTTTGATGAGTACTTTGAGTCACAGCCACCTCATGAACCGGTACAGCCAGATGTTGAACCTAATATTATGGCTGGAAATGCACCACATGATACAAATGGTCCTTCAGTCTCCATCTCGCTTGATCCGGAGGCACCAGAATGCAGCAACACTCAAATTGAATCAAATATACAATCGTCTTCTGAACATCAAGGAGTTACCTTTGATAACATATGGGAAGTCAATCCTTTTGCATCACCTGAGGAAGAACCATTTGAAAACGTATTTGCACCAGAATCCTCCAATGAAGCATCTTCCTCAGAAAATTCAAACGATGCAATATCTGTACCCTATCCTCAACCTCATGAACATCTTAGAAAATGGACAAATGATCACCCAATTGACAACATCATAGGAAACCCCTCAAGACCTGTATCCACCAGACAACAACTTGCCACTGATGCCTTGTGGTGTTTCTTCAACTCAGTCTTATCTAAAGTCGAGCCCAAAGACTTCAATGACGCCCTTACAAAGGTGTCTTGGTTCACCGCAATGCAAGAAGAAATCCATGAGTTTGATCGTCTTGATGTATGGGAATTAATACCACCACCTGAATGTGCGATGATCATTGCTCTTAAATGGATTTTCAAAGTTAAGCTTGATGAGCATGGGGATGTGTTGAAAAATAAGGCTCGTTTAGTTGCAAAAGGATACAGTCAACAAGAGGGTATTGACTTTGAAGAATCGTTTGCACCAGTCGCTCGTATCGAGGCCATTAGAATCTTTCTTGCCAATGCTGCCAGCAGTAACATGATTGTTTATCAAATGGATGTTAAGACAGCCTTCTTGAACGGGGACTTAAAAGAAGTGGTTTATGTTTCTCAACCTGAAGGATTTGTGGACCCAGAAAGACCAAATCATGTATATCGCTTAAAGAAGGCACTCTATGGTCTCAAACAAGCTCCTAGAGCTTGGTACGACACACTTTCCAAGTTTCTTCTTGCAAATCGATTTACCAAGGGTGTTGTTGATCCTACCTTGTTCACTAGAAAGACAGGGAACAACCTCCTTCACGTTCAAATCTATGTTGATGATATATCTTCGCATCGTCTGATTCTAAGGAATGTGATCACTTTGCTACAGAAATGAGTTCCTAGTTTCAAATGTCTATGATGGGACAAATGTCTTTCTTCTTGGGGCTACAAGTTTCACAAAACCCGAGAGGCATCTTTATTAATCAAGCCAAGTATGCTAGTGATATTCTCAAGAAGTTTGGCTTTGACTCAAGTGACACCGTTGATACACCCATGGTTGAAAGATCCAAACTCGATGACGACTCAGCTGGTGTAACAGTTGATCAAACCAAATACAGAAGCATGATTGGATCTCTCATGTACCTCACAGCAAGTAGGCCAGACCTGCTTTTTGCCGTATGCATGTGCGCCAGATATCAATCCAAGCCCACCAAAAAGCACTTGTAAGCTGTCAAGAGAATCTTCAGATACCTCCCAGGTACAATCCACATGGGTCTCTAGTACCCAAAAGACAATGCAATGGCTCTCACGGCCTACTCTGATGCTGATCATGCAGGGTGTCAGGACACTCGCAGAAGTACTTCCGGAGGTGCTCAATTCTTGGGTGAGAAACTTGTCAGCTGGTCATCCAAAAAGCAAATGTGCACTTCTATTTCATCCACAGAAGCGGAATATATAGCCATGTCCTCGTGTTGTGCTCAAATTTTGTGGATGAGATCACAATTATCAGATTATGGGTTTGATTTCAACAAAATCCCAATGTATTGTGATAACAAAAGTGTCATCGCCCTATGCTGCAACAATGTCCAGCACTCTAGAGCCAAGCATATAGACATTCGTCATCACTTCATCAGAGAATAAGTGGAGAAAGGGATAGTGGAACTCTACTTTGTGAGAACGGAGTTTCAGTTGGCTGACATTTTCACAAAGGCTCTGTCTCGGGAAAGATTTTAGTTCATTCTCCCACGACTTGGTATGAAGAGCCTCACTCCAGAAACTCTTAAGTCTCTCCAAGAAGAGAATGATGATTGAAGGATTGGCTTCACATATCCTTTGTACATAACATATATCAAAAAGAAAATAGAAAAATATAAAACCAATATAAACCATAAAAATTAGAAAATTATAAAAACCAAAAATATTCTTCTCATGACATGTCTCTTGTGTAATCAATATTATGTACGTTTCTAGAAATGTCATTCAATAATGACATGGAATCATACATATGCTTGAGCAAGAGTTTTTCGGTTTAAAATAAAGTTCTTTCTAAAACATGTCGTTTCTCAAAACATTCTTAAAAACATGGCTTACAGTCATTTCAGGCTGTAACCCGGTCTTCAAAAATATGGCTTGCTATTACTTCAGATAGCAACCCGGTTTTCAAAATGAGGAAAACATGTCGCCAAAAAGACGGTTGTTCCATGTAAAGGGTGCCGTTCATCCGAGCGTGAATTACTTTATAATCATGCACCCTCGATCTAATGTACGCTTCAGTGCATTATTTCTTGATAAAGAAGAGAAATCTTCTTTTTATCGCCAAATACTTTCCCTTCTATGATTTTTCCGGACAGTATTTGTGCAAAACTTGGTGGTACCATGAGATTTTGATTAAAAAATCAAATTGAACTCAAAAGTTTGATAAAATTTTCACTCAATCAATGACTTTCATATTTTATGAAAATATTTCAGTTTTAACATCCGTCATTGATTGAGGGGGAGAGTGATTTCTCAAGATTTTATGCATCATCAAAAACTCCCCACACTTTGTACAAAACCTTGCAACAAAACGACTTGTGATGGTTATGTGTCAGAATGAGAACATTTTCAAAGAGTTTTCGTTAAAACTTCAAATCGTTTGTAAACTCATCAAATCTGACACATAACAACCTCCCTCACAGATTGAGGGGGAGCAAGAAAACGTTCCTTTTTATAAAAAAATATTAAAATTGACTGAATTTCTCTCCCAAAAACGTTTTCTAACTTATATAAATCAATTGAGATCCAAAATCTCAAAAGGTTTGAAATTTTTGATCGGGGGAGAGAATGTGATTTAAATATGAAATCTGATAATCAAAAGTGATCTTTTGGACTCAATAAATAGGCTCCCACATATGTGCTAAACACTTTCGAATATCGATGCACATATTGAGGGGGAGCAAAAGGCGTTTGTGGAAGTAATACCAAAGATCGACCATTTATCTTTATGCATGGAGTTATAAGGATGGTTAAGGTTAGGTATGAGTTCCCATGATCCACTAGAACCGGAAGGATCTTCCCAGGGACAATCCATAGATAGATTAGAAGTCCTTAGGAATGATTGAAAAAAAAGGAGTAAAGTGAGAAAAGGAAGAGTGCGGACTGAGATAGAGCTAGGACTGGAACAAACCCAACAAGGTTCTAGTGGTGAAGTCTCGGTAAGCACTGAAGGGGTTGAAGAATTAAAAAGAATTGAAATGAGAAAGGGTGAAAAGAAATAGCCCTCCAAATATTCAACCTTAGGGCAGAAACCGGGTTCAATTCATAATCTACTGGCTGTTACTAAGGTAACACCGGTATTGAGGACAAGATGTCATGGACCCAGTGACGCACTGCACTAAACTTCCTAACCACTCAAGTTCTCTTAAAAGAGCTTGTTTCAATCTCACGGGGAACCCCGTGCAAAGTATCGACCGCTCATTGCGAGCTATGTTGATACCTAAAACAGGAGACGCCTCCCCAGTCTCCAGGAGCGGATCAAAATGCACTATTGAGTCTAGAGCCATGAGATCATCCATAAATCTCGATAGGACACATTCCAAATATGCTTATTGTTTCACACAATGTGAAAAATAAGACAAAATATTTAGAGTCCTACGCATTATCCTTGTGGTATTGCCAGAACATCCGAGTGATATGAAAACATTCACAATGACGATGGAAATCCTTCTAGAGCGAACATCTTTCAAGCTCTTGGTAGGTGACATGTGAGATCCATCTTGGATCAATGATCAAGTGACAACTGGAAAGCAACAATGGCGCGATTCATCTTTGAATCAAACTTGTTCCAGGAAATGGATTGACGAATACTTTTGCAAAAACCTCTCAATGTGCTCACAAACTAATTTTCGAGCACATTGATTGTGTATAATCTTTCAAACAAAAGTATTTTTGATGGAAATGTGATTCTGAGTATAAAACACTCGTCGTGTCTCAAAAATTGTTTATTATATGACACGCGAGTGATTTCTATAAATCAATTTCTCATCAATCCGTGAATACCAATTCACTGATTCACTCTATCGTGCTGTCTACTTTGAGATGTTCCGGTATGAGAACATGCTAAGTATGAAGATTCCAAAGTGGATTCTTTGGAATATTCATCACTACAAGCTGGAAATTCTTGTCAAGGAGAGTCTTCTTTAAAAGAGACTCTACGTGATCACAGGTCGGTTTTCACAAAACCGGAGGGTAGTCTGTCCTCGCAGAGCGAATGACAAAGCCATATTCGTTCTCTATCTTTATTGCTAACTGTTTTATTTCAAGGACATACATAAAGATGGCGTTGATGGCTCCTATCTCCAGCTGAATCGGGTCCATCCATACCTCATGCTCACACATCCTCCTCACTATCAATAATGATGGGAGACTTGCTACAACAAATGTTGAGAGACTACCAACAACGTTTCCGCAACTCTGATGAAAAACTCTCCTAATCCATAACTCTTATGTTAAGTCTCCTGATCTAGTAGGGTGTGAGCATGAAGGTCCTTAAGTCACTACATCAAATGAAGGCGTTACTACTATGGATGAGCTTGGAGATTTACTATGGCTGATGATCTCAAAGAAGCTCAAAGCTCACATATCACAAAGGAATCCAAATCACATGCTCGCTTGCTTGAAGTACAAAGTGTGCAGAAAATTGAAGAATCAGAACCTACGAGCTACAAAGACTAAAGAATGCTTAAAGATCAAAGAGCTTAATTTCAAAGGTGACCTCGCTTAGGGGGAGATTGTTAGGAATACAGATATTCTTGTAAAAGTCTCGGTCACCTAATTATTGTAATAGCATTTAAGTTAGCTCGTAGTTAGTTTATTATTTAGTTAGATATTAGTTTAGTCTAAGTAACATCGTGGAAGAAGGACGGGTCTTACCCACTGTATGCCTGATCCACAGCCCAGGTGTGGGCGTTTTTATGTTTCTTTGTAGGATTAGTATAAATACCCCTCTCCACATGTGGAGAGGGTTGGACCTTCATTCACAAGCTAATAGATTACAAGTTTCTCTCAAGGCTCCCATTTCTTTCTCTTTCTAATCTCTCTCTAAAACTACACTAATCGAATCATACATGCAAAACCATACGAGCTTATGATTATGTATAACATACACATTACCTCATGGATCACAGATACAGTAATAGGGAATGACTCAAAAAGAGACATTTTATAAAAAAATGAGATTACCATTCATTATTGAGGTCCCGTGAATCTAAGTGTGAGATGTCATGTTTGAATGATAACCAAATAGAAAGTCTTTCAAGTATCGTGCCTCTCCATGCCATAATTTTCACAGAGCTTCGTTACCTAGAATACCTGTTTAAAAGTCAACACTAGGTGTTGAGTGAGAGTCATAGGTTTAGGGGTTAGTGAATACAAGTTCCTCAGGGTTCAGTTGTTACACCCTTCAAGGAAAATGTAATGTTTGTCTGTGATAATTGTAATTCATGTACAATTATCAAGAGTTGGTCAGTTCGTCTGTTGCACTAAGCTCATAAACCACACATTAACAATCCGAGTCAAGGGGGCTGCAGACCCAACCATGAGGGGTTGGGAAGGATAACTTGCCAAAGTTAATTCTTCAGTGAGGGTTCAAATATAATACTTATTGGTACTCTCCAGTGAGAGATAATACCAATGGGAGTTGTCGAACTCCAATAGATCTATCTATTATATTCGCGTTCACTTGGGTAAAATATCCCAAACGATTAGATATATGAATTTTGTTATGTAGGAGTGGTAGATAGTTTACTCGTGCAACAACTAAAGAAAAAGACTTGTATTCAATTTAAAGCATTTAGCATGTATCCCCCTCACAGGGTTTGTAAAGCATTTAAAAGTGAGGCTATGAAAACTCACCTGGGCTTGATGTGAAAAGTGACTCAGAAACTAGACTGCCTACTCACGTATCCTGGTGGTATTGTTGGTGTGGATGTATGTCAAGCTTTAGTTATCTTGTTTAAGTTTCTTAAGTAATCATTCTTAGGTTTGTTAATTTTTTAGATATAACATAACACCGTTTGGGCCATCACAATCCAGAAGTATAAGACTCCTCACATGAAGCTCCCTACTATTGTGTGATGTTATCAACATAATACCATTCGGGCCATCATAATTCAGAAGTTAATACTCCTCACGTGAAGCTCCCTACTATTGAGGTATGTTGTTATTTTGTTTGATCATAACAACATTCGGGCCATCACAATCCAGAAGTATAAGACTCCTCACATGAAGCTCCCTACTATTGTATTATGTTATCAACATAATACCGTTCGGGCCATCATAATTCAGAAGTTAATACTCCTCACGTGAAGCTCCTTACTATTGAGCTATGTTGTTATTATGTTTAGTTATAACATAACACCGTTCGGGCCATCATAATTCAGAAGTACATGCAATCATCGTTTGAGGAGCCAGAACACTTTAATTCGTAAATCTAGCAAACTCATCAAAATGAAATATCCACATGGTACTTCTCATACGAAGCTCCCTAGTATTGTGTTTTGCTTCTACCTTTAATTAATTTTTATATTTATATAATATTTTCATTTTATACCCTTATAGTTTATATATTTACAAAATCTACCCTAGACTTATATACTTATAATTATAACTATCTAAACTTAGTAGTTTTAGTCCCTATACTTATATAATTTAAGAAAATAGCAAAATTGACCCTTGGACTTATAAGTTTTCAAAGTTTACTATTTATACCCTTAACTTTACAACTTTTGCAAAACTAGTCCTTATTAGTTTATAATTATTTTACTTTTTATCCTAAGGTTATATAACTTTATAAAAAGGGTCCTTATACTTATAATTTCTAAAAAATGTCAAAAATAGTCCCTAGACTTAATATTTTCAGAAAGTTACCATATACACCCCTATGCATGGAAAACTTTGCAAAACTAGTCCTAATTCAATGCAAACTATATTTTTATAAAACAAAAAGTTTTCGTAGCTTATGTTTAACTAATATTAGTTTATTTAAGTTACTTAAACTATATTATAGCTTATTATAAGGTATTATAGTATATATATAGTATTTAGTGCATAATTAGGGTTTTAAAAAGAAAACTAGTATGTTTAAGTGATCAAGGCTTAGGCAAGGCTTCTAATATGATCTAAGGAATCCTATAACTATCCTAATATAGTAATAAAGCTAGTAGAATCTGTTAATACAAATAATGTCAAAAATGTTATTTGCATTATTCGGTCTTCTCGTGTTTTGATAATCACAAAATATAAAGACATGTTACGTAAAGTTATGGTTTATAAGTTTTTAATCGAGGAAACTCGTTACTTCTACATAGCTGCTTAAACATCACTTCAGGTATGAACAAACGTTATACCGTCATTAGTTAAGTGATCAAAGACTTTTATTTTCTTCTAAACTTACATTTTTAAGTTTGACAAAACATTTTCACAAAAGTATTTTTGTGTTTTTAAAGAAATGTTTTATTAAGAAAATAAATTCAAATTCAAACATCACAACAGCTAGTTTTCCCTCCAACCTTCACCAGATAGTTTTTCACCACGTCTGGACAAAAATGGGAGCGTTTGTTGGGGCGGTCCCGTAAAGGGGTCGACGGTCCCTTATTGATAAAGGACCGTCGCTTGTTTAAGGGATCGTCTGCTCCTTTGTGTCGACTATAAATACTGGACTGTTTTCTTTCAGAACAAGACTTTTCACACAAACAAAAATTTCTGGTCTTTGTTCCTTTTATTCTTTGATCACTATAACATCTCGGTATATGTTTATAAGTGATTTCCTCTTCCATCAAGTGCAAGAGAAGAACTCGCGACAACTATGAAGATTCGAGATGTTATAGGTGTCCACATACAAACCTAACATGTGTTATGTGATAGGATTGATATTATGTCATTGCTTTTCGACTTGCGTGTGAGTCGAGGATGGGGTATAAACTTGGATGGTGATGTAGTTCCAAGTATTGTATTTGTGTGAGCTTGGATGGTGATGTAGTTCTAAGAAGTCTTGTAACTAGATTAGTTCATGTATTTATTGTGAGGAGAGTGATGTCCTAAAGTGTACGGTTAGGGTTTGTTGTGTCATTATGTAAAGACTTGGATCGGGGATGATCAAGTGTGATATGTATGTAAAGATTTGATTCGGGTGAAGAATCAAGTGAGTCGTGTGTGTGAAGGCTTGGTTCGGGTGAAGAATGGAGTATGTCTAACAAATGAAGATTTGGATCGAGTGAAGATTCAAGATGGACAAGAGTGCTTGTTCGTGTGGCCACGTGGGCCTTTGGAATAGATTGGTTCTAGCTATGATTAGAACTCGACATTATGCTTAGTGTCGTTAAGCCTTATGTAAGCATGTGTACGGATTACTCCACCTGAAGGAGTGTGTTGATATGGTGATTGATAACTCTCGAGTGTGGTACTCGGGGAGTGGAGTAGGACGGAGAGTGAGCTTCGTGCCGAACCACTATAAATCGCTGCGTCTCTTGGTTGTGCTCTTTCTTTACTCTTCACTTTACTTGTTTACTTATGTTTGCTAGTAACTAAATTGATATCACATAACTATTAAGATTCAACATGTTTATTAATGAAAAATAACCGGACCTAAAACGGCGAAACGGTTTAGAAAATTAAAAAGAAGCGGTGAAACTATTCAACCCCCTTCTAGTTTCTAAAATTGGTATCAGAGCTTCGTTTATGAAGACCTTTAAAGTATATTGTACTTTAAAACTTGAATCGATCGATGGAATCAAGATGATATCTAGAAGGGCGTCATTTGAATGAGGCACCATTTTCCGAAAATGAAAATTTTGTCATTTGGAAAAGTGAATTTGAAAGTTATGTGAAATCAATAGATCATAATCTTTGGCATGTCATTTCTGTTGATGATGTATAATGAATAATAGAAAGTCTCACCAATAAGTTTTTCATAAATAACTTGCATGAAAAGTTTGAAGCAAAAATATTGATTTATGAATCTTTGCCAAAAATTTAGTTTGATAAAACAATTTTATGTCAAATGGCAAATGGCATTTGGTAAAATAGTTTAAACGTTCATCAAGGAAATGTTCTAGCCAAAGATGATGAAAATGTGGTATTTGAAAAACATTTAGTTTTAGTGGAATCATATACTACTAGTTTGAATGTCTTTATTGTAGGTAATGTTGCCGACAAGAATTTCTTGAGAAACCTTTTCGGTGTACCAATCTACTTGTTTTGATGTAATGACTATTAAGAAGACAATGTGCAGTTCTATGTGCAATGTGAATAGCTAGCTAAGAAGAAAATACACGCCTTGAGCATGTAGACAACTCAATGGTCATCTTACTAAACCGATTGCATTACTAATCTTATGGACTAATAGCCAAGTGAGTATCACCTAGTATTGCATCACCAACAACACATGTTTTTGGTTATGTGCTATTAAGGATTGCTAAAGGCCAAGGTAAGTCTTCTTACAAATCTTGACGATTATGCTTGCTATTTGATTGTTTGCTATATGTTCATGTAACTACGTGATTAGAGATTACTTGCTTATATGCTTGATGATGTTTGTATGCCAATATGTGCTAGATGCTTTGTGTTGATTAGACGTAGAGGTGGCAAAACGGGCGGGTCGGGCGGGCACGGGCTATGGGCTAAACGGGCTATGGGCTAAACGGGCGCGGGCCAAACGGGCGCGGGCCAAACGGGCGTATGTTATACGAATAACTTTAGAAAAGACTTAAAACAACAACAAAAATTCCAAAAAACGTAACATCTCATTTATACTTAAGTAATATATTCATAAGTTTTTCATTAAAAACAATTTAATGTTCTCCAATTGAGATAAAAACATGTGTGCCAATTATGCCCATTTAACTTCTAAATGGGCAATATATGCTCATTTCAAAAAAAGGAGGGGGCCCAAATGTACCAAAATCTTTTTAAAATGTGTCCATTTAGCCCATTTTTTTTATTTTGGGCACAAATTGCCACCTCTAATTAGACGCTTTGCCTAAATGCTTATCCTTCTTTGGATTCAAGTAAATTATTTGGAAAAACAATGGTCTTACCACAACCATTGTTTATAGCAAATTTAACGTCAATCAATCACTATAAACGATGCACACTTGCTTCATTCTTGATTTGCTCTCTAGTTCTCGTCTATACCATTTCTTCAAACTTACTTGATTGACTTCTAGCTTCCTCGATGCAAATCTCATCCTTAAATCTCATTCTCTCTTTTCTTTTGTTTCGACTCAAAATCCACTCATTAATCAAGCGTATCGAGTCTTTCATTCTTCCTATGTCTCGATTCCACTCCTTACCCATTCCTTAGCCTACTCGTGTGTATTGAGTCATTTTCGTGTCTTAAAACTCAATGTTTTATGTTTTAAAACCATCTGAAACTAACGACTTTTCATACTAACCAAAACACCAAAAATCGTCCAAAGACCCCAAGCTTCTGGCGGCGGTCCCTTAGCTCTCGGCGGTCCCATATCGATAAGGGACCGTTCAAGAAATTTTGCCTATGCCCCGTCTTTCCTTCTGCATAACATCCAACAACAACCCAAACACCCCCTTTACTGCAGAAGTAATGATTTTAGAACCTCACTCCCCAAAATCTTACTCACTCAAAATTAAACTGTGGGTGAAGTCTGAATATACGCAACAAACTTTATGAAATTAACCTATATACGTAACATACTTATTTTATTCCAAAGATACGTCATAAACTTTTAAATACTTACCAATGTACGTAACATTGACAATTACCATTTTAAAAAGTTACAGTTTTGGTCCCTGTTGTTTGCGTTGACTTTCATCGTTAATCCTTTGACATTTTTTTACTTAGAAAAGTTACAGTAATGGTCCCTTGACATTTTGTTGACTTCCATTGTTAGTCCTTTGACATTTTAATAATGTTTCGTCCGTTTTTCTTTACGTTTTTATCCGTCTTAAGCCGTTTCCTCCGTTTTGTCTTACGTTTTATCATTTTTTGTCCGTTTTCTTTCGTTTTTATACGCTTTCATCCATTTTACTCACGTTTTCATATGTTTATCCGTTTTTGTCTGTTTTCAACCGTTTGTATACGATTTCTTCATTTTTTCTTACATTTTTATCCGTTTTGTACGTTTTTGTCCGGTTTTATACTTTTTTATCTGTTTTTATATGCTATCGTCCGTTTTTCTTACATTTTTATCCGTTTTTGTCCATTTTATTCTGCTTTTATACGCTTTCGTCCATTTTTCTTTCATTTTTATCCGTTTTTATCTGACTTTATACGCTTTCGTCCATTTTTATTACGTTTTTATACGTTTTAATCTGTGTTTGTTCGTATTCATTTATTTTTATACGCTTTCATCAATTTTTCTTACGTTTTTTCTTATTAAAATGGATGAAAATGGATAATAACATATGAAGACGTAAGAAAAATGGACGAAAGCGTTAAAAAATGGATAAAAGCATATAAAAATAGATAAGAATGTATAAAACGGATAAAATCGTATGAAAACCTAAGAAAAACAGACGAAAGTGTATAAAAACGGATGAAAACGGATAAAAACGTATGAAAATGTAAGAAAAATAGACGAAAGCGTACAAAAATGGATGAAAACATTTAAAAATGGACAAAAACGGATTAAAACGTAAGAAAGACGGACGAGAGCATATAAAAACGGATAAAAATGCACAAAATGGATAAAAACGTAAGAAAAATGGACGAAATCGTATAAAAACAAATGAAAACGGATAAAAACGAACAAAAGATGATAAAAACGTCAGAAAAATGGACGAAATCGTATAAAAACAGAGGAAACGGCTTAAGAAGGATAAAAATGTAAAGGAAAACGGACGAAAGATTATTAAAATGTCAAAGGACTAATAATGGAAGTCAACAAAATTTCAAGGGACCATTACTGTAACTTTTCTAAGTAAAAAAATGTCAAAGGACTAACGTTGAAAGTTAACGCAAACAACATGGTCCAAAATTATAACTTTTAAAAATGGTAATCATCAATGTTACGTACATTGGTAAATATTTAAAAGTATATTACGTATCTTTGGAATAAAATAAGTATGTTACGTATATCGGTTAATTTCAGAAAGTTTGTTACGTATATTCAGACTTCACCCTTAAACTAATTCAAGGCTTACAAAATCAAGATCATCAATCACCAACTCTTGCTAATCACTCCATTGCAAGTTAATTAATTCATTTTCACTTATTTAATCCGAATTAAGTCATTATGGTTCATATAAATATTAAAATTAAAAATTGGGAATTCTCATTTATTTGTTAAATTAACAAGAATTGATAGCAAATCCAAACAATGTTGTACTCATAATACTCAAAGTATCAAACCAATTACTTTATTTTGCTAATTTTAAAAATGGGTCAAATATGAGATCATCCTCAAAATTCGAATTTGATGTTGTTAATCTTGTTTAATCACGTAACAAAAACGTAGTTATACATTGTTAATACATGCCAGAAACGTTTTCATAACCATGCAACGAAAAGAATCAAGAATTTCAAAATTATAAATGTACTATTATATATGAAGATGTTTGGATTATATTAACTTAATATATTTCTCTATTTTCTTTTAGGAAGAACATGGTTAAACCAAACTGGGTCGATCATAAAAACTCTCGTAGATACATACCTATTGTCTCTACTGAATATCCTCCACCACTTTGCTATAATTTTCAAAAAGTCGAAAAACGTTACATTCATGAAGGTCAGGTGGTCTATCCGGACTTTGAGGACTTTAGTTACCTCGAAGCCATGTTGGGCTCAGTGAAAATTGAGTGTCTTTTCAAAATTAATGAGTCAATTGTTCCTTGGTTTGTCTTAGAATTCTATAGTTAATATAGATTAAGGGTCGAATCCATGAACGAATATTATATAGAGTTCGTTGTTCAAAATAAATTCTTTTCATACTCACTTCCCGATTTTGGTCGTATTCTTGGTCTTCCTACTACGGGGCAATGCTCGTTCACTAACGAATGCAGCCTTGATGCTCTTGTCAGAAGCACCCCAAGAAGTGGGACATATGCTACTACTCCTCCCACTCCAAATGAAATCAGAACCTTCATTCTAAAATCTCGACCACCATCTCTTACCCGCACTTATAGAGGTAAGAAAATTCCTATTGAAGAAAACCAAATTCTTACAAAAGAAGTTGAAAATCATCTCAAAGCCATTGAGGAGGTTGTACGTGAAAATGCTTTCTGTCCAGGTGGCAATAGAGATCATCTTCCCGCGTGTCTCGGTCATATGCTTTATTGTGTTGCCAAATCGGTACCTTACAATCTAGCATTCTACGTAATTAGGAGAATGGAATTTATCAACAAGAAACCCAAGTTGAACTTGCCTTGTGGCATGCTCCTGACTCGTTTGTTTAACCATATCATGGATGAATTTCCGGAACTTAGATCGGAAAAATATTTTATCCATGATCGTGTCATGTTTCCGCTCACTACTCACATTGAGCGTAAGACAAGGTCTGATTCAGGGATGAAGAGGACCTTGTTTCCCGAGTCATCCTCCGATGGTTCATCCTCTCATCACATAGATGATGATGAACATGTTGGAAATTCCAATGCTAATGCATCTTCTTCATCACAAAACCTCTTAAATGCCCTTCCTCAAATCCCACAAAATCTTGACTCCTAAGACCCATCTGTGATCACTCTCCTCACTCAAATTTGAGATGAGCAAAGGAAAGGTTTGAAGTCGATCAAGAATCTCCTCAAGAAAAAGAAGTAGTGAATGTCATTTGAAGAAAACTTTGTTTGTAGTAACTTTAGTTTATGACTATGTGTAATGCATCTTGAACATCTATGTTTATTTGTTCTAACTCTTTAGACATGTTAAATTGATGATTGTGTTTGGATTTGGATGTGATTATAAGATGTTTAGTTGGCGTGCAACTTCTTTTAGTGTTAAAATTTTTGCTTATGCTGCCTTGTAACTTGTAGGAATGCAGTATATGTGCAGGTTGCAGAAATGAGAAACCAGGCAAAAATATTGGAACCTACTGTCGACGGTCCCTTAGCGACCTGGCGGTCCTTTAACAATAAGGGACCGTCCCATGTTTAAAGGACCGTCTGTAACAATTCGCATTTTCAGGTTAACTTTTATTCTCGAAAATTTCACTATTCACTTTTTACTATTCACTTTTCACTATTCATCTCAGAAATTTTTATTTCATATTCTCGTAAGTTAAACTATTTTAACGATAATCCGAGTGTTTGACGCTCGTCGGATCATTTCTGCAAAAATCACAAAGCCGTGTCCGAGATTTACTTTTAGGTTTAAACGTCATTCCAGCATCCCGATATGTCCATAAAACATTATAAACAATAGAAATATGATTTTCTCTCATTTTAGGACAATTCCAAAAGTTTCGGAATTTTACGTTTTCCAGTTCAGCGTTTTACGCGAATTACGCGTTTTAGATCCGTGTTTCCAGTTTTTAGCAGGGTTTTAGCACCCGATAGATCCTACCACTCATTTTATATTTTATTATGGAGTATATTGACATGTTTAACCGTATTTATAAGTTTCATATTTTTAGGATACCCGGTTTTACGTTTCGTGACTTAAAACTTACGGTTTGCAATTTACGGAGTCAAAACTAGCTACATACTTAGGATATTATCATCCAAAGACCATGACTACTCATCTAGTCACCCTTATCTTATTGAAACCGACCTAGGGGTGGGGGGAGTCACCATGTGTGGTTAAATCTTGACCATTGATTCTTTAGATCATTACAAGTGTCTTAAACTAACCATGGTTAAATTCTAACCCAATATATGGTTAACTATTTTTCCTACCCTATAAATACCAAGCTAAAACACATAGAAAACTTGCACCACACCTTCTTATAACCTTCAAGTCCTAAAACCTAAGGCACTTTTTTTATATTTTGTAAGAAAGTTAACTAGTTTTTGAAAGAAAACTAGTGTTTGATCTTCAATCTTGGAAATTTTCTAAGAAAAGTTGTTATAACTCTAAAGTCTCCAAAAAGACGTAGTTATAATCCTCAAATAGCTTTGGACTTTCAAGAAGGCGTCGTTATAATCTTCAAATAACCTCGGTTTATCATAGATTGCAAAGAGTGAAGCTTAAGTCTATCAAAGTCCGTACCTTACTAGTTACTTACCTTTCTTTTAGAAAGCCTCAAGTTGTAAGCAAATCCTATTACACTTTCTTGCTCATTATCATTTTCATGCTCTTTGTGTTCCTTTCATGCTATATATTTTCTTGTTATTGTGTTCATGATGTTTAAAAATGGATAAAACAAGTATTGGTATACATATGTTAACTTATGACAAGTAAACAAGCAAACTAGTGATTTTTATGGAGAACCACGACCAAAATAGTACAACTATGATATTTGACACTTACTTACTGTTAAAGAGGACTTAACAAGGAAAACATAGCAATTTGAATCACCCAAAACGAGTACACGAGTCAAAAGATACGGCCATAAGAAGTTAGCGACACCAAAACGCCAAAACTGCCTATACCCTACTGTTTTGCATTCTGCCAATTTGAAAGTCACTCTTCTGGTCCGATTCATCAAAAAGTTAAAACATGAAAGTTGTCCGGAACGACGTTTTCGTTCAGGAACAAAGAAGCTCGAGCCCTGAAAACGTTTTCCGAGTGATAATTTCTTCAAATTCTTAACAGCCCATTTTTAGACCAAAGTCACTATATAATAGTTATGTTTTACTAAGACCAAGAGGTCTAATGACCTAAAGCCAAGACTACAACCATGGCTAAAGACAAGGTTGAGTCTTAAGACCATGGTAACAATGACCAAGGTCACGGCAAAGCCACGGCTAAAGACCATATAACTTTTAAAGATCAAAAACTTATATATATGTTATCAAATACTACAATAGTAGGGAGCCTCATGTGAGGAGTTCATTAAGTAAGCCGTCGAGATGAGTTGTGGATTTACGAATTAAAGTGTCCTGGCTCCTCGAACGTTTACTCCATGACTTCTGAATTATGTCGGCCCGAACGGTAGTAAGAGATATACAACCTATACATGTTTCATAGACCACTTATATGCAACGACTTACATTATATACTAAGAACTACATCCTGAACATTATGCAAGACATATATAGGCAATTCTTCGTATTCTTAGACGTTACTCCAAACCTAAGTCGCAACGTTCTATTATAGGCTGCTCTTAGAGACTTTCGCGATTCGACTAGCACTTTCATTTCTCATTACATAGACTTAAGGTGAGTCATAGCCCCTACTCTTTTCATACTTGTTTTAACTCTTTGGGGGGGATACATGCACAACTACTTGCTTACTTGTACAAATACTCAAAACATTTATACTTGATTGCTTTATACTTGATTGTGTTATACTTGATTGCATTATACTTGATTTCATACATACATGACTGTTTTATACTTTGGGAAGTGGCTCCCAGTAATCTTTTATCTTTGGGAAGTGGCTCTCAGCAAACAGTTATCTTTGGGAAGTGGCTCCCAGTTTTCTTTGGGAAGTGGCTCCCAGTTGTCTTTGGGAATTGGCTCCCAAGTGAGGTCTTCGGAGATGAAGTAGAGACTCACTACTAATTGCTTAATTGTCTTGATGAACTTATACATGTCTTATCATACTATATGTTAGCAGTGGGTTGTGAACACACAGGTTGCAAGTCTCTTATGGCGGGACCTGCAACTGAGTGGATTCACGATGCCTTTGCTGTGCGAATATTCTTTTAAGGCTTTTCAACTATTTTAAGACAAACTCTATGAACTCACCAACCATTGTGTTGACACTTTAGCATGTTTATCTCAGGTTAGTAAGGCGATAGTTAGTGCGTGGAACTTAGAGTCAAGCTGCATATTCTGAAGACTTAAGCTTTTATCGTTTACCATTCAAAACATTTTGTATACATTTATGTATCATACTTTGGAATCTCATGTTTGTAACTTTGAATTCATTAATCGAATGGTAACTTTTCAAAACGTCTCATTTAGAGTTCGTTTCTATAACTTGTACTTTGTATTATGAAGTAGCACCCCAATGACACAGTCTTCCGCTGCGGTATTTTGGGGGTGTTACACCGTCCTTGTGGGATCACGAATTTTTCCACTATTTTCTTCATTTATGCAATCCTAAACCTATTGCATGTTTATCACCACCTTGCCATGTTTAGTTAAACAATTTGAAGTGCTTAAAATCTTCTAATGCATGCTTTACCCAAATCACAACCATGCTTGATTATTTAAGCCTCCCTCATCATCCTCAACCTCATCACAATCATCTTTCAATTCAAATTCCTCACCTACAATGGCCTCATCTTCTACTTCCTTCCCAACAACAAACAAAGAACCCACAACACAACCTTCAAACAAAAGGCCTAAGTTCAAAATCATTCAACCTCAAACAAATTTCGATGACCTCACACTCTATGACACCACTCCATCTCCTAAGTCACCACCATCATCACCTCAAGGACCAAGTGCACCACTCAAAACACCATCCACCAATGGAACATATCACTCTTCTTCTAAGAAATCCTCTAGCTCAAAGACAACCACATCACCTTTCTCATCATTTGTCAAAAACTTGTCACCTTGCTCACCTAATCTATTTTGGGTGCTTACACTCCATTCGTGAGTAATCATCCATCATCTCCCACTCATTCTATATCATCTCCAAGAAATCAACATCCTCCTCCAACAAACTCATCTAATCATACCACCACATCACCAAATGGGCCTTTGGAGAACAATCCTCTCACTCCACCATCATCTCCAAATCGTGGTAATCTCGTTCCCTACTATTTTGCTAACAACCATACTGTGGGATGTGCTTGTTGTTTGATTGGCTCCAAACGGTCAACCTAATTGACCAGGTGATGGTCAACCAAGTCAAACAGCCTAGAGTCAATCTCCGTGGAAGTATAGGGGTTTCCTCGGGTCGTTATGTCCCGACGAGGTGTGGATGGTTATAAAACGGTTTCGTGATCGGGTGAATTTGGATGAAAAGGGGTTTGAGATTGGATACACTAAGGATTTATACAATGAAATAGCTTAAAGAAGCTATATGAATAAGATAGGAAAGTAGGAAAAACCAGAAACATTCAAAACCTAAAAACGCGTACGTTTACGTTTAAATAACGTGAACGTACAAAATAAAACGCGAGATTTGGTAAAATGAAATACTTACAAAGATGAAAATCACATTTTTACAATCCTAATAATAAAATAAACTTTTTAGAAAATTAAAATTAATTTTTCTACTATTTAATTAATTATTAATAATTAAATACTATTTATTAATTACTTATTAATAATTTAAATTAACCTAAATTACAAATATTTATGAAATTACACTAAAAATATGAAAAATAAATTTGGAAAAATCTAAAATATTATAAAACTAATTTTCAAACTTAAAATATATTTTTCCTACTTTTTAAATAATTATTATTAATTAAAAACTAATTTAAACTAATTAAAATTACACTAAAAAATAGAAAAATGTAAAATAAGCTTAGAAAAATAAAATTAAAGCTTAGAAAAATCTAAAATAATATAAAACTAATTTTAAAACAGAAAATATATTTTTAAGACTATTTAAATAATTACTATTAATTATTAACTAATTATTAATTAATAAAAACTAATATTAATTATTAAAAATACTAAATGAAAAGAGAAAAATATGAAAAATTTACAGAAATTATTTTACAACTATAGGAACTTAAGAAAATTATAAAAACAAAAAGTGCTTAATAAAAATAAGCAATTAAGCAATAAGCTTCTTAAATAGAAGCTATCACTTTAGGAAAAATTGGCTTTTTTGAGTTTTCTTTTTAGAAAACTACTTTAATACCTAGAATATGAAATTTTAATGAAAGGACCTTGGTAGAATCTCAGAAATAAGCACTACAAGTGCTTATAAGCTTAACAGTTGACTTTGGTCAACTGTTGGAGCTTATAGCTTAAAAATAAGCTACAAGGGGCCCACAATGGGAAATTAAGCTATACTAGGATGCAATAACTAGGAATAAGCAAGAAATGACAAAATAAGCATAAAAATAAGCTATTGAAACCCAATAAGCACTTACCCTGATCTGAGTAAGAAACAGGCCACTAGGGTGATCTTTAGGCCAATGTGGGACCCACCATGATGATCAAGAGCCCAAGATAAAAGCTTATTTGAAAAGCTGATCTTATGAGCATCTCAATAAACCAAAACTCAAGCCATGGGACCCACTCGGGAAGCCAAGGGGGGGGGGGCTTGAAACATGGTACCAAACCTGATCACTCAGCAAAGGGTAATAATGGGACAAAGTTGCTGGGCATAGCAGCCCTAGGAATTAAGCTACAAATCCAGAAATAAGCCCTGGTATTGGAAGAAGGGCTTATTGGTTCTATGAAAAGCCAAAGATCCAGCTGTGGGACCCACAGGGGAACATGTTATGACCTATTAAAAAGGGAGGATTTGGACTGGGTTCGTGATACAGGGCATACTAATGCCCTGCAGGCCTGTTTGAAGGCACAAATAAGCTACAAAGAAAATTGCTAAAAATGGAATGTTTGCTGCTTCCAAGAGGTTAGCTGGGATGTTACAACACGTAAAAAATTCCAGGGATTGAAATCAAACACAAAATTCACAAATACAATCCAAAGATCTGGTTTTTCTGCCAAAAGGGAAACTCTTGACTTTTCCATTAAACACTAAAATTGACTTTTATTAATTTTGATCTAACTTAACTAATTGAAAATGATATAATGAGATGCAAGAAGACTATATTAAGCTGTTTTAATAACAATCTAACTAATATGGCAGGTAATGCAGTCAATGATCAAAACAGTGAGCAATTAAGATCCAATCAAAGGCACATTGACTTTTTAACTAGTAAAACACCAATATTATACTACTTACTACTCTAATATTACCCTAGGAGTATGAACAAACTGAACGTGAGCCCTAATAATCATCATACCTCAGAATAACAGGCTGCACCAAACACTCCCTTATGTTGTCTATTGTGATGGTTTCCAAAGCAAATGCTCAGTTCTTAAAGTAAACTAGACAACATGAGTTTAAAGCAGGTAAATTAACATTGATTGAACAATTTAAAAGTGTAAATAAGCAGTTTGCAAGGAGGTAACACACTTAAGCAATAAAGGCTAATAGTGGCAGTGTTAATGGAAATTTTAAAGTAACAACTCCTAGATTACTACATAAGCATTCATAACATGTAAATGGTAAAATAAGAAGATTAAAATAGATAAGACACAAATAAGCAGTTATATTAAGCCAAAACAAATAAGCAATAAACAGTGAACTTGGATTAATAAAGGGAAAATTACACAAGTCTTAGGAAACAATTACAAAACTTAATTTTGGGACACTTAAACAGGAAACAAGCAGAATGAAACTTAATCTAATTTTTTTACTCTACATTATACTATTCTAAGAACTAAAATCTTACTCCCCTGGCTCAGCTCCTTCTTTTTCTTTTTATACTGACCCTCTAGGGTTTTCAGACCCACTTGAGCTTTTCCCATCACAATTTCTAGCCCTTGGATGACTGAATTTAATCCTGGCCCTTCAAATGCCTTTGGCGCCAAAATCCTTTGACCACTAATCTGAGTTAACTTGGGGACTTTGTAGAAGCATTAATTGCTTTTGGAGTTTGGTGGAGGCTAGGGGAACAGGTTATGGGATTGCTGAGGTGGAGGAGGGGGGGGGGGGAGGTTGAGTGTGGAAGGGAGTAGCAGGGTTCAAGTGGGAGGAGGTGGTGTTTGTTTGTTGACTTATTTTGACCAAGGGGGGAAAAGGGACGGGGTGAGTTATTATTTTGAGAAGTGGGCTGAGGGTGTTGGTGGGCTAAGTGTGTGGGCTTGGAGTAGTATTTCTGGATCAAGGTGTGTTTGGATTAGGTTTATAGTGGTGGGCTATGGATTGGGTAAAATAGAAATAAGGGTCCGTTTGTTTTTAACTTTAAAACACCACAAGGATTAAATTTGTAATTTGGCCAAACTTGAGGGACCTGTTATGGCATGATTCAAAAGTTGTCATAAAAACCATTTTTACCACATGTGAGTAATAGAAAGACCAAAATTACAAATTTCCAAAATTTGAAACCCCGAGGACCAAAATTGCAAAATGTGAAAGTTTAGGGGTCATTTTTGTCAAATAGTGAAAAACTTTTATCCAAGGACCAAATTTGAACATTTTTGAACTTCCAAGGACTAAAAATGATTTTTTATTCAAAATTATCCCACCAGGGACCAAATCTGCCAAAATTTGAAACTCTAGGGATCAAAACTGTAAATTCTCAAAACTTTTCAGATTTTTCCCCAAAGGACTAAATATGACAATTTATGATTTCAAAAGGACCTTTGGTGATTTTTCTTTCCAAATAAGTGCTCAGGGACTATTTTTGCCAATTTTTGAAAGTTGGGGGACTGAAACTGCTAATTTTGCAAACTTTGAACGTTTTTCATCTGTTTTTGCTCATTTTGCATCTAAAACATATAAAACACAATTTTGAAATATTTTCAGTATTTTGATGCATTTCTGAGTGTTTTTGTATGTTTTGCAGTTCAGATTTGACCAAAAATGATGAGTGTTTGAGCACTCATCAATCCCCCACACTAAACTATTGCTAGTCCCTAGCAATAAACTGTTTTGAAAACTTGATGGATTTTAAACTCTTTACCAAAAGCCACACTTCTGGAGTAGCCAGGTGTAAGAACTGTGGCACACCTGATAACCGTGTGATTTTGAGCAAACCACCAGCTGTCAACGGATTTGATTAGTCTTTACCAAAAGTCGTTTGCTTCTGGACTAGCCAGCTCTTGATGGAATAGTCAACATCTTGCTGAGCTAATTACCAATTATGGATTTTCCACTGCCTTTACCACAAGCCATAATCTTGCGGGCTAGCCAACTCATTCGCTTTATGGGATATGGGGAGTTGATGAACCATACAATTTTGGGCAAATTGCAAGCCGTAAACGGATTTGCGATGTCTTTACCAAGAGCCGTTTGCTCCTGGACTAGCCAATCCCTTTTGTCGCTTAGATAAGGTGGACTGATAACCACAAAAATTTTGAAGCACAAGTGAAAAATTTTTGAAATTTTGGCTAAAAACGGGGGTATTATATAGTAAAATGTGATAAAATTCGCTAGAATAGCGAATACCCCCCCCCCCCCCCCCCACACTTAGCATGAATATTGTGCTCAATATTCAAAGTCCCGGCTATTATGCTGACATTTTGAACGTAAAAGGGCAACATTACAAGCTAAGCGTGGAAAACACCATTTTGTATTTTTCACTCTATTTGTAACCATTGTGGGGAAACTCCCCCACACTTAGGGTGAAAACCCTATAAGCATGCTACTGTTTTTGTTTACCGAGTCGCTAGCTTGACTCGACCCCGAATTCAGTTGTCCTTGGGGAAGCATGATGTGGAAGAAACAATCTCAATCGGACTTTCATTCAAGATGTTTAGACAAACATTTGAAGCACGTGAAAGTTCCACACCGATGAGATAAGTATCCGGCTCACGATAATGATACGAGAAAATGCCGGGATCAAATATAGTGTCTTCATTCCCGAAGGAATGAAGAACAGGAGAAGTCACCCGATAGGTGAAGAAGGGTAGAAAGATCTTGATGACAATCAAGATTGATTCATCATCGTCAGAAAGAGAATTCATGATTGGTGTATCATGAATCTCATCAGTAAAGCTCATATGATCTAGACAAATTATGGGTGGGAGGGTTGGGATTTTGATATCAATCAAATTCTCAAGGTTGAGAATATTTCCCTCCGGAAAACAAAGATCAACTTTGTCTAGATCAAAGTAAAAGTTATCATAGTCCGGTGGAGATATGATATGAGTGAGTTCACTGGAGAACTCCTCAAAGGTGAATGAATCATACTCGGGGAGAGAATTATGAGAATGAGAAGTGGTAATGCCACTAATCTTCTCTCCCATATGATCAAAGGTAAAGGCTTCAAACTCCGGAATAGGATCGTCCGAGACAATGTCACTATCCTTTATGGGGATAGGAGATGAAATAGGTTTCATTTTGAAAGCCTCGATTTTAGAAATGAGGAGATCGACATTCAATAATGTTGCACGAAGTGCTTCATCCTTGATTTCTGTGTCAATCTCATCATTCTCTTCTTCTAAGCTAACTAGCTTAGAAGGTAATTCTTCCATAAAAACGATGTCTCCACAAGATAACAAGTCGTCATCAGTAGAATCGGAGAACATCTCAACATGATCAGTTGGGAATAATAGAGGAGGAGGAATATCACACAAATGATCAAGAGTTCCCTGTGACTCTCTTGGGAATGGGACAAGGTCCTCAACACTAGACTTTATGAATTCGTCCGATTCCTTATCAGGAACAGTGTCAAGATGCTCGTCCCCCATGATCAAAGAGTGAGTGGGAATCTCGAGTGTGATAAGAGTGGGTTGAGATGGAATCTCAACTGATGGTATGTCATCTGATGAATCTTTATAGAATTGGAGAATATCAAGGATATCCTCATCATCACTATCATCAGGAATGAAACGGAATCGAGAGCTAGATCTGGCTGCTTTTTCTTTTGCTATTGATTCCCTAATAGATCTTTCATAAGCATCTTGGGAATTTATTTTAGCAGCCTGTTCGTCAGCTAACAATTCTTCCATCGATTTTTGTTTTGGATTATCTGGGGTATGTGTGATTCCTCTCAAATCTTTCACTAAATCCAAAAGATCAAGGAGAAGACGTTGAGGAATTGGTGGAGATGGAGGTTCGTCATAATACGATGTGTCAAAAGTGTTACAAGGAAATGGATTCCTTGTTTGACAATCGGAATTGAAGTGCGGACCTCCACAGTAATCACAACAGTAAAACTGATGTGGCTGTGAGTCGTATGTGCTAGAGTTATAATTGTAATCAGGAAACTGCTCATAGACAAGCGTGTTCCCCGATTGACAATCAGAACTGTAGTGTGAACCACCACAGTACTCACAACAGTAAAACTACTGAGACTGATGGTGTGGTAGCTGGTGAAATGAATCAGTGGTGTCATGATAGGAATAGGGATCTTGGTTATAGACAGACCCGTTTCTTGACTCTACCATGCCACAACCGGGGCAATTACCACCATTATAAGAACTACCACACCACTGGCAAACCAGAAAGTGTGGATGAGACATAGAAAGAATCAAATGTGTATAGAGGGGTAGGGATGAAGAATCAAAGATGTAGGAGGGTAAAGATGAATATTTTTGGGTTTTTGGAAATACATTTTGTACAAATGAGAAAGAAAATCTTTTTGTGTTTTTGTGTTCGTTGAAAACTGAGTTTAAAAAGTTTTCGGGAACGGTTTTGTTTTGATAATGGGAAAATATGAACAAAGGATAGATAAATGTACAATGGAACGAATTCCAAAATCACTAATCAGAAAAATCGTTTAGAAAACGCACACAACCTCCCCGGCAGCGGCGCCAAAAATTTGATTGGCTCCAAACGGTCAACCTAATTGACCAGGTGATGGTCAACCAAGTCAAACAGCCTAGAGTCAATCTCCGTGGAAGTATAGGGGTTTCCCCGGGTCGTTATGTCCCGACGAGGTGTGGATGGTTATAAAACGGTTTCGTGATCGGATGAATTTGGATGAAAAGGGGTTTGAGATTGGATACACTAAGGATTTATACAATGAAATAGCTTAAAGAAGCTATATGAATAAGACAGGAAAGTAGGAAAAACCAGAAACGTTCAAAACCTAAAAACGCGTACGTTTATGTTTAAATAACGTGAACGTACAAAATAAAACGCGAGATTTGGTAAAATAAAATACTTACAAAGATGAAAATCACATTTTTACAATCCTAATAATAAAATAAACTTTTTAGAAAATTAAAATTAATTTTTCTACTATTTAATTAATTATTACTAATTAAATACTATTTATTAATTACTTATTAATAATTTAAATTAACCTAAATTACAAATATTTATGAAATTACACTAAAAATATGAAAAATAAATTTGGAAAAATCTAAAATATTATAAAACTAATTTTCAAACTTAAAATATATTTTTCCTACTTTTTAAATAATTATTATTAATTAAAAACTAATTTAAACTAATTAAAATTACACTAAATAATAGGAAAATGTAAAATAAGCTTAAAAAAATAAAATTAAAGCTTAGAAAAATCTAAAATAATATAAAACTAATTTTAAAACAGAAAATATATTTTTAAGACTATTTAAATAATTACTATTAATTATTAACTAATTATTAATTAATAAAAACTAATATTAATTATTAAAAAGACTAAATGAAAAGAGAAAAATATGAAAAATTTACAGAAATTATTTTACAACTATAGGAACTTAAGAAAATTATAAAAACAGAAAGTGCTTAATAAAAATAAGTAATTAAGCAATAAGCTTCTTAAATAGAAGCTATCACTTTAGGAAAAATTGGTTTTTTTGACTTTTCTTTTTACAAAACTACTTTAATACCTAGAGCATGAAATTTTAATGAAAGGACCTTGGTAGAATCTTAGGAATAAGCACTACAGGTGCTTATAAGCTTAACAGTTGACTTTGGTCAACTGTTGGAGCTTATAGCTTAAAAATAAGCTACAAGGGGCCCACAATGGGAAATTAAGCTATACTAGGATGCAATAACTAGGAATAAGCAAGAAATGACAAAATAAGCATAAAAATAAGCTATTGAAACCCAATAAGCACTTACCCTGATCTGAGTAAGAAACAGGCCACCAAGGTGATCTTTAGGCCAATGTGGGACCCACCATGATGATCAAGAGCCCAAGATAAAAGCTTATTTGAAAAGCTGATCTTATGAGCATCTCAATAAACCAAAACTCATGCCATGGGACCCACTAGGGAAGCCAAGGGGGGGGGGGGGCTTGTAACATGGTACCAAACCTGATCACTCAGCAAAGGGTAACAATGGGACAAAGTTGCTGGGCATAGCAGCCCTGGGAAATAAGCTACAAATCCAGAAATAAGCCCTCGTATTGGAAGAAGGGCTTATTGGTTCTATGAAAAGCCAAAGATCCAGCTGTGGGACCCAAAGGGAAACAGGTTATGGCCTATTAAAAAGGGAGGATTTGGACTGGGTTCATGATACAGGGCATACTAATGCCCTGCAGGCCTGTTTGAAGGCACAAATAAGCTACAAAGAAAATTGCTAAAAATGGAATGTTTGCTGATTCCAAGAGGTTAGCTGGGATGTTACAACATGCAAAAAATTCCAGGGATTGAAATCAAACACAAAATTCACAAATACAATCCAAAGATCTGGTTTTTCTGCCAAAAGGGAAACTCTTGACTTTTCCATTAAACACTAAAATTGACTTTTATTAATTTTGATCTAACTTAACTAACTGAAAATGATATAATGAGATGCAAGAAGACTATATTAAGCTATTTTAATAACAATCTAACTAATATGGGAGGTAATGCAGTCAATGATCAAAACAGTGAGCAATTAAGATCCAATCAAAGGCACATTGACTTTTTAACTAGTAAAACACCAATATTATACTACTTACTACTCTAATATTACCCTAGGAGTATGAACAAACTGAATGTGAGCCCTAATAATCATCATGCCTCATAATAACAGGCTGCACCAAACACTCCCTTATGTTGTCTGTTGTGATGGTTTCCAAAGCAAATGCTCAGTTCTTAAAGTAAACTAGACAACATGAGTTTAAAGCAGGTAAATTAACATTGATTGAACAATTTAAAAGTGTAAATAAGCAGTTTGCAAGGAGGTAACACACTTAAGCAATAAAGGCTAATAGTGGCAGTGTTAATGGAAATTTTAAAGTAACAACTCCTAGATTACTACATAAGCATTCATAACATGTAAATGGTAAAATAAGAAGATTAAAATAGATAAGACACAAATAAGCAGTTATATTAAGCCAAAACAAATAAGCAATAAACAGTGAACTTGGATTAATAAAGGGAAAATTACACAAGTCTTAGGAAACAGTTACAAAACTTAATTTTGGGACACTTAAACAGGAAACAAGCAGAATGAAACTTAATCTAATTTTTTTACTCTACATTATACTATTCTAAGAACTAAAATCTTACTCCCCTGGCTCAGCTCCTTCTTTTTCTTTTTATACAGACCCTCTAGGGTTTTTAGACCCACTTGAGCTTTTCCCATCACAATTCCTAGCCCTTGGATGACTGAATTTAATCCTGGCCCTTCAAATGCCTTTGGCGCCAAAATCCTTTGACTACTAATCTGAGTTAACTTGGGGACTTTGTAGGAGCATTAATTACTTTTGGAGTTTGGTGGAGGCTAGGGGAACAGGTTATGGGATTGCTGAGGTGGAGGAGGGGGGAGGTTGAGTGTGGAAGGGAGTAGCAGGGTTCAAGTGGGAGGAGGTGGTGTTTGTTTGTTGACTTATTTTGACCAAGGGGGGAAAAGGGACGGGGTGAGTTATTATTTTGAGAAGTGGGCTGAGGGTGTTGGTGGGCTGAGTGTGTGGGCTTGGAGTAGTATTTCTGGATTAGGGTGTGTTTGGATTAGGTTTATAGTGGTGGGCTATGGATTGGGTAAAATAGAAATAAGGGTCCGTTTGTTTTTAACTTTAAAACACCACAAGGATTAAATTTGTAATTTGGCCAAACTTGAGGGACCTGTTATGGCATGATTCAAAAGTTGTCATAAAAACCATTTTTACCACATGTGAGTAATAGAAAGACCAAAATTACAAATTTCCAAAATTTGAAACCCCGAGGACCAAAATTGCAAAATATGAAAGTTTAGGTGTCATTTTTGTCAAATAGTGAAAAACTTTTATCCAAGGACCAAATTTGAACATTTTTGAACTTCCAAGGACTAAAAATGATTTTTCATCCAAAATTATCCCACCAGGGACCAAATCTGCCAAAATTTGAAACTCCAGGGACCAAAACTGTAAATTCTCAAAACTTTTCAGATTTTTCACCAAAGGACTAAATATGACAATTTATGATTTCAAAATGACCTTTGGTGATTTTTCTTTCCAAATAAGTGCTCAGGGACTATTTTTGCCAATTTTTGAAAGTTGGGGGACTGAAACTGCTAATTTTGCAAACTTTGAACGTTTTTCATCTTTTTTTGCTCATTTTGCATCTAAAACATATAAAACACAATTTTGAAATATTTTTAGTATTTTGATGCAATTTTGAGTGTTTTTGTATGTTTTGCAGTTCAGATTTGACCAAAAATGATGAGTGTTTGAGCACTCATCATTGTTACCTCAACTTTCATCTCATTCACTCTCTTTGAGATGAACTTCACATCATGTTTGGTCACATTGAGTATCTCATTGCTCAACAAAATGCGCAACCAACTCCTCTTGCTTCCATGCCACCATCGGCAACTCCTTCGGCTCCACCTTCATCCTCTCCATCATCCACTCCATCCTCCGGCTAGATATTCTCAAAAATCTAGTCACGAATAATCAAGTGGAAGTTGTGCTTTGGACCGAACATGCAATGGGAGTTAACTTATTGTAGTAGTTTATAATTTGTGATGTCGTTTCTATGATGTGATTGTTATGGAATTTCTTTATGGTAGTCATTGTATGTCTCCTTTGGGTGAAATGAATGAATGATTATATTTTGTGTCTTGATAATATGTTGTGTTATTAGTCATTGCTAAACATGAAAATGGACTAAAAATATCCAACCTTGAAAATGGGAAGTTACTTAAATCACAACATACCTGGCAACTTCGAAGCCTACTGCCAGCGGTCCTTTAAATGGACTGACGGTCCCCAAATCAATAAGGGACCGTCCCCTATATAAGGGACCGTCCCCAGTAGTGCTCAGAATTAAAATTCTATTCTGTGCTTTTCTATCTAATTTCTGCACTATATAATTGATTTCACATCCATATCATATTCTGTATATGCATGTATGTGCTTTGTTCTAACTCTGTTTTGTAGCACATCACCATAGCTCGATTCCCCGGTGCCCTCATTAAGGGGGAGCACTTAGCTAGGGGGAGCTTGTATTTCGTTGATCACTCCAACGATTATCTTTCAAGAGTGCTCGTGTCTTCTCCCCTCAATAACCACGGCACACCTTTTTGATTCTACAAAAAAGGGGGGGGGGGGAGAAGTAATGGGAAAACTCATTAAAAATTTATCAAATAATGTCAAAAACGTTATTCGCATTATTTGGTCTTCTCGTGTTTTGATAATCACAAAATATAAAGACATGTTACGTAAAGTTATGGTTTATAAGTTTTTAATCGAGGAAACTCGTTACTTCTACGTAGCTGCTTCAACATCACTTCAGGTATGAACAAACGCTATACCGTCTTTAGTTAAGTGATCAAAGACTTTTATTTTCTTCTAAACTTACATTTTTAAGTTTGACAAAACATTTTCACAAAAGTATTTTTGTGTTTTTAAAGAAATGTTTTATTAAGAAAATAAATTCAAATTCAAACATCACAAAAGCTAGTTTTCCCTCCGACCTTCACCAGATAGTTTTTCACCACGTCTGGACAAAAATGGGAGCATTGGTCGGGGCGGTCCCGTAAAGGGGTCGACGGTCCCTTAGTGATAAAGGACCTTCGCCTATTTAAGGGACCATCTGCTTGTTTGTGTCGACTATAAATACTGGACTGTTTTCTTTCAGAACAAGACTTTTCACACACACAAAACTTTCTGGTCTTTGTTCCTTTTATTCTTCGATCACTTTAACATGTCGGTATATGTTTATAAGTGATTTCCTCTTCAATCAAGTGCAAGAGAAGAACTCTCGACAACTATGAAGATTCGAGATGTTATAGGTGTCCACCCACAAACGTAACATGTGTTACGTGATAGGATTGATATCATGTCATTGTTTTCCGACTTGTGTATGAGTCGAGGATGGGGTATAAACTTGGATGGTGATGTAGTTCCAAGTATTTTATTTGTGTGAGCATGGATGGTGATGTAGTTCCAAGAAGTCTTGTAACTAGATTAGTTCATGTATTTATTGTGAGGAGAGAGATATCCTAATGTATAGGTTAGGATTTGTTGTGTCATTATGTAAAGACTTGGATCGGGGATGATCAAGTGTGATATGTATGTAAAGACTTGATTCGGGTGAAGAATCAAGTGAGTCGTGTGTGTGAAGGCTTGGTTCAGGTGAAGAATCAAGTATGTCTAACAAATGAAGATTTGGATCGAGTGAAGATTCAAGATGGACAAGAGTGCTTTTTCGTTTGGCCACGTGGGCCTTTGGAGTATATTGGTTCTAGCTATGATTAGAACTCGACATTATGCTTAGTGTCGTTAAGCCTTGTGTAAGCATGTGTACGGATTGCTCCACCTGAAAGAGTGTGTTGATATAGTGATTGATAACTCTCGAGTGTGGTACTCGGGGAGTGGAGTAGGACGAAGAGTGAGTTTCGTGCCGAACCACTATAAATCGCCGCGTCTCTTGGTTGTGCTCTTTCTTTACTCTTCACTTTACTTGTTTACTTATGTTTGCTAGTAAGTAAATTGATATCACATAACTAGTAAGATTCAACATGTTTGTTAATGAAAAATAACTGGACCTAGAACGGCGAAACGGTTTAGAAAATTAAAAAGAAGCGGTGAAACTATTCAACCCCCTTCTAGTTTCTACAGAATCAAAAATGAAAGCTTACTTGGCTAGAGAAAGGTTGACGTTCTAGGGCAAAACTAGTTCGACAAGGGTTCAAGGCTTATGGTACTCGACTTCAATGGCTACTAGGATCCTAATACTACTACTACTAACTACAGATTGTAAGTGGTGAAGAGAGGAGAATAGGTTTGGAATGAAATGGATAGGGTACGGGGGTGTTTATAGGGTTAGCGAGATGTTTAGGTGGCAAAGGTGGTGGTGTGGTGTCTAGGAGGGGGTTTACTGAGTAAGAAAGGCAAGGGGAGGTCATGGAGGGTCTATGGGATCATGAGGATTGGCTATGGTGTAGCTAGGGGCGGAGTAGGACAGTAGTTGTGGTAGTTGAGCCGCGGGCTTAAGGTGGTGACAAGGAGGTGATGCACCTCCTTGTGTGGGTGCTTAGAGGTGCTAGGGTGTGTGCTAAGCATGAGTAAGGTGCTAGGGTGCTAGGTTGAGGTGCTTATGATTAGGTTTTAACTAGTTTAGGTTTAGTTTTATCCTAATTTGGCTTAGTGATAGATTAGGGTTTCTACTAAGGTTTAGTGCCTAGGCTAGGGTCCTATGAGTGCCTAATGACTAATCCTAGGTCCTAAGAGGCTTATATTAAGTGGTGGTATCTTATGGTGAAGTTTTGGGATAGTTTAGACCTAATTCCAGGAAGTTATGACCTAGTTATGGTTTTGTACTTAAAGGACTTGTACCTAAGCTCTAAGGGGTTGTACTAGCATCTAAATGAGCTAAGATATCCTGTTGTTCCTAAGGTAACTCATACATAAGCCTTGAACACTTTCAAATGGGTTTAGATAAGCAATTAGGGTTTTGTGAACACATAGGCCTGATTAGGGCTTAATTAGGGTTAGATTAGGGTTTTATTATGAGTTTAGTGTGTTAGATTGGTAGATTACTTATTTTGGTGTGGTTGTGATCTTATGCTTGACATACCAGAGGTTTATAGGATGTATGGGTAGAGATATTTGGCTTGCGTGGATACGTGAGCAAGACTAGAGAGTCATGCCGGTAATGAATGCACATAAAAGCAAAAATTTACCTGTGAAATACCTGACATAGGTATTTGTAGTGGAAATGAATTTTGTAGGTTGTTATAGTCTTACCCCCTTGGAGAAAATCTCGTCCCGATATTTAGTTAGACGTGGAAGTTGTGGGAAGAATTTCTGATATCAAAGAAGAGTGGTACGAAAAGAAGGGGAGGTTTCTACAAGCGGAGTAGGAAATGCTTGCACAATTGCCAAATACTTAGGTTTATTCATTTATATCTCATTACTTACAAATAAAGTCATCCCAATATTTGTAAACAAGAGCTTATAAATTCATAATCCATTTGATTTATAACTTTCTCATTAAAATTAAGGAGCGTCCTAGTTCATTTTAATAGGATAGTCATTATAAATCATCCTTAAGAAGTATCGGTGGAAAATGGAGAGAGTTTACCACACTTAAGGAAATGTGGTACGGGAATATTTTAGAGACAAGTTCCAACCATGGTGAAGACTAGTTCTAGTCATGGTGGAGACAAGTTCTAGTCACGGTAGAAGCAAATTCTTGTCACGATAGAGACAAGTTCTAGTCATGATAGAGACAAGTTCTACAGTCTCCCTGTTTAGCACCTTGTCACATGGTAACTTCCTATGTTATGACAAGAATGATGGGCGTTGAATATCTCATTTTTGCAACTCTTGCAAAGCGAGATTTAATATCATAGTCGAACATAGTGAGGATTAATGTTCGATGTAGATATTCTTACAAGTTCTAACTAATAGAATCTTGTGATATGACGAGAAACACAAGTTCTAACTTTTAGAACTTTGTAGGATGAGGTAGGGAGAGAGTTCAGAGCGAAGAAAATAGAGTGTAAAATGACGGAGGGATGAAAGGATGGAAGGAAGTGGAAAGATGGATTTTATAAGAAGGAGTGAAGAGAAATAGGGAAGGAAAGGGATTAAATAGGAAGTTACGGAAGAGTGGGAGATAACGAAAGGATGGAAGAGTAGGAATAGGTGGAGTGAGAAAAGGATAGGAGTATAGAATTAAACGGTAGAGTGAGGAAGACGGAAGAGTAAGATTTGAATAGGAGCGCGGGAAGAAAGCGATAGAAGGGGATTTAAACGGAAGAGTGAGAAAAAGGCGGGGGAATGGGATTTAAATGGAAGAGTGAGGAAAAAGGCGGGGGAATGGGATATAAACGGCAGAGTGAGAATATAGGATACCTGAAAAGATGGTATTCCTAATGGAAGTAAGATTTACTAGATTCTTTCAAAAAAAAAAATTTCCCCCTAAGGTTCTTCTAGTTTTCATAACTAGTCCTAAGGCTCTAAAGGTGGAGTACTAATCTTAATTGGTAAGGAAGATCCTATGTTCGGAGAGGGGCTAGGTAATTTCTTAACTAGGGGTTTACTAGGAGTATTATTATGCTTAGGTAGGGTTTCACGCTTGTTGTCTAGTACTACGAGTATCACTATTACTATAAGTATCACTATTCCTAGGTACTTAAATCCGGTGATGCGTAGGGATTGCACCAGGCTTTACCTCTCGAGGAATCTCGAAAGCTTACAACCCCCACCAGGCAGTGTACCTGATCGATGTAGTATAGTATAATGACAAGTACCGGAGGATTGATCGTTCAGCTAGGAATAGTGTCGCTAGGATTAGAAAACCTAAAGACTAGGTCTAGAGATGAGGGATGATTCTTTTTGTATTTTTATATTTTTATGAAAGCAATTAAAAATCTCGGGTTTGAAGGAGTTGGGTGGAATTAGTTGCTAGTCAACTAACCCAATGCTAAGATGCAATCAAAATAAATACTAGAAATGAAAATAAAACAAAATTAAACTATTGGTGTGAGCAATATATGTGAGAATTGTGTTTACTTAGATTTCACTACTCCCTAGATATCTTTTACAGGTTAATTACTTGTTACAGTTGCATTGATGACAGGTTGTATTCCTTAATACCATTCATGGGGTGGCGTACTTACTTCCCCAATCCTATAAGCGCCAACTTCACTCCTATGTCGAGCCGGCTAAGAAGCTCCTAACATGGGATCACTAGAATTTGCTCATGCATTAAATACAACCAATAAAACCTAGTACACATCGGTTCATGTTTCTTAAGACGTTCAAGCATGTTACACAAAGGAGATCTGCCAGTTTTCTTAAGCCTAACATTGAAATCATTCATCCAATACAACTATAAACAAGTAATCAACATATAATTAACATCTAGGTTTTATTACATCTAAGCAAACACATGATAGATCTAGCCTAGCATGTTGAAATCAAGACAAGCATAAGATACATTCAAACAACACATAGACATATTGAATGAATTAAGAGAAGACTTATCTCAATTGAACATGAAAGGATTCAAGGGGTGAAAACCCTTGAAAATTCTGTAAAATACGACCTAGGGTTTACAAAGTTCGGCCCTAGTATTCTCCACACAAGTTCCTCTTTTAATGAATAAAAAATAGAAAACTATATATAGATTCTGATAGGTGACGGCGTCAAGAACAAACTTCTGACGCTGTCATCTCGCCGCCAAATAATTTCTCGGACTGCCTAGGTCTGGGTCTGACGTCGTCATGTGTACTCCTTATGCAGGCCGTCACCAAAAATAGTCTTGACGCCCTTGTTGTGCCGCCTTCAGGTTTTCACTAGGTCGTCACGTATTTTACTCTTGACGCTGTCACGTTTTTCTTCTTGACGCCGTCAGGTACTGTTCTCAGCATGGAAAATTAAGTCTTTGCCGTTTTCTCACTTTTATGCTCCAAAAACGTCCGAATTGCTTCCTTTTTTAGAATTCACTCCCAAAGTACCTAAAATCACAAAAGGAACGATTTAGGGCAATATTTGATCAAATAAATTCAATTCCGAGCTTAAATGACCCCCTAAAAGTGGTTCATTTTTCGCCTCATCATATACCCCTACACTTGAGATTTGCTTGTCCTCAAGCAAATGCGCTTTTATTCTAATCAAAATACAAGTTAGGGGTCATTTAACAATAATATAAAAGTAATTACAACAAATAATCGTTCCACTAAAGACCAAAGACAAGCACGGAGGTCATACACTAGCACCTCACAAATAGTGTTTAGATACTCACATCTCTCGGGTGTAATAAAGTATATATTATAATATGAAAATGGAAAACATCTCTCACTACCTGTCATAGCAAAATAGATTACCATAGGCTTGGGAAATGATCAAACCTCCACCACATGGCGTAAGCACCTTGGATAAACTATCAAAGATGTCTTTTTTAAAGGGTTATAAAGTTAGGTGTAGGGATATGGAATACACGATTTTGTTGGATAAAGGCAATCTTTACTGGTGGCGAGTTAATAATCTTGGTTAATTACATGTACAATATGGCGTTGCTAAGCCAAGACTAGATTCGACTTAAGCTAATAAATGAAAAATAACAAAAAACATAAAATAAACATAGAATGAAACGGGATGGTAGTCCGTATGTTTTTCTTTTCTTTTCTTTCTCTTTTTTTTTTATTTTTCTTTTTCTATTTTTTATTTATTTATTTTATTTTGTGCATACACTCTTACCCTACAATCTAAAATAATACATCATAGGGAATGAACGTTCCCCTTACACTTGAACTTTTACATACTTTACAATAAACTAATCTAATGACTCGAATCAAGATAATCAAAACACTTGGAGTACTTTTTAAGATTAACGCACATATGGGGGTAATAATATTATGTTATTCCCCATTACTCTATATCACAAGTACTTTACCCATGAGTCCCAATCTTCCCAAAACAATATATACAAGGATATGACTCGACTTAGCAACCATGTAATCAATTAGATAATTAACTAAGGGTTTAAACATGTAACAATAATGCACTAAAGATGAGTGCATACACGGAAGGCTAAGGCGATTTGGTTGTACATTTAAGTGGGGTGTAACAAATTCTTCCTTTAAATAAGATGCTTAAAGTTAGAAACGAAAAGATAGGCTCGGAGGGGTGTACTAGGGGTTTCGTGTACTAAAAATGAGTACAATGCTAAGGTGTAGGAAAAATTAATTGACTTTACTAGCCAAGTAATATGACTTAAATGGTCAAGTAATTATGATACGGGTTTAACACAAGGGTGATCCTAGTGCCTTTTATCATGTAGTAAATCCTACTACACGAATGTAGTCTCACTAGCGGTCTCGGGATGCATCACTAACGCAAGTTCTAGAATCTAAATGCTACCGGTACACTCATAAGCATTAATAGTAAATGATTTTCCTATCAAATCTAAAGGCGAACCTCACATATTTGGGTGGAAAATTTTTCTGAATAGTACGGTTTTGTGCTAGTCATACGACTCCTATCCATGACACGCTTGCTAAGGCTAAAGTTTCACTCCTAAATGTTGTAAAAAAATTTAAATTTGGCGCTAAAATTACACTAACAAGTATTTCTCATAGTTTTATTACACACCTACCATCAAACAAACAAACTCAAGTGCAAGTGTATCCTATAAGGTATCATTATTTACCCTCCCTTTACACTTAGGATGAACATTGTCCCCAATGTTCAATTAAAGAATGTAAAAGTGAAATAGGTAAAAGAATGAAATCAAATACTCCCCTGATTCGTTCGGTGTGGATAGTGCGTTAATAAGGTTAGATCTTCCTCCAAGAAAATGAACAATTAAAGCTTCCCTTCCAGAAAAATAAATCATCTTCTTGTCATACATAACCTGTTAAACCTGAGAAAACAAACAAGGCATCCTCGCGTAAAATCGGCGGCAATCTATATATACTAACAAATCCTAGAAAACAAAGTAAGATATAATGCTTGTGGAATGAATGTTTGCAGATTTCCTGGAGTTTATAAAACTAAAGAATTAACAAAAACTTTAAGACTCCGTTAGAAAAACAAAACTAGCAAAATTTCCAGAATTTTACACATGATGCTGTCAGGAGTTAATTCCTGACGCCGTCAGAAGTGATCTGCAGAAATCCTTACGTTAAGTTTCCGGAAAATTTTTGGAAAAACTTATGTCCTACTTTCTGGAAAATCCTGCAAAACATCATTATGACTCGATACAAGCATTTGACTCTAACAAATACGAATACACATGTCCATTTAATATTGTGGAGAACCATGATCAATTTTGTTTCTTAAAAACATATTTGGGGTTTCCCCTTACACTTATCTTTTGCGAAATACCTTTGGATGAAGTTAAGACTAAGTCAAACGACAAAATAAAGTATTTTCACCATTTAGTTTTGAAACATGATCTACCAACAATAAAAATAAAGCATGCATACGTAAACAAATAACAAACAAACAAATAAAAATCACACAAAGCATGGGTTGCCTCCCAAGAAGCGCTTTTCTTTATTTATGAGTCTTGTAGCTAGACTCAAGGTCATGGGCTACCGTGTGTCGCTTATGCTCACATACCCAAGGGTGAGCCATCTAATAGTCGCCTCGTCTTTCTTATAATCATCACTTAACTCTAAACATCCACGATAATACCTTTTATTTTTTTCATGAGGATATTTAAGCCCTTTTCTTTTATCATTCTCACTTAGCATTTCTAGGGGCGGATACCTACTACACTTCTCCATGGAAAAATCCTTGAACCTAGGGTGTGTACGGGGCATTTGGTAAACAAAATCTTCATCCCTATCCGAGAATGTAATTAACCGTTCCATAAGTTTTTCATCAAGATTGGTCAACCTTTTGAAAGGTCTCCCAAACACAACTTGGGTTAACTTACTATCGATAAATTCTCCTAGATTCTCCATAACCATGAACTCAATAAGATAAACAAAGCTTCCTACAAACACATGCAATGTCATTGCCCTAGCAATAATATTATCTCCTTTGTATTCTAACTCATCTATCATGATTTTATTATATTCACTACGCGAGATTATGTTCATTGGGAGAGATGAGTTAAGGTAGGCATCAAAGCTCCTAAATCCAATCTTACAAGGAAATTGCATATTGAATGAGCTATCACTCTCAATCCTTGTTCTAGGGTCGACATACCTAAGAGGGTTCACTTCATCTTCCATCATATCCTCATTAATCACATCACCATCACCTAGATCCTCATCGGAGTCTGAATAGTAAAAAGGACTAGCCCTATGGTCATCATCATGGTCAGACTCCTCCATTTCAGAATTATTGTCAAAGTGGTGGTTAGGCGATAGGTTAGGTGGGTTCTCATTTTCCACTAAAGGGATTGGGGCGGGCATTTGGAAAATCCTACGACGAAAAACACGAATAACATGAATCAAACGATCAATGCTATTGTTATCCATCGAGATAGTTTACGAACAAAGGAAACAAAGGAATAAGATAGACTAAAGAAAACCTAAAAATAAAAACAAAATCTTACTAGAAAGGAATCTAGCAAGTAGACCTAATAAAAAGAAATTCTAACCTAGACAATAACTATTCCCCGGGCTGCGGCGCCAAAAACTTGATGCGTGGGAATTGCACCAGGCTTTACCTCTCGAGGGATCTCGAGAAGCTTACAACCCCCACCAGGCAGTGTACCTGATCGTTGTAGTATAGTATAGTGACAAGTACCGAGGGATTGATCGTTCAACTCAGGAATAGTGTCGCTAGGATTTGAAAGCCTAAAAACTAGGTCTAGAGGTGAGGGATGATTCTTTTTGTATTTTTATATTTTTATAAAAGCAATTAAAATCTCGGGTTTTGGAAGAGTGGGCGGAATTAGTTGCTAGTCAACTAACCCAATAACTAAGATGTAATAAAATAACAAAAATGAAAATAAAGCTAATTACTAATGTGGTATGAACAATAAATGAGAAAATTGTGTTTACTTAGATTTCATTACTCCCTAGATATCTTTTACAGGTTGATAGTTTGTTACAATTGCGTGGATGATAGGTTATATTCCTTAATACCAATCGTGGGGTGGCGTACGTACTTCCCCAACTCTATAAGCTCCTACTTCACTCCTATGTCGAGCCTGCAAGAAGCTCCTAACATGGGATCATTAGAATTCGCTCATGCATTAAATACAACCATAAAAACCTATTACGCATTGGTTCATGTTTCTTAAGACGTTCAAGCATGTTACCCTATGGAAGTCTGCCAGTTTTCTTAAGCCTAACATCGAAATCATTCATTCGTAACAACTATAAACAAGCAATCAACCCATAATCAACATCTAAGTTTCACTACATCTAAGCAAACACGCAAGAGATCTAGCCTAGCATGTTAAAATCAAGACAAGCGTAAGATATTTTCAAACAACACATAGACATATTGAATGAATTGAAAGGATACTTATCTTAATTGAGCATGAAATGTTTCAAAGGGTAAAAATCCTTGAAAATACTGATAAAATCATGCTAGGGTTTCTCCAAGTTATCCCCCTAATTGTCCTCTCTTAATGAATGAAAATTACAAAATTATATATAGATTTTCCAACATGACAGAGTCAAGAAGAGAATTCTGACGCCGTCAACTCGCCGCCCATAATAATATCGGATTGCCTAGATCCAGATCTGATGCCGTCAAGAGCACATTTCCTCTGGCCGTCATGTGTAATGGGATCATGACGGCCTATGGTGACGCCGTCATGTCCCTTAGTGTAAAACTCTCTGGACCGTCACAGACTCTATCCACTTCACCTCTTGTAATACTCTTGACGCCGTCATGTAGAATTTGGTGACGCCGTCAGGTACTGTTCCCAGCAAGGAAAATTAAGACTTTGCCGTTTTCTTCACTTTTATGCTCCAAAAACGTCCAAAATGCTTCCTTTTCCAGAATTCACTCCAAAAGTACCTAAAATCACAAAAGGAACGATTTAGGGCAATATTTGATCAAATAAATTCAATTCCGGGCTTAAATGACCCCCTAAAAACGGATCATTTTTCGCCTCATCAGTATCCTATAAAATGTCAAATCCTAAGAAACTAAGTATAGGCGAACTGAAATCTTTAAATGTTTCATTCCTAGTTATAACTAGTAACCTTGAATTCTAGATTTCGGTTATCCTAATTGTATATCATTCCTAGGAATTTCTAAATCCTCAAATGTATGTGGAAAATCTTAGTATGGGGTAGGCTACTTAGGTCTAGGTAAACTATATCCTCACAATGATTTATACAGTGAAATCTTAATTAGTCTTTCTATCCTATATATCTAACTAGGTGCTAAAGGTTTAAGGTAGTTTACTAATCTAATCCTCAGTCATTCCTAAACTTCATAGGCTGTATCTAAAAGCTTCTTAGGTCTAATCTATAACTAATTCTAATATCCTCGATATTATATAAAATTCTTATCTTAGACTATATTTATCCTATTGTAATATCTGTCGGGCATATGTTCTAGTTAGGTTTCTAGCTAATAAGACCTCGAAGATTTATAATCTTATTTTTCTATTTCCTCAAGAATTTCTTAGAGATAGTCTATGTTAGGAATTATCCTTAAGTTGATATTGACAAAATATGAAAGATAAAGGACTTATGATGACAAAGTGAAGAATGCAAAAGACAAAAGACTTGCTTTACAAAGAAGTTATTTCAATATAGTCCTACGTAGTATTTTGTAACCCTAGTTCTCTATTATATAAAGAGAATACAGGGAATAGGTTTATTTATTAATGTGTGTCACAATGTAAACCTAGAAAGGTGTGTGTGTGTGTAGAGACGTTTTATGGGAAAACATCTAGGGTGATTAGTGTTAAGCCTCAACGATCTTAGATCGCTGTTAGAGTGTAACCGTGCTACACTTGATCACGTAGCATTGGGGCTTTGGTGTATGTTAGAGTAGAGATGAAGACGAGAAACCTTGTTAGCAATAATAAAGATGTTTTGTTTATTCCGCTGCGTACATGTTCTTTATCTTTATTATTGTGTAATCCCTAGATGAGGTCTAAACAACCTCGAGCTATAAGTGATCTATATCAAGTGGTATCAGAGCCAGGCTTTGATACTTTGATTTAGAAGACTCTAGTTCACTCAGAAGAATCAATTGAGACAGAAACCAGTAACTCAAACATTGCTGCTAAGCTTCCAAAGCTTAAGTTGAATGACTTTGAGATGTGGAGGCTAATGATCGAACAATTTTTTATGGTCCAAGACTACACACTCTGGGAGATCATTATGGTTGGAAATTCTTTCAAACCAAGTTCTACTTCAGAGATGGTTAATGGCAAGGAAGTAATTAAGGTCAACACTGGACCTGTTACTAATGATGAAAGACTTCAGCTGAAGAATTATCTGAAGGCCAGAGGTTTGTTGCTGATGACACTTCCCAGAGACCAAGTTCTAGCATTCAGCAAGTACAAGACTGCAAAAACTCTTTTTGATGAGATCTGTGAAGTTTTTGGTGGTAATGATTCCACCAAGAAGACTCAAAAGACCTTGCTGAAGCAGACTTATGAAAACTTTGGTTCAACAAGTAATGAATCTCTTGATAGCATCTTCACAAGGCTACAAAAGATTGTTACTCAACTCACTGTTTTTGGAATAGAGGTGGAAAGGGAAGATCTTAATTTAAAGTTCTTAAGAAGCTTACCCTCTGAGTTTGGAACCAATGTTGCTGTGTGGGAAGATAAGCCAGAGTTGGAAACCATGAAACTCAATGATTTGTACAATAACTTCAAGGTTATTGAACAAAGATTGAAGAAAGCTGGCAAAATAAGCTCAAGTTCAGGAAGTGTAGCACTCATATCATCATCTATTGATGATAGTTCAGATGAAGAAAGTGATAGTGATGATGACAGTGCTAACATTGTTGTTTCCACTGGTAGTGGAAGTGTTTCCACTGGTAGCTCAAAGAAACAGATTGCAGGACTAAGTGATACTACTTTTTATGCCTTTATATCAAGTCAAGTGGGTGGTTCAATTCTCAATCATGAGGATTTAGATCAAATTGATGAGGACGATATGGAGGAGATGGACATTAAATGGCAAGTGGCATTACTAAGCCTAAGGACAAAAAAGTTTTGGAAGAAGACTGGAAGAAAGATCAACATTAGTGGCAATGAACACTACTACAAAAAATCTTACAGAAACTGGTCAAAATAGCCCATGAAGAATGGTTTTGAGACCACTCTCTGAAGGGGGGTATCTCCATGACCGAAACATATAGAAACCGGTTGCACAACCTGTCTCTGTTAGAAGCATCAACACCGGTTTTCTATTAAGAATGGTCTCCATATTAGAGTAAACTCACATGTTTTTATTGGACATTGGCACCAGTTCTCTCGCAACCTGCCTTTATAGAAACATCTAACCTGTCTTTATGTAGAGTAAATGGATATGTTTTTATATCAAAACCTTTTCTAAATCTCTCTTATTAAAAAAATTGTTTTTGAAATTTTCCAATTTTTTGAAATTTCATAATCTACAATTTGACTCACCATAATAAAGAAATAGAAATGCAACAAATATATATACAAAGTGATTTAAATACACCAAAAATGTCAAAATAAACTAAGTAAACTAAGATATTACTTCAATTCAGCAAAACATAATTCTTAGACAAAATTCAAATTTATACACTAGAATTCAACAAACTATAAATGAAAGAAATATATATATATATATATATATATATATATATATATATATATATATATATATATATATATATATATATATATATATATATATATATATATAGAAAAACTAAACTAGAATTCAACATAACTAGCCATGATTGTCTAGGATCAATCACGCCACAATGTAAACCATGCACCAATGATGGCATTCAACTCTTTGTTCTCTAACGGACGCTCGTCACTCCAAAGTACCTATACGTAAATTAATGAAATAAAAACAAGAGCAATCTAAAAGACGCAAACGACTATCGATCAATGCAAATGAAAGAATCGATGGAACATAACAATAGTAAATACAAGTAGATTTCAAGAACATCCATACCAATATGTTACGAACAAAGAATGCTTGAAAGAAAGATATATGCGTATGAACAAAAGATGCGTAAAGAAACACAAGTGATCCGTACAAATAATCAATGCAAATAGAAGAACCATAAATCATCAGAATAGCAAAAGAGGTAAAGAATATGCGCACAAATTATATGCAACCGATAGAACCAACGAATCAAACCAATATATAAAATAAGAAAATATTGAACAAACAATATGCATCAAGAATGTTAAATAAGATAGGATATCCGTACCTTAGCCATGCATAACAAAGTCCAAACTTATATCCTTGTCATATGATCTACACATTTGCAGCCACAAAAAAAATAAATAAATAAAATATTAATAATAATAATAATAATAATAATAATAATAATAATAATAATAATAATAATAATAATAATAATAATAATAATAATAATAATAATAATAAATTAAATAAAAATTAAAAAACTACACATAATAATCAACTACTAATCAATAACGAGCAAAGTGCTCATTGTTATCTTAGTGTAGCTTGAATTTTGAGTTGTCTACAAACTGGTATATTTAAAATATTTAGTGAATTACTTACAGTAGAAGATTGAACTTCAATGATCAATATATCATAAGGATGTTGTACGCAACTTGAAAACCGGCTGAGATATATTATTTTCGAAACCGTCTAATTAATACATGCAAACTGTATACGAATGTAACCCATGATACATCTTTTAGACTAAGCAAAGATTATGCAATATGTAGTTTCAGTATTTGTTCAAGACGTGAGTTTTATTCCTATTTAAACTTGTTTCAGTAAGTAATTAAAAGACATACAGTAGTTGAGTTTATAAGCATATCCAAATCCTTATTTTTTTATATATAAATCAACATTGCAATCATAAAATTCTTCTAATTTAAGACTTGAAGATCTCTGTCCATGTTTGTTGATGGTACCATTTACTTATGCATGGTTTTGTGGCATATAGTTCTTAGCATAAAACTAATGATTATCAAAAGATCTAGTACCAACGACTCATGTATGATTAGTTATAAAATTTGGGTTTCGTGATTTACCTCCAAATGAAACAATGGCTGAGCAAAACGAACAAGAATGCAGTGACGAACTCGAAAATGAATGCGAACACTAAGACACAATATAAATCTGATCGAACCTAAACCAAACACAAACGAAGGGAAAACACAGCCCCGACCATGAACCAAGCCTTAACCCAAACACGAACCAACTGAAACTTCACCCGAACACAACTATAAGCCATGAATGATTGTAAAAATGGACTCACAGTTTAAGCGTTTTTATTTTCCTCTATTGTTAGAAGCTAGTCTTGTTATGCCGCACTTTAGTTGAAAAAGGTTTTTAGTGTTTGTGGTACTGAACTGATGAGCCGTGTGTGTTATTGTAACCAATTCAACGAAACTTATGGGATTGATCGAAACTTTCGGGATTCACCTTTGACTCAGCCGGTACTTATTTTGATCTTCTTTCACACGTTTATTGAGGTTTGTTCTATATTTTGTTCACCCTTATTATGGGCTTAATACACCTGTTTTACTTTTCTAATTTGCAACCGTATTTATCAGCCCAAAAACAAAACCAAAGTGTACCTAGTTGTATTATTCTTGCTTAATATTTATAGATTAAGCTATTATTATCTTATCACATACAAATGCAAATATACCCTATAGCTATTTGCACATTATTTTCAGAATTTACGTGTAGAAGTGGGTGAAGAGTCATGGGGATGGAAGATCGAAATAGAGAATACTCACACCAGTTGTTTCTCCAAAAACAGTGTCTATAACACAAATACATAGATACACGTTGTTACCTAAATACCAGTGTCTTTGATTGTGTAAAAAAACCGGTTTTTACCAGCAAACCCACTTTTTATGCGTTTTGTATTATGAAAACTGGTTTTTTCAAGAAAACAAATCTCAGTTCCTTCCATTCCCGCTAGTTTTTTTATCATAGGAACAGGGTTTTATATAACAAATCTCTATTTGGGGGTGTTTATAGCCTTTTGTGTAGTAGTGGAAACAGTAGGTTTTGACAAAAAGAAGGTGGGATGCTATAATTATCACAAGAAGGGGCATTTTGCCAGGGAGTGCAGAAAGCCAAGGAAGTCTGACAACAGGTCAACTTGGTACAAGCAGGACAAGAAAAAGGAACCTACTACTGATGAGCCAAAGGGGCTATTGGCTATTGATGGAGTGAGCTTTGATTGGAGCTTTATGACAAAGGAAGAGGAAGATGATTCAGAGTCTGCAATGGTTGCTAGAGAGCTGGCACTAATGGCTTTTTTTGACTCTGAGGTACAAATTAATAATGCTTGTTCTAAATCTTGTAAGGCCTTAAAAGAGTATGAGAAAATTAAAGCAAAATATGATGAACAATTGCTAGAGTTAACTCATACTAATTACAACTTAGCAAATCATAAAAGAGGTCTAGGAGTTTTAGAAACTCAATTAGAGCATTATAGGGCAAATGAATCTAAGTTCAATGATGATATTGCAGTATTAAGAAGAGACTTAGATTATCAGGTTGCTGTAAATAAGGTTCTTAGAGAAGAACTAGAAAAGGTTAAAATGGCTAGTGAGAATATAATGATAACTAAGCAAACACTGGATCATCAATCCAAGTGTATTGACAAAATTTGGGAAGCCCAAGTTGTGAACAAAGCCAAATCAGGAGTTGGATACAAAACTATTCCACCACCTCTAAGAGGTGTTCCATCACCTCCTGTCATTAACTTAGCTCACACAGGTTTAGAAGAATTCCAGGAACCACCTATGACCTATGGACCAAAGTTTGTTAAACCAGTTGAAATTGAAAAGGTTCAGGTTGAGGTTGATACTTTTGATAGTGCTAGTGACTCATCTCTTAAAGATGAAACTTTGAATGTTGAGTCTAAACCTAGTGTTCCTGAGAATGTTAAAGTGGAGGTTAAAAAGTGTATTCCTGATGTTGTCAAAGAGAAGCCTAGGTCACAACCAAATTTCACTAGGCCCACTACTAGATATGCAGAGATGTACAGAAGTAGGTCACCAACTCCTAGGGGTAATATGAGGAGTTGGAATCATGTTAAGTCTAGGCAATTTGGTAGTGACTTTGTGTTCAATAACAAACCCTGTCATATATGTGGTAGCTTTGACCACTTGTCTAATAGTTGTACCTACCACTTGGGTAGAAGGGAAGTGTTTAGGAATACAAGGGTGAATGATACAATGCAAATAACTTAACTCACCCAAATCCACTTAGCAAGATGATTCCCAGGTCTGTTTTGCTTCATTCTGGCATAAAACCAATTTCCACTGCTAGACCAGCAGTTACCACTGCCAGTAATAAAAACAGAGTTTACCCTAAGTCCCCTGTTACAAATTTTGTTAAATCTAATCAAACAGGAAAAAGACTAATTTTGAAAAGAAAGTTAACAATAATCAGAAGTGGTACCCAAAATCTCTAAGCCAGCAGTTTCCATTGCTAAGCCAGCAGTTCCCACTGCAAGGCCAAAGGTTACCACTGGTAGGTCTGTTAACAAGAAAAGGGTAAATATGGGAAATGTTGTTAAGGCCTCAGCACGTTGGGAATGGAAACCAAAAGGAACCATCACCTCAAAACATCCCAATGGTGTATCAATGACCTTTGATAGATACAATTATATTGATACACGAGGCAGATCCAAGTCATTTATGGCTTGGGTCCCCAAAAGGAACTAATTCTTTTATTTTGTGTGCAGGGACATTCAAAGACTACTAATGATTAAGGATACTCAGACAGTGGATGTTCCAGGCACATGACTGGCAAAAAGTCCTACCTTTCAGACTTTCAACCTTATGATGGACAATTTGTCAGCTTTGGAGGAGGAATTGGTGGCAAAGTTTCTGGCAAAGGAACAATCAAGGCTGGAAACATTGATTTTGAAGATGTGCAGTATGTGAAAGAACTCAAATACAACCTCTTTAGTGTGTCACAGATGTGTAACAAGAAGCATAGAGTTCTTTTCACAGAAGATGAATGCTATATCTTATCTAAGGATTATAAGCTCCCTGATGAAAGTGATATTCTGCTTAAAATCCCTAGAAAAGGAAATCTATATAGCATTGACATGAAGAACATAGTGGCTAATAATGATGTTACTTGCTTGCTTGCGAAAGCCACTTTGGATGAATCAATGCTTTGGCATAGAAGATTGGGTCATGTTAACTTCAAGACCATCAACAAGATTGTGAAAGATGGACTTGTCAGAGGTCTACCAGAGGAAAGATTTGAAAATGACCAAACTTGTGTTGCCTGTCTCAAAGGTAAGCAATACAGAGCTTCATGCAAGACCAAAGCATTCAATTCTATTGATCATCCACTCTTTATGCTGCATATGGACTTGTTTGGTCCTACTTCTGTGAGCAGCATCAATTTCAAGAAGTATTGTCTTGTTGTGACTGATGATTTTAATAGATTCACATGGGTTTTCTTTTTAAGAACCAAGGATGAAACCACTGGCATTCTTAAGACATTCATCACTGAAGTTGAAAATCAATATGAAAAGAAAATCAAGATCATCAGGTGTGACAATGGGACAGAATTCAAGAACAAAGTTATGGATGATTTTTCCAGAGACAAAGGTATTAAAAGAGAATTTAGTGTTGCAAGAACTCCTCAACAAAATGGAGTTGCAGAAAGAAGAAACAGAACACTAATTGAGGCTGCTAGAACCATGTTAGCTGATTCAAAGCTTCCAGTGACTTTTTAGGCTGAAGTAGTTAACACTGCTTGTTACATACAGAACAGGGTTTTAGTGGTCAAAACAAAGAACAAGACACCTTATGAGTTGTTCAGAGGAAGACCTCCTACTTTGGAGTTTAAGAGGCCATTTGGGTGTCATGTTACTATTCTCAATACCATTGATCATCTGGGTAAATTTGAAGAAAAGTCTGATGAAGGCTTCTTTGTTGGATACTCTATGGTTAGCAAGGCTTTTAGAGTCTATAACTTAAGAACAAAGAAGATTGAAGAGAACTTGCATGTTCAGTTTCTTGAAAATAAAGCAAACATGGCAGGTTCAGGACCAGATTGGCTATTTGATCTTGAAACATTATCAAATACAATGAATTATATACCTCTTACTTCAAGCACTGGAGACAAAGATCTTGAAGATTCAGAAGAGTTCATTGATGAAGATAATACTTGCAAAGATGATGAAGATCAAATTGTTATGCCACTTTGGGACTTTGTTGACAATTCTGAAAAGTCAAGTGATGCAAATGGTATGAATTTTGATGAACTGAATAAAGAAATTCCTTCTAGCAGTGGTAACTCAGTTCCCACTGCTACACCAGAAGTTTCCACTGCCAGCCCAAATGTGGAACATACTTCTCAGGAATCACCAAGTGATGCTGTAGAGATTACAAACATGCCTACAACATATGATATTCCTAGCACATCACAGACTTCAATTCACAAAGTACATCCACTTGATAATGTTATTGGTGAACTTCAATCAGGTGTGAAGACTAGAAGACAAACAAAGAAAGCTGATATTCATGGGTTCATAAGTGAGGTGTATGAGTCCAAGAAACATAGTAAGAAGAATGAGTGTTTGTTTTTCTGTTTTCTCTCACAAGTGGAGCCTAAAAATGTCTATATGGCTCTAGGAGAATCTAGCTGGGTTGAAGCTATGCAAGAAGAGTTGCTGCAGTTTAAACTTCAAAAGGTTTAGGTTCTTTGTTATTTGCCTGATGGTATGAAGGTCATTGGTACTAAATGGGTTTTCAGAAACAAGAAAGATGAAAGAGGTATTGTAATCAAGAACAAAGCTAGATTGGTTGCTCAAGGATATACTCAAGAGGAGGGTATTGATTATGAAGAAGTTTTTGCTCCTGTTGCAAGGATTGAGGCTATTAGATTGTTTTTAGCCTATGCATCATTTATGGGCTTTACAGTCTATCAAATGGATGTTAAGAGTGCCTTTCTATATGGTACTATTGATGAGGAGGTATATGTCTCTCAACCTCCAGGCTTTGAAGATCCTCACCATTCAAATAAAGTGTATAAAGTGGTTAAGGCTCTTTATGGCTTACATCAGGCTCCAAGGAAGTGGTATGAAACCTTAGCTAATTATTTGTTGAATAATGGGTTTCATAGAGGCAAGATTGACCAAACTTTGTTCATCAAGAAAGACAAGGGTGATATTCTACTTGTTCAAGTTTATGTTGATGATATTATCTTTGGTTCTATTAAACAAGAGATGTGCAAAGAGTTTGAGAAGCTGATGAAAGATGAATTTCAGATGAGTTCTATGGGAGAACTTACATTCTTTTTGGGGCTGCAAGTACAACAGAGTAAGGAAGGCATATTTATCAGTCAAGACAAATATGTGGCTGAGATCATTAGGAAGTTCAAGTTTTCTGATGCAAAACCTTCAAATACCCCTGCTGACAAGACCACTCATCTATTGTTGAAAAATGCTAGTGGTGTTAATGTTGATGTTCACACTTACAGATCTATGATTGGTTCTTTGATGTATCTTACTTCATCAAGGCCAGACATTATGTTTGCTGTATGTGCTTGTGCAAGATTTCAAGTGACTCCAATGACATCACATATGATAGCAGTGGAAAAGATTTTTAGGTACTTGAAGACTTATCCTAATCTTGGCTTATGGTATCCAAGAGACTCTCCTATGGAATTGATCACATACTCAGATAGTGACTATGCTGGTGCAAGTTTGGATAGAAGATCAACTACTGGAGGATGTCAATTTCTTGGATGTAGATTGGTGTCATGGCAGTGCAAGAAGCAAACTATGGTTGCTACTTCAACCACTGAAGCAGAATATGTTGCAGCTGCTAGTTGTTGTGCTCAGATCCTTTGGATTCAGAATCAATTATTGGATTATGGGTACAATTTCATGAACACCATTATCTATATAGACAATAGTAGTACCATCTGCGTTATCAAAAATCTTGTGCAACACACTAAAACTAAACATATTGAAATTAGACATCATTTTATTAGAGATTGTTTTGAGAAAAAGCTTATTAATGTTGTCAAAATACATACTGATGACAATTATGCTGATCTATTAACAAAAGGGCTTGATGTGGGTAGATTTCAATACTTGGTAACAGGTATTGGAATGCTCAATCCATAGATTATTGCTGTCTAAATACTTTTCAGTGTTGCAGGATAGTTTTTAGGTACTAGTATTGTTTGTATTGTATGTATGGTTTTCTACTAATTTGTATGCAGAGTTATCATGAGCACAGTGGAAATAATCATACAACAGTGGAAAGTTTGGTGATAAAAGCAAGAAGAAAGAAGTACTTTTATTGATACTAAGAAGAGTACATAACAACAATCAAGAAAACATTGTCACCAAAATAGAAAACCATCACAAAAGACATGAACCTACAACCTAACACCTACTCCATAGGTTTCTTTCCTTTTCCTTCATACTGATGCTTGCCCTTGGAAGTCTTCTTTCTCTTGTCATCAAAAGAAAGTTGTTTCCTTGGACAAGCAAGTCCCAGAACTTGCTTGGGAGGCCTTGGTGCTTGAGTAGGCTTTTCAATAGCTGGCCACTTCATGTTGTTTATAGCAGTTGTCAATGCTGTGGTGAGGGCCTTTGGAAGCTCTTTGGAAAGATCAAAGGTTGGATCATTATCATCATCAAAGGAAGAACTAGAATGGAACTCCAAAGATGGAGCAGGAGAAGCTTCAGTCTTTTTGGATGGCTTGTTGGATGCTGTGGAAGTGGTTGCACTTGGAGGGAAGTAATCACTCCATCCTGTTGAAAGATCCTCTGAGTTTGAACAATAGCTGATTTCCTCATCAGATGACTCATCAGAAGATATGTAGACTATTGGGAACCAACTCATTATGTTGATTAAGGGTTTGTGTTGTTGAAGTTGTTTGTTGATGAGAGATAAAAGTTTTGAGCCCCCTTTTATATGCAAAGTCAAGGTCGAATTCTAATTAATGAAGAATATTTACTCCTACTTGTTTTGGTAGGTTGGAGGAGTAAATTTGGTTATTATCGGGTTGACTTTTGGTAGATATTTTTGTGAATAGTAACTTGGTTAAAAAGTTACTTTGGGTTAATTTTTATGGGTTAAGTTGAGAGTTACTTTGTGTTGCAGAATACAACCCATATTGGAGTTATTGGAGTAATAAGGTGTGTATCATAGACACACAACAAATGGTTATTGATTCACCATGTCTAATCCACATAAGAATCAGCTAGTCCAGAGCAAACGGCTACTGGTAAAGACTTATCAAATCCGTTTATGGTTGATAGTTTACCAAAAACTAGGTTATCAACTCACCATACTCCAAGTGATCAAGAGTTGGCTAGTCCATAGCAAACGGCTCATGGTAAAGACATATCAAATCCGTTGATAGCTGGTAGTTTGCTAAAAACTATGATAAGAGCAGCAACTTTTCAGGTTTTATTAATCACTGCTCTTTGATATGTTGTGAAAGTTTTACCACTGCTAGTTCATTAGTTACCACTGCAAGAGTAATTTTTCCACTGATGAACTAGCCGTTACAACTGTTGTGTCAGTAATCTATTTTTTACTAGCCGTTGTAAATATAACCGTCTTTCCTTATTAATAGGGTAAAATCTTTTGTGAACTATCTACTTACTTATTATAAATTATTCTTTTTCAAAGATAATTCTTTCTAAAGATAATTCACATTGCGCAACCTCCTCAAACCCTATTAGTATAAATTGATCATCATACGGCTTGCTTTTTATCTTGATTACTAACACTTTTATTCTCTTTTTCACAAATATCATGGCGATTCTAAAATTTGTCGAGGAGCACAACCAAGTGGCCTACTTACAAAAGTCAAACGAGAAGAGTGGCCCTGTTTTTCATCAGATTGTGGATTTTCTAAATACAATTCATATAAGGTATGCCTTAACTATTAATCCCACAATCTATGTCTCTCATATCAAACAGTTCTGGAACACTGTGGAGTCTATAACTATTGAAGAGAGAGACACACATGAATCTGTGGATGCTCTAAGAGCCACAGTGGATGGGGTAAATATTGATGTTACTGAGTCATCTTTGAGGAGAATTCTCCAATTGGATGATCTCAATGGTATTATCACATTACCCAATTCAGATATCTTTAAATATATCACTTTAATGGGGTATGATACATCTGAACAAAAAGTAACTTTTAGAAAAGGATGTTTTTGTCCCCATTGGAGATTTTTAATTCACACTCTTTTACATTGCCTAAGTCCTAAGAAAACGTCTTATGAACAATTTGCATCAACCATGGCTTATCCTTTGGTTTGTTTGGCAACAGATAGGACTTTCAATTTTTCAAAGTTTATTTTCAATAATATGAAAGGCAATGTAAAGAGTCAATATAAATTTTTGATGTATCCAAGGTTTGTGCAAGCAGTGTTAAATGAGTTTCAACTGCAACCTCACAATAGAATTTATGAACCTTCCAGTCTTAAGCCAAAAGTTTTTCAAAACATGTGTAAGGCTTCAGATCTTTGGAATGAGGAGGTTCATCCACTTTTTCCTCAAATGCTTGCTAAAATTGCTCAAGTACAGGGTGAAGATGCAACCATCCCAGTTGTATCCCAAAACACACCCACTATTGTTGTTCCACCAATTCAACATACCCCTGCTGTAACTCACACTTATGAGAGAAGGTCTAAACAGCCAACTTCTCTCATCTCAACATTGCATGTTGCTGAACCTTTTGGTTTAGGGACAAGCAGTGGTGGTTCAAGGCTTAATCCTAGTCCAACTAGGGAAGAGCCTGAATCAATGCCTCATGATTCACCTCTCCCAGCAGGTTACACAGTTGGAAGTGATGAAGGCAGTGTGCAACTACCTGAATTGATGGACATTTGTACCAAATTAGTCAAGCAGGTTCAAGCTCTGGAGAAAGATCTGGCACAGACCAAAGAACAACATGCCACAGAGCTGAATCAATTGAAGGCTGAGATTCAAAGATTGCAGAATGAAGTTGAGAATCTCAAGAAGATAAGATCTAAAGTTGTGTTATCTTCATCATCTTCAGCTCAGGATGAGTTTTCTGCAAGTTCTACTAAAGTTTTGGGAGATTCTTCCAAACAGGGGAGGAAAACAGATGCAGAGTTTAAGGGGAGGAGTACTAATTTTGAAAAGGTGTGTGCTGAGCTCAATGATTCTGAAAGTGCTCAAGCAAGAGATGATGTAGCTGAGACTGAGGGGAGGAAATTGGATTTTGAAGATATGGATGCCGAGGCTGGTTTTAACTTTGATGATTTAGTTGGAACTGCTCAACCAATTTCCACTGAAGCAGAACAAGTTCCCAATGATCAACCAATTACCACTGCAAGTGAAAAAGTTCCCACTGCTACTCAAGAAATTACCACTGCAGAGGAAGAAGCTGCCACAATAAGATCAGTTAAAGGAAAGGCTATTGTGATTGCTTCAGATCAAGAGCTGACAAGAAAACCTACAAAGGCACAGATCATTGCTGAGATGAAGACTTTTTGTTGCCATGTTGGAAATATGAAGATGGCTCAATTCAAAGGAATGTCACATGATCAGATTGAAGGAATTTATTACAGAATCAAAAGACAAGATAGTAAATTCATTCCAATGGATCAAGAACCAATTACAATGAAGGCAAAAAGACTGGAGTGAGTCTTGAATCAAAAGATGCAAAGAAGTTAAAGACTCAAGAATCATCTCAAGCAAAAGAGGGTCCTAGCAAGTTGATAGAAGAGCAAGTTACAAACATGTTGTTCATAGAGACAGATGTTCTTAATATTGAATCTCTAGAAACAAAATATCCAGTAGTTGGTTGGGAGATCTTTTCTGATAGTTTTGGTGTAGCTTGGAAGATCATCAGAACTGGAAGTGTCACAAGCATTTGCAGAGATTTTGAAGATATTGTTAGATCTTGTGATAGAGAAGATTTGGATACTTTGTGGAGGATAGTTCAAGATCAGTCAAAGAAGGATGAACTTGTTGATGTCAAAGCTAAGGAGTTATGGGTTCACTTCAGAAGATTATATGAACCTGACCCAAGTGATAGATATTGGAGATTTGAAGCTCATGATCAAAGAACCTTGTGGAAATTCTATGATTCAAGTTCTGTGCATCATGTTTCTACTCAAGATGGGGTTGATGTCTTTATGCTGGCTGAGAAAGAATATCCATTGAGAGCTGGAGTATTGGATGTGATGAGAACTGTGAAGCTTAGGTGCTGGGAAAGAACTGAAGTCATAGATGATTTGCTACAAAGGATTTATGATCAAAGTGTGAGAGCTGATAGAGAGTTAAGAAGAAGAAGATAAGTGTTTGGAAGAATTCCCATATCCTCATGATTACTGTATACTTGAAGAAACTTATTGATTTATGTATTAATCATAAGTTAGGGGAGGATTGTTGGGAATTATACTAACAGTTACCACGGCTAAGTGAAGATGTTACAACTGCAGAAGATTGTACTTGCAGTGGAAACTCATTACCACTGCAAGAACATATATTACCACTGCTTATTAGATAACTGTTAGGAAACGCGTCTAGATATATATAGAATAGATCTTGTGTATATCTTATTCTATATATATCTAGACGCGTTTCCTAACAGTTATCTAATAAGCAGTGGTAATATATGTTCTTGCAGTGGTAATGAGTTTCCACTGCAAGTACAATCTTCTTTTAGATTAATTTACTTTTGAACAGTTGATGGATCTAAACACCTTGAACTTGTGTTAGATTGATACTTTAAGTTATATCACTAAGTATGCGGAATTTACTTAGTAACACTTAGAAGTTTGATTGAGAGTAAGACAGTTGTATATGAATAAGAACAATGTATGTAAACAAATGATTAGCTCCAATATTATTAATGATAATAATACGAGTGATCTTGATATCACTAGGGTTACACCTTGAAGCTCTAGAAAACGTATATCACAACTGATAACCTAGGATCTCCTTTTATAGCACAAGGAGTCCTCTTCTACAAGATAAGTATAATGCTAATAGAATAAGATATACACAAGATCTATTCTATATATATCTAGACGTGTTTCCTAACAGTTATCTAATAAGCAGTGGTAATATATGTTCTTGCAGTGGTAATGAGTTTCCACTGCAAGTACAATCTTCTGCAGTTGTAACATCTTCACTTAGCCGTGGTAACTGTTAGTATAATTCCCAACAATCCTCCCCTAACTTATGATTAATACATAAATCAATAAGTTTCTTCAAGTATACAGTAATCATGAGGATATGGGAATTCTTCCAAACACTTATCTTCTTCTTCTTAACTCTCTATCAGCTCTCACACTTTGATCATAAATCCTTTGTAGCAAATCATCATTAAATAGGGGACAAATGTATGCAACCTTGATCTTCACAACCACGAATCAATATTACACATCCAATTCATCTTTCCAATGTTTCAAAGTCGCCCACCATTAAGTTTTCCGCATCTAAAAATGGACTTGAAACAATAGAAATCAAAACTATCAGTAGTAATAACAACTAGCAGTAGCAAAAACCTTCACCTCGATGTAGCACATAAATGGTTAATCATTTGAACACTAAAGCTTCCCATGAAACCCATATGTTAACCATGTGTTGAATGTAGGCTCCATGTAATGATTACTGATGAAGAAAACTAAGCATAACCAACTTGATGCTGAAGTAGAACAACCCAAACTTGTGTCTTATGTCTTGTACTAACCACGTGACTCCAAACTTATATTAAACAGCAAATATAAGTAGACCGCAATCCCTTGACAAAATCCTCATTTGTAATGAGACACTGAGCACTACAATGTAACTCCTTTAAGTGATAGTTAGCTAGGTCTTCATCCATCCACCCCTTGACCTATGAAAACTAGATTTTGACAAGTCTTTGTCACAACCATAAAGCATGAACAAGTTATCTTCAAAGCGTCACACCAACTTTGAGATATGATAAAACAAAAATCCGAATAATTCCACTTCATCGTCAAATAGGTGATAAAAACCTTTCTTCGTAACCAATTAGAACAAATAAGAACGAGCCATAAATCTGTTTAAGCACTAATAAACCAAACGCCAAAAATCATCTTGTGTGTGTGTCTTCCCTTGTGTGTGTGTTGGAACCAACCTGTTCCAAATCTCCAATCAACTAGATATATATGCTTCCCCTCACTTTGATAACCTCATGCCTCCAATAACCGATTGAACATCGCTAATTACGATAACAGTATGAACCTTGAAGCACACGAACAACCAGTAAGAATGACCAAAACGAGCAGTGGAAACAAGTTAGGCAGCAGTGGTAATGATTACTACTAGCAGTGGTAACGATATAGGCAGCAGTGGAAAAAGTTAACTAGCAGTGGGAACTTTATACATCAGCAGTGGAAACCATGTATGAGCAGTGGAAACAAATTTGTACTAGCAGTGGAAACTAAGAGCGAGCAGTGGAAACAACTTTAGTCATATCTGCTCCAATCAGCTCTTGTCATTAGCTCCAGCATACCAGTAACGTGGACACACCATGCTTGTTCCTCTCCAATCCTCGTACCAATAACTCACTGTCCTACTTTACCAATAACAGTCAATGAATCGGCCAATCAAATCAGAATAATCACCATCCCATGAATCACATGATACAATGATAGCGATCAGACCTTGTATAAGGTAGTTATTGAATACTGAAACCACGTGATTCATCATACCAGCGAACATATTAAAATACACGTACCAGATCCACGACAAAAGAATCATGTGCAGTATGAGGTTACATCACAATAACATAGAAAGCGACAGATCTGTGATGATACCCATATTAATTTATGAATAACCCGTGACCTATGAATCTTGTACGCATGTGAACCTATGATCAATCAATCTTCTAATACTGACCATACTTAGCAGCTATACCATCAGTTGTTCACCATCTGTATCATTACACTAGATGCACCAGTTGATCACGTCAGGTTTAGTAGGGTTTGCTTTAAACCACTTTTACCGGTAACATCAATCATCACCATATGTAACAACCATCATTAATGAATACAAGGAAAAGTAGCAGCATAAAACCTATCGAGCAAACATAAAGGCCAAAACCCTAGAACAACGATAGCCTTGTGACACACACACACACCTTTACTAGGTTTACATCTTGTACGTACTATTAAAACCAATTCCCTGTATCTCTTTATATAATAGAGATACTAGGGTTACAAAGGATATTCTAGAATAATAAAAAGATATGCAGTAATCTTTTTCTTTCTTTGCAAGTTTCTTCCTTTGTCTCCATAAGTCCCTCATGTTTCACATGTTTTGTCTTATCAAATTAATTGTAATACCCAACAATCTTCCCCTAGTTGATAATGACAAAACCAATAAGCATGAACTTCCCCTGAAGTTAGTATGTCATGAAACATGTGACTTCCCCTTAAACCATGCATATCATCAAGGATCTTCAAGCTGCAATCTTCAAAATATTCTTCTTCCCCTTTTTGTCATCATCAAATAGGGGACAACCGTAAGCAACCTTGATCTTCACAACCACGAATCAATATTACACATCCAATTCATCTTTCCAATGTTTCAAAGTCGCCCACCATTAAGTTTTCCGCATCTAAAAATGGACTTGAAACAATAGAAATCAAAACTATCAGTAGTAATAACAACTAGCAGTAGAAAAACCTTGATCTTCATAATCACCAACCAGTACCATACATCCAATTTAGTCCTTTAATGTCTTGAATTACCCACCATTAAAAACACCAAAACGCTTACTTATTAAATGAACTCAAGACATAAAAATCCCAAATCTTTAGTAAGAATACCAACGAATAATCATGAAAACCTTCACCTTGATGTAGCACATAAATGGTTAATCATTTTAACAATAAGCTTCCCCTGAAACCCATATGTTAACCATGTGTTGAATGTAGGCTCCATGTAATGATTACTGATGAAGAAAACTAAGTATAACCAACTTGATGCTGAAGTAGAACAACCCAAACTTGTGCCTTATATCTTGTACTAAAATTGACTTCGAACGTATACTTAACATATAGGGAGATCGCAATCTCTTGACAAGAAACACTGAGCACAATAACGTAACTCCTTCAAGCGTTTGTCAATTCGTAGTCACCTGAACGAACGAACAAGTTACCCCATACTAAAAAGGTATGATAAAACACAAACCTGTGAAACTCCACTTCATCGTCAAATAGGTGATAAAAACCTTTCTTCGTAACCAATTAGAACAAATAAAAAATGAGCCTTTATAATCTGTTAAGAACCAATAACCAAAATTCTGTGTGTGTTCCCCTGTGTGTGTTGGAACCAACCTCTTCCATAATAATTTAAACTTCCCCTCAATTCTTGTAACTCATGATATATGAAAATAGTTGAACCAAAACGTAGCACCATGTGTCTTCATTAGATCAGGTCCCATAATAATACTTGTACCAAGAAACTTAAGTACTCCAGTAACTGACCCAAGATAAAAAGTTTCCTTTTAATATAAGAACCGACCCATGATATAGCTCAACTAATGACTAATCAGTATGTTCGAATGAAATACCATAAAACCAAGTGAGCAATACTTTAATCAACCAACCCACAATCTGAATAGCATATTAAATAATGAATCAATTCATGATGATTGTTGAACCAAGTAGTAAGTAGACCATGTAGTAAAGATCATGCACATGGTTGGTTATCATGCAATTCCATATACATGACAAATATGATCACCAATACCAGACTCTAATTCTTGAAACTTTGTCCCCTGCTCTATGTATTCAATAGCAACCTGAATTAGCACACATCTAAACACCATAGCAGACTTCTCTCATGCTCTAAATAAGATCCAATCATGCAGCACCTCTTTAGCAAATCAACCTGATAACTTATATGGAGGAGCAGCAGTAGATAAAGATAGCAGTGGAAAGTTGAAACGGAGCAGTGGAAAAATCAAGCGTAGCAGTGGTAACATAGATCGAGCAGTGGTAAATTTGTACTTCCAGTGGAAATGAATTAGCAGCAGTGGTAACATGTTGAGCTCAGCAGTGGAAACGAATAAGCGAAGCAGTGGTAATTAACATGAAGCTTAGCAGTGCTTATTGAACGCTTCACATGTTAAACAAAAGATATACTGCCTTCATATGTGTTACCAGCAATATCAGTCACACCAAAAGTGGAATTAAAAAGCAAGTGACCCAATCACGTATCCATAGTTGCACCGTACATGAGTCTTCATCCAATAAAAATGAAGAGTATCCAGCATCGTAATAATATTAATCCTTAGTGAATACTAGCAATTGATAGCACCACCGACCCATGTGGTAACAATAATAATTAACAAATGGAATATATGGTCAACAATATCATGCTCCAATACTCATACCATTAACATTACTAGATGTAGCTTCACTCCCACAAATCACCAATAGTAGCAACAAGTCATGATAAACTTACATACGCTTTAAACACTTCTCCAAATCTCAAAACGTTTAGACTTAAATCAGTTAGGGTTTGTGTTCTTATTGTCACCAAAGTTGAATGTATAGGGTTTCGATTCAGGTTAATGGTTTTAGGGTTTTGTTCTCGCATCAAACAACATAAACATCTGCAGCAAGCATGATCAGAGATAGAAGATGAAACCCTAATCACTAGCATCTGATCACAACAGCAATATAACTTGCATTAATTGAAACCCTAAACCAACAATATCCATGAAAACCCTAAAAAGCAATCATACTATGATTCAAACCTGCTTTCTTCCATGAACTATAAACACCAAACAACATAATTCCAACTTCTATAATGAATTAGAACAAGAAACCATGAATTTATGAAGTTGAGTATCAAAGAAACCTTAAAAATTCGAAAAATTATACCTCTCTCTGCAGCAGTTTTCGACAATTTTTATCTTTTTATTGGAAGCTCGGATTGAAGATCCCTCCGGTGAAACTCTTCCTTGATATGTTGCGAAGCTCCAATAAAAATTTCAGCCCGATCCAACGGTTAACGAAGGAGATATCGCGTCATGAAAACTGACCTGCAGTGAATTACGAAAATTGTACCAAATTCGAATTTTTCTTCTTTTCTTCGTTCTTCGACAAACCAAACCTTGTTTAATCCCATGATCACGAGCCCCATGGCTCTGATACCACATGTTAGGATCGTTTATAGCTCGAGGTTGTTTAGACCTCATCTAGGGATTGCACAATAATAATGAATGAACACGATACGCAACGGAATAAACAAACACATCATTATTATTGCTAACAAGGTTTCTCGTCATAATCTCTATTCTAACATACACCAAAGCCCCAATGCTACGTGATCAAGTGTAGCATGGTTACATCCTAACAGCGATCTAAGATCGTTGAGGCTTAACCACAAATCACCCTAGACATTTTCCCATAAAACGTCTCTACACACACACACCTTTATAGGTTTACATTGTGACACACATGAATGAATAAACCTTTACTATTTGTCTAAACACCTTTATAGGTTTAGATTAATTGGAGCATGAACAGTTGGAGGTTAAGTTTACTTTTGAAGGGAGTTGTATTAGCCTTGGTGAATCAGTTTATCAACTGATAATGAACCCTAATGCATCTCTTAATTCTTCTGCTACTGAAAATCTGATCATCGGGAGTTTACACGAGTAAGGGGAAGTAATGAAGGTACGATGGAGCATAACCTTGACCTTATCTATCAAGGTTTTAATGGATATTAGTTCATGCTACTGGTGACTGGTGTGTCGTGGTTATGAGGATAATGGTTTAATGAATATTGCTGCTATACGGTGATAGATGAATGTATTTATTCATCTTATATTACAAGATAGTGGGACGGTGAATGATATTATAATAGGGCAGGTTATGGCTTTGGTTTGTCATGTATTAAAAACTCCAACTTTGTGTTAGAGTTTTACCTTATTTATTTTATAATGAACCTGATGTTGTTTCGACTTTGGATTGGCTAAACGTATTGGATCAACAACCAGGATGAGATCATTCAAAGAGCAAGTTCCCACTGCTAGTGTCGATCGTTTCCACTGATAGTCAAAATTTACCACTGCTACGCTTCCCGTTACCACTGCAAGTTGTTCGTTCCCACTGCTACGCGTAAAAGGTTTCCACTGTTGCCTATATTGTTACCACTGCTCATGTTATTTGTTTCCACTGCTTTGTTTATTTTTGAACTGCTCGTTGTGTTTCTATTGTACGAGGGTTCCAAAAAGAACAAAGGGTGTTCGAGTGAAGAGTTGTTACAGCTAGTTTGTTTATTATGGCGAATGAATGTCGATTTGTTGCTGCTGTTTATATTCGCTTGTGGATGTTACTTGTTATCGAAGGAAAGTGCTTTAATGATTCGATTATATTGTGAAGATACAAGATACATGATGTTGTCATTCTATGCATGGAGCTTAGTAGTATTTTATCCCTTAGCACCTTTATACCTCGTACTGATCAACTGATAGCATGTGATGAATGATAATATATTGCTCGATCATGGGTAGGTTATTTTATTCATTCATAATGGGTCAGTCATAGGTATATTAAAAAGGTTTGTCAAGTTATACTGATGGAGTTCATATGGGGATAATAAATTTATTCAAAAGGTGTATTGAGCATGTGGACATGGTACAAGCAGTGCGGGGAACACATGGAGTTTGAGATACACACACAAGACAATTGGTTTTTGTATATTGGTTCTTAACATATTACAAAGGCTCATACTTATTTGTTTTAATTGATTACGAAGAAAGGTTCTTATCACTTATTTGATGATGAAGTGGAGTTTCACAGGTTTGTGTTTTATCATATCTTAAACGGAGGTACAACGTTTAGAGATAACTTGTCCGTGCGTTCAAGTGACTACGAATTGACAAACACTTGAAGGAGTTACGTTATTGTGCTCAGTGTTTATTGTCAAGAGATTGCGATCTCCCTATACGTTAAGTATACGTTCGAAGTCAATTTTAGTACAAGATATAAGGCACAAGTTTGGGTGGTTCTACTTTAGCATCAAGTTGGTTATACTTAGTTTTCTTCATCAGTAATCATTACATGGAGCCTACATTCAACAAATGGTTAACATATGGGTTTCAGGGGAAGCTTAATGTTTAAATGTTTAACCATTTATATGCTACATCGAGGTGAAGATTTTTGCTACTGCTAGTTGTTATTACTACTGATGGTTTGGATTTCTATTGTTTCAAGTCCATTTATAGATGCGGAAAACTTAATGGTGGGCGACTTTGAAACATTGGAAAGATGAATTGGATGTGTAATATTGATTCGTGGTTGTGAAGATCAAGGTTGCATACATTTGTCCCCTATTTAATGATGACAAAAAGGGGAAAGAGATTTACAAGATTGCAGCTTGAAGATCCTTGATGATATAGCATGGTTTAAGGGGAAGTTCATTTATCTTTCATATATATTAGCTTCAGGGAAAGTTCGTGATTATATGGTTTTGTCATATCAACTAGGGGAAGATTGTTAGGAATTATACTTAAGTTGATATTGACAAAATATGAAAGATAAAGGACTTATGATGACAAAGTGAAGAATGCAAAAGACAAAGGACTTGCTTTACAAAGAAGTTATTTCAATATAGTCCTTCGTAGTATTTTGTAACCCTAGTTCTCTATTATATAAAGAGAATACAGGGAATAGGTTTATTTATTAATGTGTGTCACAATGTAAACCTAGAAAGGTGTGTGTGTGTGTAGAGACGTTTTATGGGAAAATGTCTAGGGTGATTAGTGTTAAGCCTCAACGATCTTAGATCGCTGTTAGAGTGTAACCGTGCTACACTTGATCACGTAGCATTGGGGCTTTGGTGTATGTTAGAGTAGAGATGATGACGAGAAACCTTGTTAGCAATAATAAAGATGTTTTGTTTATTCCGCTGCGTACATGTTCTTTATCTTTATTATTGTGTAATCCCTAGATGAGGTCTAAACAACCTCGAGCTATAAACGATCTATAACAGTCTATTTAAAGTGTCCTATTCTTATGTTTACCTAAGGGCATTCTAGAGTTATTTCTATCCTCAAGTATGGGAATCCTAGAGTTATTTCTAACCACAAGTATGGGAATCCTAGAGTTATTGCTAACCTCATGTATGGGAATCCTAGAGTTATTTCTAACCTCAAGTATGGGAATCCTAGAGTGTAATACGGTTTTCTAAGGGGGGGGAATAAGTATTTCATGAATCAAAGTAATTTAGGGGTGTAATGAGGGGAAGATTGAGAAGGAACGCAAAAGAAGTAATGAGGGCTAGGGATACTAAATTTGGAAAGAATTCAGTTCTCTATGATGTAGAATAGGGATTCTCATCATTAGTATCATATGAAATGATAGGGAAGAGTTTTTATGGAATTTAGATTTTAGGAGGGGGAAAGAGTCGAAGTTCGAAGGAAGTTGTTATTCATGACATATAGTATCATGAGATAACGGGAGTGAAAGTTACAACTACATATGGTCATAAATAACTTGTTTTCCAACAAGTGTCGCTATTTATGCCAAATGTCTTTTTGTTAGATTTATGAGGACAGCGAAAGAGGAAGGTTGAAATTAGGAATAGGGAACAGACTCTATAGAATGATACTTTAGACTTCCCTAAAATGCCTAAAGTTCAAGAATAAGTATCCTTACGAGACGATTCTCAGTAAGGTTTGAAATCGAAACCCAAATGAGTTAAGACTTAAAAGTTTTTGAGAATCTATGAATCTAAGGCATCGGGACTGTCTATCCCAGGTTCCTAAGGGTTATTGGGGTAAGGGTTTAAGGTAGGTTATAACAAGTACCCAACGTGTCATGTCTTATGGGATAATCCTAATTTCCTAAGGGTTCTTATAAGGTTTGGGATATCCTAGGGTAATCAAGAAGGGGTATACCTAATTCTAGGTTAGCTAAGTTATTCTAAATTGAGGGGCACTAGGAGGTATCTAAGGCATAACTTATATTATTGGTTTCCTATTTTACATATCCTAAGGGCATTATTCTAAGGTTAAACTCCTAAAGGCATATTATTTAGGGATTTCTTCCGAAGTTTTTCTTAAATCTAAGGGTTTAGGGTTGTAATATTTACTAGATTTGATTGATGACTTTCCTCATCATCATCAATCATCTTTTCTAAGGTGCAAATTCTAAAACGGACAAAGGCTATTTTATGGTGGTGTCTCATTTGGTTTTTCTGTAATTTAGCTATCGTAAAACGGGATTGTTGTAGGGTATTTCTTAAACTACTATAGTTAGGTCGGGTGCCTAGGTTATTATCATGACCTTCTTCTATCTTCTCAATAAGCTCAAGAAATATTTCTTCTAAATTATTTAAAATATCTTCTACCTAATTTTCCTGGTTTTCTAAAGTTGTCCTAGTGGAATTTTCTCCTAATTCAGATTAACAAAGTGAAGTGGGAGGGTTTACTAAGTAAGGTGTAGGTGCTAAGGTATAGGGTTGTCTAGGTTCATATCTAGGGATATAGGTAGGGATAGGTTTCCAAGGTACATAAGGTTCTATAGGAAGAAAGAACCCATGTGGTTCAAATCTATGGGAGGGAAATGGTGGGTGTAAAGTAGTGTTTAGGGGAGTAATAGGTGATGCCTTAGCATAGAATTCTCTTATACGTTTTAAGTGTGGGTCATCTATCTAAGGTGTAAAACCTAAGGGTGAAGGTGTATCTATACTATTCCTAGGGCTTTCCGGGGAATTGGGAAAAAGATTTTAAAACTAAGATACGAATCATTAGGAGAGGGAAGAGCATTCTCCATAAGTGATTCGAGTGGGGTAAAGGTACAGTAGTAGGGAGCAGGCATAACTATCTAATAACCGATAAATTAATGTAAGCTAGCATATAAGTTAAGGAAATACCTATTATGCATATCTAATGCACATATGGCTCTGGGAAGTAGGCATTGGGGAGTGGAGTGGCACGAAAGACTTTCTCGGGTATCGGGAAAAGTAGTTGTCGTTTAGGTTTTGACCTTATTCTCTACAATTGAAGCTCTGATACCAATCTGTAACACCCCCAATTTTCACTAATCGCAACGGATAAAGTGTTTGGGGGTATTACCTCATGGATCACAGATACAGTAATAGGGAATGACTGAAAAAGAGACATTTTATTAAAATGAGATTATCATTCATTAAAATTATCAGAGTTTTATAAGTTGAGGTCCCGTGAATCTAAGTATGAGATGTCATGTTTGAATGATAACCAAATAGAAAGTCTTTCAAGTATCATGCCTCTCCATTCCATAATTTCCACAAAGCTTCATTACCTAGAATACATGCTTAAAAGTTAACACTAGGTATTGAGTGAGAGTCATAGGTTTAGGGGTTAGTGAATACAAGTTCCTCTAGGTTCAGTTGTTACACCCTTCAAGGAAAATGTAATGTGTGTGTGTGATAATTGTAATGCATGTACAATTATCAAGAGTTGGTGAGTTGGTCTGTTGCACTAAGCTCATGAACCACACGTTAACAATCCGGGTCATGGGGGCTGCAGACCCAACCATGAGGGGATGGGAAGGATAACTTGCCAAAGTTATTCCTTCAGTGAGGGTTCAAATATAATACTTATTGGTACTCTCTAGTGAGAGATAATACCAACGGGAGTTGTCAAACTCTAATAGATCTATCTATGATATTCGCGTTCGCTTGGGTAAAATATCCCAAATGATTAGATTCGTGAATTTTGTTGTGTAGGGATGGCAGATAGTTTACTCGTGCAACAACCAAAGTAAAAGACTTGAATTAGATTTACAGCATTTAGCATGTATTCCCCTCATAAGGTTTGTAAAGCATTTAAAAGTGAGGCTATGAAAACTCACCTGGGCTTGATGTGAAAAGTGACTCGGAAACTAGACTGCCTACTCACATATCTTGGTGGTATTGTTGGTGTGGATGTATGTCAAGCTTTAGTTATCTTGTTTAAGTTTCTTAAGTAATCATTCTTAGGTTTTTTAATGTTTTAGATATAACATTATACCGTTCGGGCCATCACAATCCAGAAGTATAAGACTCCTCACATGAAGCTCCCTACTATTGTATTATGTTATCAACATAATACCTTTTGGGCCATCATAATTCAGAAGTTAATACTCCTCACGTGAAGATCCCTACTATTGAGCTATGTTGTCATTATGTTTAGTCGTAACACCGTTCGGGCCATCACAATCCAAAAGTATAAGACTCCTCACATGAAGCTCCCTACTATTGTATTATGTTATCAACATAATACCGTTCGGGCCATCATAATTCAGAATTTAATACTCCTCACGTGAAGCTCCCTACTATTGAGCTATGTTGTTATTATGTTTAGTTATAACATAACACCGCTCGGGCTATCATAATTCAGAAGTACATGCAATAATCGTTTGAGGAGCCAGGGCACTTTAATTCGTAAACCCAGCAAACTCGTCAAAACGAAATATCCACATGATACTTCTCACAGGAAGCTCCCTAGTATTGTGTTATGCTTCTAACTTTAATTATTTATATTTATATAATATTTTCATTTTATACCCTTATAGTTTATATATTTACAAAATCTACCCTAGACTTATATACTTATATTTATATCTATCTAAACTTAGTAGTTTTAGTCCCTATACTTATATACTTTAAGAAAATAGCAAAAATGACCCTTGGACTTATAATTTTTCAAATTTTACTATTTATAACCATAACTTTATAACTTTTGCAAAACTAGTCCTTATTAGTTTATAATTATTTTACTTTTTATCCTAAGGTTATATAACTTTGCAAAAAGGGTCCTTATGCTTATTACTACTAAGAAATTTCAAAAATAGTCCCTAGACTTAATATTTTCATAAAGTTACCATATATACCCCTATGCATGGAAAACTTTCCAAAACTAGTCATAATTCCATGCAAACTATATTTTTATAAAACAAAAGTTTTCCTAGCTTATGTTTAACTAATATTAGCTTATTTAAGTTACTTAAACTATCTTATAGCTTATTATAAGGTATTATAGTATATATTTAGTAATTAGTGCATAATTAGGGTTTTAAAAAGAAAACTAGTATGTTTAAGTGATTAAGGCTTAGGCAAGGATTCTAATATGATCTAAGGCATCCTATAACTATTGTAATATAGTAATAAAGCTAGTAGAATCAAAAATGAAAGCTTACTTGGCTAGAGAAAGGTTAACGTGGGGTTTTAGGGTTTTCTAGGGCAAAACTAGTTCGACAAGGGTTCAAGGCTTATGGTACTTGACTTCTATGGCTACCAGGGTCCTAATACTACTACTAACTACAGATTTTAAGTGGTGAAGAGAGGAGAAAAGGTGTGGAATGAAATGGAGAGGGTACGGGTGTATTTATAGGGTTAGCGAGAGGTTTAGGTGGCAAAGGTGGTGGTGTGGTATCGAGGAGGGGGTTTACTGAGTAAGGAAGGCTAGGGGAGGTCGTGGAGGGTCTAAGGGATGATGAGGATATGCTATGGTGTAGCTAGGGGGTGGAGTAGGACGGTAGTGGTGGTGGTTTAGCCGCGGGCTTAAGGTGGTGACAAAGAGGTGATGCACCTCCTTGTGTGGTTGCTTAGAGGTTCTAGGGTGTGTGCTAAGCGTGACTAAGGTGCTAGGGTGCTAGGTTGAGGTGCTTATGTTTTGGTTTTAACTAGTTTAGGTTTAGTTTTATCCTAATTTGGCTTAGTAAGAGATTAGGGTTTCTACTAAGGTTAAGTGCCTAGGTTAGGGTCCTATGAGTGCCTAATGACTAATCCTAGGTCCTAAGAGGCTTATATTAAATGGTGGTATCTTATGGTGAAGTTTTGGAATAATTTAGACCTAATTCCGAGAAGTTATGACCAAGTTATGGTTTTGTGCTTAAGGGACTTATACCTAATCTCTAAAGGGTTGTACTAGGGTCTAAAGGTGCTAAGATATCCTATTGTTCCTAAGGTAACTAATACATAAGCCTTGAACACTTTCAAATGGGTTTAGATAAGCAATTAGGGTTTTGTGAACACATAAGCCTGATTAGGGATTAATTTGGGTTAGATTAGGGTTTTGTGATGAGTTTAGTGTGTTAGATTGGTATATTACTTATTGTGGTGTTGTTGTGATCTTATGCTTGACATACTAGAGGTTTATAGGATGTATGGATAGAGATATTTGGCTTGTGTGGATACGTGAGCAAGTCTAGAGAATCATGCAGGTAATGAATGCACATAAAAAGCAAAAATTTACATGTGAAATACCTGACATAGGTATTTGTAGTGGAAATGAATTTTGTGGGTTGTTATAGTCTTACCCCCTTTTAGAAAATCTCGTCCCGAGATTTAGTTAGACGTAGAAGTTGTGGGGAAGAATTTCTGATACCAAAGAAGAGTGGTACGAAAAGAAGTGGAGGTTTCTACAAGCGGAGTATGAAATGCTTGCACAATTGCCAAATACTTAGGTTTTTTTTCATAACCTGACGCCGTAACCTTTGTAACTCTATATATACTTTTGGAGTTTTTTTCATTAGAAGACGGTGGAACTTTGGAGAGGAACTTTAGAGAAAACCCTAGCTCGAATTTCATTATACTTTTAGGGTTTCAAACCGTCTATTCTTCCATGTTGAAAGATAAGTTCTTCCTTTAATCATTCAATATGTCTATGTGTTGTTTGATTAATTGGTTATTTTTTCTATATATTTACATGTTAGCTTAGATTTCTTCGTGTTTGCTTAGATCTAATGAAACCTAGTTGTTAATTATTGATTGTTGATTTGTTATTGATTGTTTGGTAGATTGACTCATGTTAGGCTTAAGAAAACTGGCTAACTTCCTATACGGTAACAAGCTTGATCGTCTTAAGAAACGTAATCGGATGTGTACTACGGTTTTATTGATTGCATTTAATGCATGAGTAGATGTTGATGATTCTATGATAGGATACTAATCATGTCATCATAAGAAGAAATAGATACTCATAGAGTTGGGGAAGGACGTACACGCCCCCACGACCGGTATTAAGGAATACAATCCTTCAACTAAACAATCGTAACAAATCAATAAATCAATAAGAGATAACAAGGGAGTAGTGCAATCTAAGTAAACACACTTGTCTCTTATATGATGTAACACCCCCATTTTTCACTGATCACAGCGGATTAAGTGTTTGGGGTATTCTTCATAGAATCACAGTTACAGTAATAGAAAATGACTCGAAAGGAGACGTTTTTAGAAATTTAGTTATCATTCATTTAATTATCAGAGTTTTATTAGTAAAAGATATACTTTTACTTTTGATGAGGTCCCAAAGTCTAGGTGTTAGGTTATGTTTGAATGATAACCGGTTTGAAAGTCCTCCGAGTTCAGTGCCTCCTTCAGCCATATCACCGTAGAAATGATATACCTAGAATGCATGCTTAAAAGTCAACACTAGGTTTTGAGTGAGAGTCATAGGTTTAAGTGTTAGTGAATACAAGTTTCCCTGGGTTCCGTTGTTACACCCATCTGGGAAAATGTAGTGTGTGTGTGTGTGTGTGTGTGTGTGTGTGTGTGTGTGTGTGTGTGTGTGTGTGTATGTTTGATAATTGTGATGCATGCACAATTATCATGAGTGGGGTATGTTGCACTAAGCTCATAAACCACACGTTAACAGTCCGGGTCATGGGGGCTGCAGACCCAACCATGAGGGGATAGGAAGGAAAACTTGCAAAAGTTAATCCTTCAGTGGGTTCAAATATAGTACTTATTGGTACCATCCAGAAAGATGTTAATACCAACGGGGGTTGTCAAACTCCAACAGATCTATCAACTATATTGATGCGTAGGGATTGCACCAGGCTTTACCTCTCGAGGGATCTCGAGAAGCTTACAACCCCCACCAGGCAGTGTACCTGATCGATGTAGTATAGTATAATGACAAGTACCAGGGGATTGATCGTTCAGCTAGGAATAGTGTCGCTAGGATTAGAAAACCTAAAGACTAGGTCTAGAGATGAGGGATTACATCTAAGCAACCATAAACAAGTAATCAACATATAATTTACATCTAGGTTTCATTACATCTAAGCAAACAGAAGATAGATCTAGCCTAGCATGTTGAAATTAAGACAAGCATAAGATATATTCAAACAATACATAGACATATTGAGTGAATTAAGAGAAGACTTATCTCAATTGAACATGAAAGGATTCAAGGGGTGAAAACTCTTGAAAATACTGTAAAATACGACCTCGGGTTTACAATGTTCGGCCCTAGTTTTCTCCACACAAGTTCCTCTCTTTATGAATGAAAATAGAAAACTATATATAGATTCTGATAGGTGACGGCGTCAAGAACAAAATTCTGACGCCGTCATCTCGCCGCCAAATAGTTTCTCGGACTGCCTAGATCTGGGTCTGACGCCGTCATGTGTACTCCTTATCCAGGCCGTCACCAAAAATAGTCTTGACGCCCATGTTGTGATGCCTTCAGGTTTTCACTCGGTCGTCATGGATTTTACTCTTGACGCCGTCATGATTTTCTTCTTGACGCCGTTAGGTACTGTTCTCAGCATGGAAAATTAAGTCTTTGCCGTTTTCTTCACTTTTATGCTCCAAAAACGTCTGAATTGCTTCATTTTCCAGAATTCACTCCTAAAGTACCTAAAATCACAAAAGGAACGATTTAGGGCAATATTTGATCAAATAAATTCAATTCCGGGCTTAAATGACCCCCTAAAAGTGGTCCATTTTTCGCCTCATCATATACTCTTACACTTGAGATTTGCTTGTCCTCAAGCAAATGCGCTTTTATTCTAGTCAAAATACAAGTTAGGGGTCATTTAACACTAATATAAAAGTGATTACAACAAATAATCATTCCACTAAAGACCAAACACAAGCACGGAGGTCATATACTAGCACCTCACAAATAGTGTTTAGATACTCACATCTCTCGGGTGTAATAAAGTAATATCACAATATGGAAATGGAAAACCTCTCTCACTACCTGTCATAGCAAAATAGATTACCATAGGCTTGGGAAAGGATCAAACCTCCACCACATGGCGTAAGCACCTAGGATAAACTATCAAAGAGGTCTTTTAAAGGGTTGTAACGTTAAGTGTAGGGATATGGAATACACGGTTTTGTTGGATATAGGCAGTCTTTACTGGTGGCGAGTTAACAATCTTGCTTAATTACATGTACAATAAGCCAAGACTAGACTCGACTTAAGCTAATAAATCAAAAATAACAAAAACATAAAATAAACATAGAATGAAAAGGGATGGTAGTCCGTATGTTTTTCTCTTTTTCTTTTTTCTATATATATATATATATATATATATATATATATATATATATATATATATATATATATATATATATATATATATATATATATATTTTCTATTTTTTTTTTCATTCATACACTCTTACCCTACCATCCAAAATAATACATCATAGGGAATGAACATTCCCCTTACACTTGAATTTTTACATACTTTACAATAAACTAATCTAATGACTCGAATTAAGAAAATCAAAGCACTTGGAGTACTTTTAAGATTAACGTACATATGGGGGTAATATATGATGTTCTTCCCCATTACTCTATAACATAAGTACTTTACCCATGAGTCCCAATCGTCCCAAAACAATATGTACAAGATATGACTCGACTTAGTAACCAAGTAATCAATTAGATAATTAACTTGGGGTTTAACATATAACAATATTGCACTAAAGATGAGTGCATACACGGAAGGCTAAGATGATTTGGGTGTACATTTAAGTGGGGTGTAACAAATTCTTCCTTTAAGTGAAATGCTTAAAGTTAGAAAGAAAAGATAGGCTCGGAGGGGTGTACTAGGGGTTTCGTGTACTAAAAATGAGTACAACACTAAGGGTGTGGGAAAAATTAGTTGACTTAACTAGCCAAGTAATATGACTTAAATGGTCAAGTAATTATGATACGGGTTTAACACAAGGGTGATCCTAATGCCTCTTATCATGTAGTAAATCCTACTACACGAATGTAGTCTCACTAGCGGTCTCGGGATGCATCACTAATGCAAGTTCTAGAATCTAAATGCTACCGGTACACTCATAAGTACTAATAGTAAATGCTTTTCCTATCAAATCTAAAAGCGAACCTCACATATTTGGGTGGAAAATTTTTCTGAATAGTACGGTTTTGTGCTAGTCATACAATCTCCTATCCATAAGACGCTTGCTATGGCTAAAGTTTCACTCCTAAATGTTGTAAAAAAAATTTTTAATTTGGCGCTAAAATTGCACTAACAAGTATTTCTCATAGTTTTATTACACATCTACTATCAAACAAACAAACTCAAGCGAAAGTGTATCTGTAAGGTATCATCATTTTACCCTCCCCTTACACTTAGGATGAACATTGTCCCCAATGTTCAAGTAAAGAATATAAAAGTGATGTAAGTAAAACAAATGAAATCAAATACTCCCCTGATTCGCTCGGTATGGATAATAAGGTGGCCAGGTTAGATCTTCCTCCAAGAAAATGAACAATCAAAGCTTCCCTTCCATAATAATAATCATCTTCTTGTCATACATAACCTGTAAAACCTGAGAAAACAGACAAGGCAACCTCGCATAAAATCAGCGGCAATCTATATATGCTAATAAATCCTAGAAAACAAAGTAAGATATAATGCTTGTGGAATGATGTTTGCAGATTTCCTGGAGATTATAAAACTAATAATTCAACAAAAACTTTAAGACTCCTTTAGAAAAACAAAACTGGTAAAATTTCCAGATTTTTACACCTGACGCCGTCAGAAGTGACCTGCAGAAATTCTTATGTTAAGTTTCCGGAAAATTTCTGGAAAAACTTCGTCTTACTTCCTGGAAAATCCTGCAAAACATCATTATGACTCGATACAAGCATTTGACTCTAACAAATACGAATATACATGTTCACTTATTATTGTGGAGAATCATGATTGGTTTTGTTTCTTAAAAACATATTTGGGGGTTTCCCCTTACACTTAGCTTTTGCAAAAATGCCTTTGGATGAAGTTAAGACTAAGCCAAACAACAAAGTAAAGTTTCTTCACTATTTTAGTTTTGAAACATGATCTACCAACAATAAAAATAAAGCATGAATACGGAAACAAATAACAATCAAACAAAATAAAAATCACACAAAACATGGGTTGCCTCCCAAGAAGCGCTTTTCTTTATTTACGAGTCTTGTAGCTAGACTCAAGGTCATGGGTTACTACGTGATCTCATTGTTGGTTTCACTTTCTGATTGTAAATGTTCTTTGTAGAAACCAATCACCTTTTTCTCAATCGCTCCTATAATCCTATGGGCAAATTCCTTATCGACTTTATACTTTGGTCCTAGAGTCAAGCAATCTTTGTAGAAAAGACTCTTCTTTTCCCATACATAATCCATGCCCTTTTTCTTATCTTCTTCATTGATGTCCTCAAAAGCACCAATGTTATCCAAGTCAAATCAGGGCACAAAACGAAATTCTTTCATTTTATTAGGCATCCTATAAGTGATCCTATCGGTGTTACTCGCAAATCAGATTGTCCCTTCTATCTCATCATATTCTAACTTGGACTCTTCAACAAAGAGTTTACCAAACACAACATTGGATAATCGACAATCAATAACATTAGCAAGATCTTCAACGATCATAAAGTTAGTGATATAAGTGAAATTCCCAACAAAGACATGTAAACCTTTAATTCTCCCGACAAAGTTACAAACTCCACCGGGGTATTTGGGATCTCTTCTAGGTCCAAGTCTTGTTTTCACTATATCATTATAAACACTTGAGGACATAATGTTGATTGGGGATTTAAAATCAATGTAAGCATGGTCAATATGTTTATACCCAATCACACATGGTATCTTAGCGTTCTTAGGATCGCCTCTCTTTATCTTGGGTTCGATTCTAGTGAAAGGAGGTCGAGGATTATCAATAAGGTCATTATAGTATGCGATTTCCTCCTTAGTGGGGTACAGATTGAAATAGTCATTTAGCTTCGGATCTATTTCCCCTTCCTCAAGTTCCTCAACAACATTCTTAAAATCATTAGGTCTGATTCGCCTTAAACTAGTTATCTTTTATTTCTCAACCACTTGTGAATGGTCAATAGTAAAGTCAAACTAATCAAGCCAAATGCTTCCGTGGAATACAGTGTTTCCCCGGGTCGTAATGTCCCAACGAGGTTGTGATGGTATTAAAAACGAATCTGTGATTGAGTGAATGTGAACAGGAAAGGTTATAAGTGTGTGTGTGTGTGTGTAACTAGGGTTTTATAACTTAAAATAACTTAGGTAAACTATTTTAACGATTACGTGAAAGCTAGATAATTAAAAACGTTTAACAACTTATAAACGCGTACGTTTAATTTAATTCTACGTAAAGGTACGAAAAAAAAAAACAAATTTAACTAAAGTATTAATTTGAAAACCTTAGGGGCTTAAATGCAAATTAAATAAACTTAAAATATTTATTTTATAATTACTAATTATTTAATTAATTATTATTATTTAATAACTATTTATAATTATTTAATAATTACTAATAAATAAGAAAAATGTATAATAAGTCTAGAAATATAAAATTAAAATTTCTAAAAGTCTAAAATATTATAAAACTTATTTTAAAAATAAAATTATATTTTTCACACTATTATTCTAATTATTATTAATTAATAACTATTTAATTATTATTTAACTAATTATATGATTTAAATTATTATAAATACTAAAAACACTTAGATAATTAAGAAGATTTTTATAAATCTAATTAACCATCACAGGAATTCTAAAAAATTATAAAAACTTTATTTTATGTATTTTTAAACTAGTTTACTATTTATTATTCTATTTATTATTTAATTACTATTTAAACTATTTAAATTATAAAAACTATTAAATGAACAGTATAAATCACAAGAAAATTTCTAAAATTATCTTATGACTTATAGAAGCTAGGAAAAATATAAAATATAGGTATTACTATATAAAAACTAATTATGCTATTTATAACTTACTTATTAATTAATTATTAATAAAACTAATATAAATCTAATAAATACCAAATGATATTATAAAAATCTAATAAAATTATTAAAAATACTTTGACCTACAAGGAAATCAATAAAAATATAAAATTACAAATTACTTAATAAAAATCTAAAAATGAAAATTAAAATTAAATTAAATTAAATAGAAACTATCACTTACTATTATATTGTTTTTTCTTGAATTTTCTTTTTCCAAACTATATTATACCTAAATATAACTAACTTTTGTAAAAACAAATATTTTACAACTTAAAAATAAGCTAGATATAAGCTAACAACTCTAACAGTTGACCAAGTTTGACTGAAAATGGAAATAAGCTCACAAGAGCTTATGTGGGTCCCACTATGAGTTTTTCTGATTCAGCTAAGATAAGTAAACAAATATAAGCTATAAAAAACACAAGTGGAACACTGAATAAGCCAAAAAGCCACAATAAGCTTATGCTTATTGATTTTCTGAGACAGATTATGGGACAGACTTCCAAGCTTAACTCAGGTGGGGTCCAGTAAGTCCAAGGTCAAACTAAAGGTTGACTAAGAATCCCTGGTAGGAGGGGGGTTGAAGGGAACAAAGTTTGAGGTGTGGGGCCCAGTGTGGTGGCCACAAAACACCACCAAAGTTGGTGGTGTGGAACTGTGGTGACTGAAGCAAGGCAATACCTTGCCCAGCAGTTGTCTTTGAGCAAGGGTGGGACCAACAACAAAAATCTTAAAAATAAACTAACAATGGGAAAATGAAGTTTAGGTGGTAGACTACCAATCCACAAAAGTACAAAGCCTGAATCACAATACACAAATCTAGAGAATTCTTGCTAATTTGGAAAAAACTGAGAGAGTTAACTTTTGACTTTTACAGTTTAAGAGTTAGTTTGACTTTAATGAGATTGGAACTTGATTTAATGATTTATTGTGATGTAATAAGCTAAAGTAAAGTTGATTTAAGCAGTATTAACCACTGATTAACTAAAAGTTAAGATCAGATATCAAAAACCTTTGACAGTTAACTAGACATGAACAAATTAAGTGAGATTTGACTTTTACCAAAAGAACAACTAGATTTTGTTACTTCTCTACTCTAATATAATCTATTGTGGGGTGTCTTAACCAAAGAGTACCACAGAAACCTACTTTACAACCTTGAATCCAACTGATCCAAACACCCCTTTATTTTGATGAAAAAGTGATTTTCAAATATTTGCATTGATTCAGCCAAACTCAGGGATCCATAAGCATATATAATGTTACAATAAGCTTAAATGAACACATGAATATTAACCATAACAACAAAATACCTAGGGTTCAAAATTGGACTTGGTGACTGTTTATTATGACAGATATGAACTAGAAAGATTACACAGAACAAGGATGCAATCTTTAACACAATCCTACTTAAATACACTAAGTAAACAGAGAAAAACACAGAGCTAAATACAAACAACTTGATACAGTGATTATGAATAAAAATTAAAGAGAGTTAGCCTTACAATGAGCAGTGTGATCAAGACCAAGAATTATGAACCAAAGCCTTTCCCAAAGTCTCCTTTGAGATACTAAACCAAATTTCCACAGCTCCCTTACTCCAATTCACCTTGTGAACTAATTTTTTTTCTTTTTCACTAATTTATTTAATATTTTTAGTATTTTTAGTGATTATTAGCTAAACTTATTCAAATGTTTTAAAAACTTAATAAAACTTAAAAGTAAACTGTATTAAGCTCAAATGAACAATAAACAACAATTGTTCACAAGATTTAAAGCAAAAATGTCAATTTCACTTTAAAATTGCTAAAACTGAGTTTATTAAATGGAACTTGAAATTGATGATCAAAACTAGATTTTATTATACTGAATTAAAGATTACAAGCTACTTGAATTGAAAAGAAAAAAACTGAAAAAGAAATTACACTAAGTACGATTTATATTAAACTAAGCTACTCTAATAATCATTCATCTCTGCTTCTCCCTTCTTTATAATGACTTCTGAGGTTCCTTGGGTCCTTCTGACACTATCCCATTTGATCTCAGCCTTTAATTTAGTCTAATTAATCCCAGCTGTTCAAATCACCTTTTTCGCGCCAAAATATCCCAAGCGACACGTGGAGTTTGCTTGTGAAGTTTTTACGGGTTTAATGGGGTGCTGGAGGGTTGTGGTGAGGTGGTGGGATAGTGGGTGAGAGGTGGCAGCAAGTTGGGTGAAAACCATGGCGGTTTTAGGTTGCAGAGAGGGGGAGAGTGGTATGGAGGGAAAGTAGTTTGGGAGTGGTGGTGTTTGACTGGGTATGTTGACCGGGTTTAATATTTAAATGTGGACTGGGCTAGGTAGTGGTGGGCTTGGGTAATTAGGATAGTGGGTGGGCTGGATAGAAAGGATTAGGATAGTGGATTGTTTGTTTGGTTATTTTATTATAAGGATCCGTTTGGTATAAAAGTTACACAAGGACCATTTTTGTAATTTGGTGAAAGTTAAGGGTGGCTGATGTGTGACTTTCCAAAGTTATCATGAGGGCCTATTTTGCCATAAATGAATAGTACACGGTTATTTTTGATATATTTCATTTATTTATTACCCGGGGACTATTTTTGCCAATTCACCAAACTTCAGGGACTAACTTGTAATTTTCTGATAATTGAAGGGCCAAACATGTAAATATCCAAAGTTTAACACAAGGACCAGTTATGCCATTTATGAATAGTACAAGGTTTATTTTGATTATTTTCTTATTTTTAAAACCTTAAGGACCATTTATGACATTTTTCAAAGTTGAGGGACCAGAGTTGTAATTTTGTAATTTTAAACTCAAAATGATTATTTCTAACAACTAGTGAATCCCTAGGACCTTTTATGATACTTGAACAAGTTTTGAGTGACCAGGGACTAGTTTTGCCAATTTATGAAACTTGAGGGACTGAAACTGCCAATTATGCAAACTTTGTACGTTTTTCATCTGTTTTTGCATATTTTGCATTTGAAACATATAAAACACACATTTAAGATATTTTAAGTATTTTGATACATATTTGAGTGTTTTTGTATGTTTTGGCAGCTCAGATTAGTATAAAATGATGAGTATTTAGACACTCATCAATCCCCCACACTAAACTATTTGTAGTCCCTAGCAATATTTTGTGAAAAACTTAATGGATTTGAAAAACTCTTTACCAAAAGCCATCACTTCTGGAGTAGCCAGGTGTAAGAACTGTGGCACACCTGATAACCGTGTGATTTTGAGCAAATCACCAGCTGTCAACGGATTTGATTAGTCTTTACCAAAAGCCGTTTGCTTCTGGACTAGCCAACTCTTGATGGAATAGTCAACATCTTGGTGAGCTGATTACCAATTATGGATTTTCCACTGCCTTTACCACAAGCCATAATCTTGCGGGCTAGCCAACTCATTATCTTTTGAGGATGATGGGGAGTTGAGGAACCATACAATTTTTGGCAAATTGCAAGCCATAAACGGGTTTGAGTTATCTTTACCAAGAACCGTTTGCTCCTGGATTAGCCAATCCTGTTGTGGGTTAGACATGGAGGATTGATACCATTTATTGCGTTCTAAGTGAGAAAAAAAAAAATAAAAAATAAATAAATAAATAAATAAATTTTGGCTAAAATGGGGGTTCTTGATGGAACATGTGTTTAAATTCGTTAGAATAACGAATCTCCCCCCACACTTAGAACTGAATATTGTCCTCAATATTCAAAGTACCGGGTGTTAAACCAACACTTAGAACGTAAGAGAAAATATTCCTTAGCCTTTATTTAAGATGTATATACATACAATTATTTTTTTAGATAAAACTTCTTAAATAGAAGCTATCACTATATTTACATTTTATTTTTTATTATTTTTTTTTTTAAGATATATATATATATATATATATATATATATATATATATATATATATATATATATATATATATATATATATATATATATATATATATATAACATGTGGGGCATCTCCCCCACACTAGGGTAAAACATGGGTGAAAACCTATGTACATGCTACTGTTTTTGATTACCGAGTCGCTAACTTGACTCGACCCCGAATTTATTTGTCCATGGGGAAGCATGATGTGGAAGAAACAATCTCAATCGGACTTTCATTCAAGATGTTTGGATAAACATTTGAAGCACGTGAAAGTTCCACACCGATAAGATATAATGACACCCGGCTCATAAATGATACATGAAAATGCCGGGGTCAAAGATAGTGTCCTCATTCCCGAAGGAGTGAAGAACAGGAGAAATCACCTGGTAGGTGAAGGAAAGTAGGGAGATCTGAATAGCAATTAAGATAAGAACTTCCTCCTCAAGAAATGAATATTCAAGTGGAGGAGGCAAGTCCTTAAGCTTGATCTCAGGAAATTTATCAGTTTCCTCAACTGATTCGATTTCCTCATTATGAAGTTGTTTGGGTGGAAGAGGGGGAAATGGATCTTCGTTTAACAAACTTTCTAGAAAAAGAATGTCCCCCTCAGGATCAAGATAATAATCATCAACTTCGTATGAAATTGAAGTATCTTCAGTCATAAAAGCCTCGAATTCGTCCAAATCATGATCACTTTCCGGAGGAAGTGGTTTGATCTGAGTGAGTTCAATTGAGGGATTATGAGTAGGTAAAAGTTCTAACTCTCTCAAATCCGCTTCAAAGTCAAAGACTTCATTTTCATCCCTTGGTGGGATAGGATCCATATGAGAGAGTTCATCAGCGAACTCTTCAAGAAGATAGTCAACATTAGACTCGGGAAGTGATGCATCAAAAAATTCGATGTCTCCATAAGATAAACAATCATCACTGGAATCAGAGATAGTCTCAATTTGTTCATTTGAATTATTAGGGGTGGAAGGAATATCACACATAAGATCAAAAGTTCCCTGTGACTCACTTGGGATTGAGACAAGGTCCTCAACACTAGACTTTATGAATTCGTCCGATTCCTTTTCAGGAATTATGTCAAGATGCTCGTCCCCCATGCTCAGAGAGTGAGTGGGAACCTCGGGTATGATAACAGTAGACTCAGGGAGATGAGAAGGACTAGTATACATAGATTTTATAATTTCCATTTGTTCAGCTACTAGTAATTCTCCCATACTCTTTTCTCCCTGTATATCCATGGAAGGAGTCTCAACTGATGAACTTGATGAGGTATCATCACTTTCATCATCCTCATCGAGAAAAGCAGCATTTTGAAATTTGGTACGTGTTATAGCTGCTTGTTCTAAGACTAGTAATTCTTCCATGCTTCTTTTGTCTCTAGCAGCATGTTCTTCAGCAAGTAATTCCGCGATAGATTTATCACGAGAATATGGAATGAGTGGAGACTGTGGGGGTGTGGATGTGTCAAAACCGGATGTATCAGAACTAGAACAATGTCCAGGTTTATAATACGGTTGACATTTGAAATCATCATGAGGACCCCCACAATATACACAAGAAAAACTTGGTGCATTGTGAAACGAAATATTAGCCAACTCCTCCTTAAGGTCTTTAAGTTTCTCAAGAACCTCTAGACAAAGGTCTTGCTGGTTTTGAGGAGTTGCTTGGTTCATTTGGTACTGTGGAGGTGGGTCTTGAAACGAATAGTCGTAATTGTTACAAGGAAATTGATTCCTTGTTTGGCAATCAGAGCTAAAGTGTGGACCTCCACAGTACTCACAACAGTTGAACTGATGTAGTTGTGAGTCAAAACTGTTATTAGGAAACTGCTCATAGACAAGCATGTTTCCTGATTGACAATCAGAACTGTAGTGTGAACCACTACAGTATTAACAACAGTTAAACTGCTGAGTCTCATAGTGTGGAAGCTGGTGGAATAAATCAGTCATGTCAGGGTAGGAATAGGGATTCTGGTTATAGACAGACCCGTTTCCTGACTTTACCATGCCACAACCGGGGCAATTACCACCATTATAAGAACTTCCACAGCATTGACAGACAAGAGGGTGAGAATAAGACATAGAAAGAATCAAAGGGTTTAGGGGGTGAGAAATGAAGAATCAAATAGGTAGGAGTGTAAAGGTGAATATTTTTGGCATTTTTGAAAATTTTTGTAGTACTAATAAGAAAGAAAATATTTTTGGTTTTTTGTGTTCGTTGAAAACTGATTTTAAAAAGTTTTCGGGAACAGTTTTGTTTTTATATGATAATAATATGAACAAGGATGGATAAATATACAATGAGCGTGTATTCAGGTTCACTAATACGCAAAATCGTTTAGAATAAGCGCACAACCTCCCCGGCAGCGGCGCCAAATTTTGATTCGCCTTAAACTAGTTATCTTTTATTTCTCAACCACTTGTGAATGGTCAATAGTAAAGTCAAACTAATCAAGCCAAATGCTTCCGTGGAATACAGTGTTTCCCCGGGTCGTAATGTCCCAACGAGGTTGTGATGGTATTAAAAACGAATCTGTGATTGAGTGAATGTGAACAGGAAAGGTTATAAGTGTGTGTGTGTGTGTAGCTAGGGTTTTATAACTTAAAATAACTTAGGTAAACTATTTTAACGATTACGTGAAAGCTAGATAATTAAAAACGTTTAACAACTTATAAACGCGTACGTTTAATTTAATTCTACGTAAACGTACGAAACAAAAAAACAAATTAAACTAAAGTATTAATTTGCAAACCTTAGGGGCTTAAATGCAAATTAAATAAACTTAAAATATTTATTTTATAATTACTAATTATTTAATTAATTATTATTATTTAATAACTATTTATAATTATTTAATAATTAACTAATAAATAAGAAAAATGTATAATAAGTCTAGAAATATAAAATTAAAATTTCTAAAAGTCTAAAATATTATAAAACTTATTTTAAAAATAAAATTATATTTTTCACACTATTATTCTAATTATTATTAATTAATAACTATTTAATTATTATTTAACTAATTATATGATTTAAATTATTATAAATACTAAAAACACTTAGACAATTAAGAAGATTTTTATAAATCTAATTAACCATCACAGGAATTCTAAAAAATTATAAAAACTTTATTTTATGTATTTTTAAACTAGTTTACTATTTATTATTCTATTTATTATTTAATTACTATTTAAACTATTTAAATTATAAAAACTATTAAATGAACAGTATAAATCACAAGAAAATTTCTCAAATTATCTTATGACTTATAGAAGCTAGGAAAAATATAAAATATAGGTATTACTATATAAAAACTAATTATGCTATTTATAACTTACTTATTAATTAATTATTAATAAAACTAATATAAATCTAATAAATACCAAATGATATTATAAAAATCTAATAAAATTATTAAAAATACTTTGACCTACAAGGAAATTAATAAAAATATAAAATTACAAATTACTTAATAAAAATCTAAAAATGAAAATTAAAATTAAATTAAATTAAATAGAAACTATCACTTACTATTATATTGTTTTTTCTTGAATTTTCTTTTTCCAAACTATATTATACCTAAATATAACTAACTTTTGTAAAAACAAATATTTTACAACTTAAAAATAAGCTAGATATAAGCTAACAACTCTAACAGTTGACCAAGTTTGACTGAAAATGGAAATAAGCTCACAAGAGCTTATGTGGGTCCCACTATGAGTTTTTCTGATTCAACTAAGATAAGTAAACAAATATAAGCTATAAAAAACACAAGTGGAACACTGAATAAGCCAAAAAGCCACAATAAGCTTATGCTTACTGATTTTCTGAGACAGATTATGGGACAGACTTCCAAGCTTAACTCAGGTGGGGTCCAGTAAGTCCAAGGTCAAACTAAAGGTTGACTAAGAATCCCTGGTAGGAGGGGGGTTGAAGGGAACAAAGTTTGAGGTGTGGGGCCCAGTGTGGTGGCCACAAAACACCACCAAAGTTGGTGGTGTGGAACTGTGGTGACTGAAGCAGGGCAATACCTTGCCCTGCAGTTGTCTTTGAGCAAGGGTGGGACCAACAACAAAAATCTTAAAAATAAACTAACAATGGGAAAATGAAGTTTAGGTGGTAGACTACCAATCCACAAAAGCACAAAGCCTGAATCACAATACACAAATCTAGAGAATTCTTGCTAATTTGGAAAAAACTGAGAGAGTTAACTTTTGACTTTTACAGTTTAAGAGTTAGTTTGACTTTAATGAGATTGGAACTTGATTTAATGATTTATTGTGATGTAATAAGCTAAAGTAAAGTTGATTTAAGCAGTATTAACCACTGATTAACTAAAAGCTAAGATCAGATATCAAAAACCTTTGACAGTTAACTAGACATGAACAAATTAAGTGAGATTTGACTTTTACCAAAAGAACAACTAGATTTTGTTACTTCTCTACTCTAATATAATCTATTGTGGGGTGTCTTAACCAAAGAGTACCACAGAAACCTACTTTACAACCTTGAATCCAACTGATCCAAACACCCCTTTATTTTGATGAAAAAGTGATTTTCAAAGATTTGCATTGATTCAGCCAAACTCAGGGATCCATAAGCATATATAATGTTACAATAAGCTTAAATGAACACATGAATATTAACCATAACAACAAAATACCTAGGGTTCAAAATTGGACTTGGTGACTGTTTATTATGACAGATATGAACTAGAAAGATTACACAGAACATGGATGCAATCTTTAACACAATCCTACTTAAATACACTAAGTAAACAGAGAAAAACACAGAGCTAAATACAAACAACTTGATACAGTGATTATGAATAAAAATTAAAGAGAGTTATCCTTACAATGAGCAGTGTGATCAAGACCAAGAATTATGAACCAAAGCCTTTCCCAAAGTCTCCTTTGAGATACTAAACCAAATTTCCACAGCTCCCTTACTCCAATTCACCTTGTGAACTAATTTTTTTTCTTTTTCACTAATTTATTTAATATTTTTAGTATTTTTAGTATTTTTAGTGATTATTAGCTAAACTTATTCAAATGTTTTAAAAACTTAATAAAACTTAAAAGTAAACTGTATTAAGCTCAAATGAACAATAAACAACAATTGTTCACAAGATTTAAAGCAAAAATGTCAATTTCACTTTAAAATTGCTAAAACTGAGTTTATTAAATGGAACTTGAAATTGATGATCAAAACTAGATTTTATTATACTGAATTAAAGATTACAAGCTACTTGAATTGAAAAGAAAAAAACTGAAAAAGAAATTACACTAAGTACGATTTATATTAAACTAAGCTACTCTAATAATCATTCATCTCTGCTTCTCCCTTCTTTATAATGACTTCTGAGGTTCCTTGGGTCCTTCTGACACTATCCCATTTGATCTCAGCCTTTAATTTAGTCTAATTAATCCCAGCTGTTCAAATCACCTTTTTCGCGCCAAAATATCCCAAGCGACACGTGGAGTTTGCTTGTGAAGTTTTTACGGGTTTAATGGGGTGCTGGAGGGTTGTGGTGAGGTGGTGGGATAGTGGGTGAGAGGTGGCAGCAAGTTGGGTGAAAACCATGGCGGGTTTAGGTTGCAGAGAGGGGGAGAGTGGTATGGAGGGAAAGTAGTTTGGGAGTGGTGGTGTTTGACTGGGTATGTTGACCGGGTTTAATATTTAAATGTGGACTGGGCTAGGTAGTGGTGGGCTTGGGTAATTAGGATAGTGGGTGGGTTGGATAGAAAGGATTAGGATAGTGGATTGTTTGTTTGGTTATTTTATTATAAGGATCCGTTTGGTATAAAAGTTACACAAGGACCATTTTTGTAATTTGGTGAAAGTTAAGGGTGGCTGATGTGTGACTTTCCAAAGTTATCATGAGGGCCTATTTTGCCATAAATGAATAGTACACGGTTATTTTTGATATATTTCATTTATTTATTACCCGGGGACTATTTTTGCCAATTCACCAAACTTCAGGGACTAACTTGTAATTTTCTGATAATTGAAGGGCCAAACCTGTAAATATCCAAAGTTTAACACAAGGACCAATTATGCCATTTATGAATAGTACAAGGTTTATTTTGATTATTTTCTTATTTTTAAAACCTTAAGGACCATTTATGACATTTTTCAAAGTTGAGGGACCAGAGTTGTAATTTTGTAATTTTAAACTCAAAATGATTATTTCTAACAACTTGTGAATCCCTAGGACCTTTTATGATATTTGAACAAGTTTTGAGTGACCAGGGACTAGTTTTGCCAATTTATGAAACTTGAGGGACTGAAACTGCCAATTATGCAAACTTTGTACGTTTTTCATCTGTTTTTGCATATTTTGCATTTGAAACATATAAAACACACATTTAAGATATTTTAAGTATTTTGATACATATTTGAGTGTTTTTGTATGTTTTGGCAGCTCAAATTAGTATAAAATGATGAGTATTTAGACACTCATCAAGGTCGTAGGTCCTTATTTGAATACAAGGCGGTCGCTAGGTCACTAAATGCATGGTCGAGCTCAACTTTAATCAACCTATTAAGCTCCCTAAGTTCCCTAATCTCACTCTCAATTTGTTCACGTAACAAAGCCACTTCTCTAGGGGAAATGGGTGGATTCGCGTTTTCCATAATGGTCAACGGAATAGTCAATGAATTTAACTTACTAACAAAGGCACGAAGAAAAAGATAGACTAAAGAGAAACTAAAAATAAAAATAAAATCCTACTAGAAAAGAATCTAGCAAGTAGACCAAATAAAAAGAGATTCTAACCTAGACAATAACTATTCCCCGGGCTGCGGCGCCAAAAACTTGATGCGTAGGGATTGCACCAGGCTTTACCTCTCGAGGGATCTCAAGAAGCTTACAACCCCCACCAGGCAATGTACCTGATCGATGTAGTATAGTATAATGACAAGTACCGGGGGATTGATCGTTCAGCTAGGAATAGTGTCGCTAGGATTAGAAAACCTAAAGACTAGGTCTAGAGATGAGGGATGATTCTTTTTGCATTTTTATATTTTTATGAAAGCAATTAAAAATCTCGAGTTTGAAGGAGTTGGGCGGAATTAGTTGCTAGTCAACTAACCCAATACTAAAGATGCAATCAAAATAAAATACTAAAAATGAAAATAAACTAAATAAACTAGAGTTGTGAGCAATATGTTGGAGAATTGTGTTTACTTAGATTTCACTACTCCCTAGATATCTTTTACAGGTTAATTACTTGTTATAGTTGCGTGGATGACGGATTGTATTCCTTAATACCATTCATGGGGTGGCGTACTTACTTCCCCAATCCTATAAGCGTCAACTTCACTCCTATGTCGAGCCGGCTAAGAAGCTCCTAACATTGGATCACTAGAATTTGCTTATGCATTAAATACAACCAATAAAACCTAGTACACATCGGTTCATATTTCCTAAGACATTCAAGCATGTTACACAATGGAGATCTGCCAGTTTTCTTAAGCCTAACATTGAAATCATTCATCCATTACAACCATAAACAAATAATCAACATATAATTAACATCTAGGTTTCATTACATCTAAGCAAACACAAGATAGATCTAGCCTAGAATGTTGAAATTAAGACAAGCATAAGATATATTCAAACAACACATAGACATATTGATTGAATTAAGAGAAGACTTATCTCAATTGAACATGAAAGGATTCAAGGGGTGAAAACCCTTAAAAATACTGTAAAATACGACCTAGGGTTTACAAAGTTCGGCCCTAGTTTTCTCCACACAAGTTACTCTCTTTATGAATGAAAAATAGAAAACTATATATAGATTCTGATAGGTGACGGCGTCAAGAACAAAATTCTGATGACGTCATCTCGCGCCAAATAGTTTCTCAGATTGCCTAGATCTGGGTCTGACGCCGTCATGTGTACTCTTTATGCAGGCCATCACCAAAAATAGTCTTGACGCCCATGTTGTGACGCCTTTAGGTTTTCACCGGGTCATCATGGATTTTAATCTTGAAGCCGTCATGATTTTCTTCTTGACGCCGTCAGGTACTGTTCTCAGCATGGAATATTAAGTCTTTGCCGTTTTCTTCACTTTTATGCTCCAAAAACGTCTGAATTGCTTCATTTTCCGGAATTCACTCCCAAAGTACCTAAAATCACAAAAGGAACGATTTAGGGCAATATTTGATCAAATAAATTCAATTCCGGGCTTAAATGACCCCCTAAAAGTGGTTCATTTTTTGCCTCATCATATATTCGCGTTCGCGTGGGTAAAATGTCACACCCCGCCACGGCGGAAACGCACGGGTGTAACTTCATGGATATCATCACAACACCTGGTGTCAACATAGAGAACAACTACATGCACATAAATAGAGCAATGTACCAACACACAGTGTTGTAACAATACCCAAAGATAAATAACCAAAACAAAATCCAAAAGGTATCTTCAATAAATTTGAAATTACCAAACATAAAACATAAATGTATCATATCCAAATCCAAATAAAATCAAATCCTAAAACATAAGTAAGTCGCCATGCAACTAAGTCTCGCCTAATTGCTGCCCTCAACTTTGGCCTTAGAATGCTCACCTGAAAATGATGCTTAAAATGTCAACATAACGTTGGTGAGATTCATAGGTTTGAGACTCAACACACAAGGCAACCGAATTCACTGTGATTACAAAATATAGCTTGACAAATAATTATAGTTATCATATAGCTACATGCATTTTCAAGTTAATATTCACACAAAAAGGCAACAGCACTCATAAGGCAACCAATAGGACGGCTCATGTCCTCCGACCCCAAAATAATTACAACAGGACGGCTCGTGTCCTCCGACCCCACAATTTATTACATCAGGACGGCTCGTGTCCTCCGACCCCATTAATCATCAATTAGGTCGCATGCGCGAGCAACAGGATAAGCATCCTCCTAATCGAATCCCATATATATCCACACAAGCAAATAATCACACATAGCATGCATACGATAACATTATAATTCCAAGCTCTTTAACACCATACACATAATCACAGTAAATCAAATCATTTAAGACAAGCATCATTCCCATCCCAAGTTTAAAACAAAGTAAAAATATGGGACTATGAACTCACCTTAAACTACGCAGCTTCCACAAAACAATTCACAATCTATATCACACAAAAATAATCCACATTACACAAGGTCAAGCTAAAAGCTACAACCCATGTAATACACATATTATGGATGTCTAAGACTCATATGACCCACCATGGATCTCCTAGACACCACACTAACCACTACCATAACTTAATACTCACTAAATCCCTTGCACTCTAAAACTCAGAAAACACAGAATTTTTGAGTACATTCACTCACATGAAATCACAACAAATAAAGCTCAACAACTCACACCAAAAATTAACATGGTCTCTCATAAGCATAGAAGCTAATCCCAGAAGGCTATGGACCAATAACACACACAAGTACTCATAAGAAATTCAAACTTGTCAACTACTCAAATTCGGATCTGAACGCACTTCAAAAAGTTTTGATTTTTAATAATTACTTCCACAAGTTTTTATCGCGAATCCTCTTCGTGGTAGTCTAATATAACCTAAAACTTAACTATTCCAGAAGGCCAAGTCAAAATACCACTTTTACAACCACATGACACCCTCAAACTTTTACCCAAAATCTGTCCCGGTTTGACAGCTTTGACACCTTAACAAAGAAAAATTAAAAGACCGACTTCCCGACCTCAAAATTGATCGTGGCTGGACTTTTTGGAAAGCTCTTTCATTATACTTCAATTTAGACCTAAAATTCATTTCTTAACTCATCACCATCTGTTATTTACACTCACATATTTACAGCCATAGATTTCTGTCCAAACCTTAACACATAATCTTAACATCTAATCATTAACCATGATATTAACATCTAATCATCCTAACATGTTTTACTTCAATAATTTACAGAAGTATATAAACCCTAGATTCCATCATATTAATTATTACATGAATCATAACAATAATTAATTAATTACACATAAGGGTTAAAGATTTTACCTTGATTCTTGATTATTGCTAGACAATTATGAAACCCTAATTTTTTTCTTCTTGGATCCCCCTTGTGTCGACTCTAATAGCAGGAAAAAGGGGTAGGGGAGTTTTGATTTTGTATTTATAATTATTTTGGATAACCCTTAAAGCTTAGAGTTGTATTTGGTATCAAATTTGGGTTCCTTTTTTCCCCCTAATACCCTTAATCGGCCGCCCCCTCCCCCTAATAATATTTTTTTTATTAATTAATTTATTACACTCAAAACCTCATACTTTTCATATTTTATGTATTCCCATAACAAAACCTAACGTCTTTCGCGATAAACCTTAATTTTACGACAAACCGGAAAATATTCATTTTCAAAATAAAGTTTCCAAAAATAGATTTTTACACACTCCATAAGCATTTCCTCACAAAAACAACATCCCCGTAACTTACTAACGCTCAATAACTTGAACGAAGACTCGTTACGCAAAACCTCAAAACGCCAAATATACACAAGTCATTTCTACACCACATAGGTGATCAAAATCAACTTTCCCAAAATCAACATCATCAAAAATCACAATAACAACCACAACGCGAAGGGATTTAGTGCTAACTCAAATACTAACCACACTATAACACACAATAACACCCATATAACTACTCAAACCACACCAAACAAAGTTAGATTAACTCAAGGCTAAAATTCTAACTAACCTGCTAAAATCACGGTTGTTACATAAAATATCCCAAACGATTAGATTCATGAATTTTGGTTATGTAGTGGTGGCAGTTAGTTTACTCGTGCAACAACCAAAGAAAAAGACTTGTATTTGGTTTTAAGTAAATCAAGTAGCATGTATCCCACTGCACAGGGTTTGTAAAGCATTTAGAGTGAAATTTTTAAAAAGAGTATGAGGCTATGAACTCACCTGGGCTTAGGGAAATCTAATTGATGCAAAAAGTGACTCGGGAACTAGACTACCTTACTCACGTATCCTAGTGTGTTGTAGGTTTGGATGTGTGTCAAGCTTTAGTTATCTTTTTTAAGTTCTTAAGTTATCATTCTTAGGTTCGTTAATGTTTTAGATATATAATATAACACCGTTCGGGCCATCACAATCCAGAAGTATATGACTCCTCACATGAAGCTCCCTACTATTGTATTATGTTATCAATATAATACCGTTCGGGCCATCACAATTCAGAAGTTAATACTCCTCACGTGAGGCTCCCTACTATTGAGCTATATTGTTATTAAGTTTAGTTATAATCATAACGCCATTCGGGCCATCATAATTCAGAAGTACATGCAATAATCGTTTGAGGAGCCAAGGCACATTAATTCGTAAACCCAGCAAATTCGTCAAAACGAATTATCCACATGGTACTCCTCACATGAAGCTCCCTACTATTGTGTTATGCTTCTAACTTTAATTTAGTTTTATATTTATATAATATTTTCACTTTATACCCTTATAGTTTATATATTTACATTTTCTACCCTAAACTTATAATACTTATATTATTTATACTTATAACTATCTATACTTGACACAATTAGTCCCTAGATGTCTATATTTTTAGAAAATGACAGAAATAACCCTTGGACTCATAATTTTTCTATATTTACCATTTAGACCCTTAGCTTTATAATATTTGCATAACTAGTCCTTTTTAGTTTATAACTTATTTTAATTTATATCCTAAGGTTTTAATACTTTGAAAAATGAGTCCTTACACTTATAACTTCTAGGAAATGTCAAAAACAGTCCCTAGACTTTAGAGTTTTAGGAATTTATGATATATACCCTTATGCATGTAAAGTTTTGCAAAACTAGTCCTAAATGCATGTAAACTATATTTTTATGTAACAACTAAGTTTCCTAGCTTATTTTTAACTAATATTAGCTTATTTAAGTTATCTAAACTAGCTTAGGGCTTATGAAAAGGGCTTATAGCATATATTTAAGGTTTTATCTATAATTAGGGTTTTAAAAAGAAAACTAGTAAATGATTATGACCAAGGCTTAGGCAAGGTTTCCTATGGGATTTAAAGCATCCTAATACTATCGTAAGACTAAACTAAAGCTAAATAAATCAAAATGAAAGGGTTACTTGGTTAGATAGGGTTTAACGAGGGGTTAACTAGGATTTTAGGGTCTCTCGACAAGAAATGAACTCGAAAAGGCCTCAAGACTTACTTTGCTCGACTCCTAGGTCTACCACAGCTCGTATAATACTACTACTACAGAAGGTTTGAGGTGAAAAGAAGAGAAGAGGTGTGAATGAAATGGAGGGGGGACGGGGGATATTTATAGGGTCGTTATGAGTAACGAGCAAGAAATGGGGTGGTGTGGTGTCGAGTAGGGGGAGGGATGAGTAAGCTAAGCTAGTGGTGATGAGGACAACCTATGGTGGTGACTAGGAGGGGCTATGAGGCGGTGTAGGGTTCATGTGGTGGTGGTGAAGCCGCGACACAAGGAGGACACAAGTAGGTGATGCACCTACTTGTGTGCTAGCTTGTGAGGTGCTAGGGTTCTATCTTAAGATGACTAAGGTGCTAGAGTGCTAGGTTCAGGTGCTTGAGGTGCTTATGTTTAGGTTTTACTAGTTTAGGTTAAGTTTAGACCTAGTTTTACTTAATGAGAGTTTAGGGTTTTACCTAAGGTTTACTGCCTAGCTTAGGTTCCTAAGAGTGTTTAGTGACTAAGTTCCTAAGAGTGTTTAGTGACTAATCCTAAGTCCTAAGGGGCTTATACTAAGTGATGGTAGCTTATGGGAAAGATTTGGAAATGTTTGACCTAGTTTTGTGACCTAAATGACCTAATTGTGTTTAGTGGGAGATTAGGGTTTATGCTATGGTTTATTGCCTATTTTAAGGTTATATTAGTGCCTAATAACTAATCCTAGGTCCTAAGAAGCTTATACTAAGTGGTGGTGACTATTGGTGAAGTTTTAGGATAGTTTAGACCTAATTCTAGGAAGTTATGACCTAGTTATGGTTTTGTGCTTAAGGGACTTGTACCTAAGTTCTAAGAGGTTGTACTAGTGCCTAATGGTCCTATGGTATCCTAATGTTCCTAACATAACTCATACTTAAGCCTTGGACACTTTCAAACTAGGTTAGTTAAGCATTATAGGGTTTAATAAGCACAAAGACCTAATTAGGGTTTAATTAAGGTTTATTAGGGTTTTGTGATATGTTTAGTGTGTTAGATTGGTAGATTACTTATTATAGTGTTGTGGTGATCTTATGCTTGACATACCAGGGGTTTATAGGATGTAAGTATTGAGTTATTTGGCTTGTGTGAGTATGTGAGCAGGTCTAGAAAGTCATGCAAGTAATGAATGCACATAAAAAAGCAAAAATTTACCTGTGAAATACCTACTATAGGTATTTGTAATGGGAATGATAGTAATGAGATTTTGTAGGTTGTTACATAAGAAGTTCACCACTTTTACTTTTCTTGTTATATATTTTATTGTTTTTATTTTAATCAGTAGTTTTGGGTTAGTTGACTAGCAACTAATTCCGTCAACTCATCCAATACTCGAGATTTTACTACTTTCTATAAAATATAAAAATACAAAAAGAATCATCTCTCACCTTTGACCTGTTTGACCTACACTTCAATCCTAACGATACTATTTCCCTAGAGAACGATCAATCCACCGGACCTACCATTTACTACACTACAACGGTCAGGTACACTGCCTGGTGGATTGCAAAATCTCTCAAGATCCCTTGAGAGGTAAAAGCTTTTGCCAGGTTGCAAAACACGCATCAATGTAGATGTGACACAAGTTTCGAATTGTTTTATTGGCACAAGACTGGTTATCAATGATGAAGAAAACCCACAAATTAAAGACTTAAAAACAAGTAAACTTATGCATAAATTTAATTATTTGTATGATTTAATTAGTAAAAAAAAGCACTTGCGTTGAAAGATTTTTCTTTTAAAAGAGATTGTTAAGTTTTGATATTGCAACATCTGTGGATACAAAGTTACTTCTATCTACAGAAACAGTTGGAAAACAACCAACATACTTCTATTTGCAGTTTCCATTTAAAAATATTGAGGATGTTTATGATATTAATCAGGTAATTACAAGTTATATTTTTTAATTGTTCAGTATATACTTTTACAATAATTTTTTTCCTAAGAATAAACTTTTTATCTTTTGCAACAGTCAACTGGACGTGTTGTTAGAAAAATTTTGATGATTGTGAGTGACCAAGGATGGTATTATATGACATGCAATGTTTGTAAGAATGTTGGCCAAAACATTTGGAAATACAGAAACTGGAAGGTCCTCCCAAACATCCAAAAACTCGTAAGTTCGATACTAGAACCAGCTTATATGAGCCTAAAGATTACTTCAACTTTGATTTAATATACCTCACGTGCGGTCTTGACAAATACAAGCTATCCATCAGGAAAAGTGCTTTATTTTAGGAGTATCCAGGACGACATTTGGAAGAAGCTCCATTTTCAAGGAAGTTTACCAAACATCAGCTACATTAATACATATCTTGGAATAACTGACAAGGAGGAAAATACAAGAAAGTTTTTCATATTCATACAAAGGTTAGAGAAAGAATGACATCTAGTTTAATCTCCTCACTTGATCATGGATTGTGTAAGTGTTGAAACCAAGCGCCAATTTAAACATGGACTCATTGATTATCATGTTATTAGAGGCGATGATGAACACTACTAGTTCCCTGAAGTTGATTATGTGAACCTTCACCCTCATGACATAGAAGACATGTACTTCAGCCGAATTAGTCACAACCTAAATACCCAAGTTGATCAAGTTATCATTGAGTCACTAAATATATTTATGATTGTGGTACATGTAGAAGACTTCCAGATGGGTAAGCTATCAAAAGAGGATCAACTTGACTCCTCGTGTATTAGTTCTTCCGGGAATACACGAGATCGAGAGCTGGTTATGCTTTGAGAAACCACATATTGGTCTCGATGTAGTATATATGACCAAGAAGAATGAGAAGTGGCTATTCAGGGTAGATGAAGTCACTAAGTTCAGTACTGGTACGTTGGAGTTAATCAGGGATCATCTGGTAGACCTTTTGGAGCAAGTCTACTTCAAGCAGCAGGAAATGGATGTTGAGCTGCATGCTCTGACAAGTAGAGTTTTATAGGTGATCAAGGAAAGGCTAGAGCTCTGGGATTCATTAAAAATAATGGAACAATACATTGGAGCTAGAAGCTACATAAACCCGGTACCTTACTTGGAAAGACCAAAATAATACACCCTTAGGGGGAGATTGTTAGGACACATAAAGCGTATTATTAGTGTAGGGTCTTACTTGTAATATGCTGGTAGTTATAGAACGATAATATTTATTTGTAACATTCACCCTCAAAACACCTGTATAGTTGGGAGGATAACGAAAAGTGGGGAACCCTCTCAAATTTAGTAAGGTTAAGAGGGTGTGGTTTGAACTTTCGGCTATGATGAGGCGAAAAGTGTTACACTTTTAAGTGGTTATTTAAGCCTTAAGTCGTAATAATATAATCAAATATTGCCTTAAATCGTTCCTTTTGTCATTTTATGTACTTTTGAGAGGAATTCTGGAAAAGGAAGCATTTTGGACGTTTTTGGAGCAAAATAGTGAAGAAAACGACAAAGTCAAGAAATCATTTTGGAATAGTACCTGACGGCGTCATGCTTTACAAGCTGACGGCGTAACCCTTAAAGACAAGAGGTGAGAAATTAATTACACTTGACGCGCCAGAAGGTTTTTGAAGATCTATAACGTGACGGCGTCACGTGTTATCACAAGGCATGACGGCCTAGACTACATACAAAGTGACGGCGTCAGGAATGAACCTGACGAAGTCAGAATCCATAGAGTGACGACGTCAGAACGACGAAGAAATCTTAGTAAAACCGTCACATGTTGATCAAGGCAATCACAACTTGCGCGCGAAGTAGCTGTTATTGTTTTGGCCATATCTTTTGCATACGAACTCGGATTTAGGTGATTCAAAAGGCCACGCGAAGAGGACGAAAATATCATCGATTTGGTGAAAACAGCGGGCTAACGCCATCATTCCTTAGGGCTGAAGCCGTCAACCTTGGCCGACAGAAAGTTTGCAGTTTTCTAAACTTTTTAGTGTCCAAAAATGAGCCCAATGCTAAGCCCAAATGTTTTCCTAGTCCATTGGATTGAAAAACCTTAACGGGCCTTGGACTAGCTCGTTAAAAGCCCATTAAACTTGAAATAAGATCTTTTTGAAAAATAAGCTATTTCACAGCTTAAATAAGCTATTCTAAACTTATTTTGAAAATAAAAATTTCAAGTTTCGAAGTTGGTGAGTTTTGGACTAAATTTGCAAAAGTTTTGTAGTCGAGGGACTAAAACTGTCAAAATAGAAACTCAAGGTAAAAACTGCCATTTTGACATCTTGTGATGAAAACTGTAAATCAAGAAAAGTTTTGGGTAGAAATTGTAAATATAAAATAGTTTTGGACTATAAATGAAAATAAATAACGTTTTGGACTAACGGTGTAAAGTTATGCCGTTAAGGGGTTAAAATGGAAACTTTTTAAAACTTAAAGGTTTTAATAAATATAAATGTTATAATTTATATATATAAGTATTTTAGTTAAAACCGACTCGATCAATCACTTTTCGTTAACTAAATAACTATATATATATATATATATATATATATATATATATATATATATATATATATATATATATATATATATATATATATATAACGTACTAACGAAAATAATAAATTTATAACTTTTAACAATTAACACATTCTCTCAAATCTATTCCACTCTTCGACACCCATCTACCGTTGAATCACCGATCTCGTTCTCTCTACACTACGTCATAAAGAACATGCTCACAAGTTATATTTTTTTAAATATAACTTTTGTTCTTGAACTTCAAACATTTAAACGCGCATGTTTAAGTTGCTACAAGCCAAACTAACAAAACAACATAATAAACAACTTTCACGATAAACTAAACTTAGACTATCAAACTCTGAAAACTTGCCATATATTTTACTTAGGTTGTGTGTTGAAGCCGTTTCCACCTGTCGTTTGAATAACGATACTAGTACTACCGAGCTATCCAGATGTGTGTTCATAGCCTACTCTTTAAACTTTTAAACTCTTTTGTGGGGAGATACATGCTTCAAACCCGAACACAAGCTTTTTAGTATGCTATGCCTGATGTTTTTATTGCTTAAGTAGCTATTGCCAAAAGCCCCTCGATCATGAACCTTAATCACTTGCGAGTGAACGTGAATACCTGGGAATAGATCTATTTGGGATTGACAATCCCCATTTAGTTTAGCTAGGATGAGCGACTAGGCGCACAATATTTAACAACTCATAGGTTACTGGCAAAGACCTATCCTGAGGGCACCCCTATTATATTAGTTTACATTACACATTGATGCCTGTCTAATCGTTGCGTGTCATGAGCTTAATGCAATAACAAACTTGATTTTAAACTTGTTAATTGTTTATCGATGCAATTAACACCCTTACTTGTGTTCAAACTTTAAACTTAAACTTATGGACATCACTCAACTTTTGTTGACTTTTAGCATGTTATCTCAGGTAACTAAGGCATGGATTATCAAGGCACGGAGAAGGGCATCAACCCGGGCACGGGTTTTCTAAAATAAACGTTTTCTTATCATTCAACTAAATAAGGCATATCTGCGGAGATATGACTTGTCTTTCTAAAACTATTTCTGTATTTAGATATTTTAAATGAATGATAAAATGTGTTTTCAAAACGGTTACTATGATTGTGACAAAGATCCACTAAGTAATACCCCGTTAAGTCTTCTGTTGTCGTTAATCAATTTTAGAGGGTGTTACATCGTCGCTCATTATCTTCTGACGCCGTCAGGTTGAGTTTGACGCCGTCATTCTTTAAGCTTTCTGAGCCGTCTCTCACAACATTAACACGAGACGTCCATCTTCTAATTATACCTGACGCCGTCAGGTGTAAAGTATTCAAAAGTTTCTGAAGTGTCACGTACAAATTCTTCTAGCTTCAAGATTAAAGGCTGACGGCGTCACAAGGTATAATGTGACGCCATCAGGTCTTCTTTCCTGATAGGATTTTCGCGACTTTGTTGTTTTCTTTTCTTTTTCTCCCAAAAACGTCCAAAAAGCTCAAAATTCTAGAATTCTCGTCCCAAATACCTAAAATGCGAAAAGAAACGATTTGATCATGTAAACACGATTTTAGGCTTAAATGACAACTTAAAAATCTATAAAATAAATTTTTTATCATTGGATTTGTCGTTTTTCTTCGTCCAATCGAGCCCAAAACTTGTACCTTTACAACAATTGTTATCCCAAATACCTAAAACTTAAATAGAAGCAAATTTGGATAATATTTGATCAAATATACACAAGTGTAGAATTTAAATGATCTCTAAAAACCGTATGAAGTTAATCCTCATCAATAATTAGTGAGGCATGGAACCCCAGAAAGTATAGGGGTGCCGCATTTTTTCCTATGTTTACGAATGTTGGTGAAATGCAAACTACTTCAAACTCCCTAGGCGGCATCCTTGTTGCGCCTTGTTGCGGCGCTCCAGCTCATTTAGGGGCGGCGGATTCATGTCTTGGCCAAAGCACTAAAGTTATCTTTCTTTTCTCTTTAAGTGGTCTTTTGCATCACCCGTAAAGCTACGGCTCTTAACACCATTTGAAAGAACCCAAACTTAAAAGCAATCGACTCTCAGGTATCCTATTCTCTGAATTAGTGGGACGCTCCAAAACACAACTATCAAAATATTGCTACGATCGAGATCATCATATACAATCGTTCCAATCAATATATTGTTGAATTCCAAAACTTGTTATTACACATGGTTACGTTAATATACTTTGCCTTGCTAATAGAAATTTATGTTTAATATACTTTCCTAATTGACTATTAAAATCAAACTTGTGCCCCCGTCTCAACATTTTTTATTAGCTCCCAATGCTTTCAGAATCACATATAATAAGACTAGGAAATGCTAATAGGATTGACATATCAATATCATCGAACATCAATTTACAAAAAAAATAAATAAATAAATAAAATAAAAGGATTAACTTTTATATATATATATATATATATATATATATATATATATATATATATATATATATATATATATATATATATATATATATATATATATATATATATTGCATGATATACCTCAAATTTATTTCATCAAAATAGAATTTACATTGTGGTTGAAGGCAAACGAGCAACAAGCTGCGCCGTTAGCCTTTTTTGAATTGCAAAACTAACTCTTTTGAAAACTAATACTAATCACAACTATCAATATGATCTATAATTGATCAGATCTTATACTTAAATCATATATATACTAGACAAACTTTGAGTCCCTTTGGTCACAAATTTAAACCAAGGGTGACTTTAGTTCCTACACAAATACTAAACCAAAAGCCCAAAGTATGTTTAGGCTTCAAAACCCATTAACTTGGAGAGCAAGTTATCTCCTCAACACCGCTAACTTGGACAACAAGTTATCTACTCGGACGACAAATCGGCCCCACAGGAGTCCGAAAACCACCCGCAACAACATCATCATTAACACAAAAGTGAAACGCCGCCTTCATCCCATGCTTCTCCGCCTTCATACACTCCTCACACAATGCTCGAGTCCGTCCACCTTCAACAAATCCCGAAAAATTCATATTTAACTGCGGATAAAATCCGCAGTTATTCCAATTCATGAAACTATTCATATAGCTTTCTTTCATCATCAGATCATTCAAATACATCAAATACTCATTAGCAGGATTATACGCATACTCAAAACCACTCGTTTTATTCGGTTTCCTCCTTCGGTCTCTTCTCGACCTTTTCAACACGACAAGAAAATAACAATCTTTTTCTCGCATCAAAACCCCGAAATTAACTTTGCCTGTGACCAAAGTCTTGCGTCTCTCTGAAGAAACCTTTGTTTTATTACTATCGACAAAATAAGTCGTTAGGTTATTATATGATATACCTATAGTTTCCTTCAACATCATTTGAAACTGCTTAAAATCAAGCGATGCACGAATTTTCACGTGACCCACGTCGATTTCTCGTTCCCCATCGTATAATACCAAAGGAAACACCACAGATTCTTCTTCTAGCTCAACCATTTTTTTATTTATAAAATGTGTAACTTTTTAGATGTGTTATAAAAATAAAAATGGCTTGAGGTGAAACAAGGGATGTGTATATATATAGAGAGAGTTTAGGGTTTTAGGTTAAGTCGGTTAAAGGGTACGATGGTAATTAATTTAGGTTCGAGATTGTTGTTGTATAGGTTACTTGGGGAGCAGGTTATGACGTGTAATGTTAGGATCGGTGGCGAGTGAGTTACACGCGGATGCTATTTTGTGGTTTTTTGTGTGATAAAATGCGAAAGTTTATCTTTTTGTGTTTGATAGGATCAAAAGACGGTACCGTTTTCCGAATTGTGTGGAAACTATATAAAAAATGAAAAGTTATGATATGTTATATATAGGATTATGATATCTATGCCCCCAAATAGGGAATGTAATGGTATGGGTAAATTTTTCATTGAAGTTTTTTAATTTTAATATTAAAGGGGTGCAATTAGAGACTTGAAATAAATAAATAAAAAGAAGTCAAGTTCATCTTGATAAACAAGTTTTATGGCAAAGTACAAAAAGTAGTTAAATCAACCCATCATGTTCAAAAAAGTTTCTAGGTGATTTCGAAGAACTTTTAAGAATTTTTTGGCAAAGACAGTAAAGTTTATGAATATTGATAATAACACTTTTTAGAATTGGCTTAACAACTAAGTTTCAAAATGTAAGTGTATACAATATATCCAAATAAAAATCTATAATAATCACCATCAACTCATTAAGATTCCTCAAACACAATTGCAATTAACTTTCCAAAGTAACTATTTAGCAATGTCTTTAAGAGGTGACGAATGTTAGAAGTTTTCTAAAGTTTATATGTTCCGCACCATAAAACAAAACTCACATGGTTAGGGCTGTAAACGAACTGAACGTTCAGTGAACATTTCATGAACCGTTCGATAAAAAGTTCGTTTATGTTCGTTCATTTATTAAATGAACGAACATGAACAATATTTTACGTTCGTTTAGTTAAATAAACGAATATGAACAAAAGTCCCGTTCGTTCATTTATGTTCGTGAACTTCCGATTAGGCGTTCGTTAAAGTTTGTTTATGTTTATTTATCTATTTATGTTCATATATCACATCTTTTAATTTTATAAGTTTAAAAATTGGTTTGTTTAAACAAAACAACACTTATAAAACAATATATTGTGAAGAATTTAATAAACTTTATGTTTGTTTGTCTATTTTCATTTATGTTCGATCGTTTATGTTCGTTTAGCGTTCATTTAGTGTCTTAATGAACGAACATAAACGAACATGAACAATTCATTTTCTTAATAAACGAACATGAACAAGAAAATTCGTCCGTTTAAGCGTTCATGTCCGTTTATTTGTCCGGTTAAAATTAAATGAACGAACATGAACAGGACTCGGTTCGTGTTCGTCCAGTTCGTTTACAGCCCTACACATGGTACTTGTTTTTAATCTTTGACTGCTATATAAACAATATTGTTAAGATTCTGAAATTGAAATACGGAGTAATTCATTCAGCATCATATAAAAAAACGTATGTTGCTAAACGGCCAAAAAGAATTAAGGATGCGTTTGTTATGAGGGTTTAGCGTTTAAGGAATGGAATCAAAGAAATAAAAATTGTTTGTTTTAGGGTAATGGGTGTCGAAACAGTGGTTGGCACCCATTCATATGGGTTTCCACGAATCATGAGTGAAATGAGGGATTTTATACTGTTGGCTTCTGACAATTGTCCTCTTCTTTTATTTTTATCTAACCAAATAGGCCCACTTTCTTATTTAAACCGTAGGCTTCTCCATTTTTTGTCTTCTTCTTTTACTTTTTATATAACCAAATGACGTTTCAAAAACCAAGCAATACATTCTTAAAGTTTCCGCCAATCCCGGCATGTCTCCTTCCGTTGCATGTTTCTATCGTCCCATTAAAAATAGAAACATTCACGATGGTAGAATTGTTGATCCATCCTTCTATGAATCCGGTCAAATCGAACGAATGTTCACCAATATTCGTCTTGACTGTCTTTTCAAAATTAACGAACCAATCATTCCCCGCTTTGTCCTCGACTTCTATAGCCAAGTGACGGTGCAAACCGATCCCTATGTCCATATCCTTATTTCTTTCATGATCCAAAATCAATTTATCACTCTTACTCTTGCTCAATTTGGACAAATCCTCAGAATCCCATACAACGGCCAAGCTGTATACTCAAATGAATGGGATCTTTCTTCACTTGAACGAAATCGTCCTCAGGATGGTCCATACTATTCTGAGATTCCAAGTCCTGAAGACATTCGTCGACTGCTTGAACTAGAACGTGGTACGACTAGTCGCAAAATCAAGTCGAAAAATGTATATATTCATGCAAATCAAATCCTTCTCAAAAAGCTAAGCCCCGACATGAAAAATTTGGAAGAACTCATTCGCGAGAATGCGTTTGGTACCGGCGGTCACCGTGATCATCTCATGGCTAGCATCGCCCACATGTTGTATTGTGTAGTTGCTGTAGAAAACTACAATCTGGCCTATCTCTTTGTCCATCGAATCATGACTGCCAAAAACACTCCAAATGCCAACCTTCCTTACGGTATGTTCCTCACTCGACTTTATCGTCATATCATGGAACACTACCCAGATATTCGGAGTGATTTCTATGTGCTCGTTCATCCCACCTTGAATCAACTCACTCTCGTTCGTACTCGCCGATCTCGAAGTGACAAAGGAAAATCTCGTGGTCTTTGTTTTCTATGCCTCATGGTTCGACATCTCATCGAGGCAATGATGATGATGAGGAGGAAGACACCTCGCGTGTTAGTACCCCATCTCCCACAACCTTTGTTGAAGATCTTCCCGATCTTGATTATACCGACTATTAAATTCCTCTTGCTCATGAACGTACCGATGAACTCCTCTTCGAACGTCAAACATCCTTAATGAACAGAACTCAGCAAATGCATGAAGAAGTTAGAGGAGGTTTCAAGTCCGTGGGAAAGATGTTTAGGAAGATTTTGGGCAAGAAGAAGAAATAGAGTCATCGATGTGGAACTACTTATTATTATTGAACTATTAGACATTTGTGTGTTTTATTATTTGTCCGATTTATTCGGAAATACTTGTGTTCCTTCCTGTTTGTTACTTGAATGATGCTTAGTTTCTAACTATTATTATGCTAGGATATTGATTATAACTTAATGCTATTAGTATGCTTCTTTTATTTTGGTTTACAATATATTAGTTTGCATGCATGATTTATTATTTTATGCTTATATTTCATCATTTCAAGAGTATATGCTTCAAATAGAGCTTGCTGGAAATACACATTTGAAAACCAACCCATTTCTGCAAATTTTTTATTTCTAGTCGCCTGGGAAAACACCAGATGGGCGGCCCCCTTAATTTTCCTAGGCGGTCCCCTTAATCATTAAGGGGGCCGGCCTACAATTAAGGGTACCGGCCATCTGGAACTGAGTTTACTGTTTTCTTTTGCATCTTGTGACCTCTTTCTCTAGTATCAGCTACCATTTCTCCTTATAACCCAACTGATTTTAGAATCTCCTTAAACCACTTCAAAAAACTTACCTAAACCAACCATTTTCATATTATATTATAAATTCCCTCAAAATGAACACTCTTCACCTCATTATTCCTCATCTCCATCAACCTAAACCATCATGTCTTCACCAAGCACCTCTATCTCTAAGGCCTCAAAGAAACTAAAGATTTTCATTATCCCTCCAAAACAACTCTTCATTGATTTAACTAATGAAGACAACACAACACCATCACCTCCACCTAAATGCTCATCCCCAAGTGCACCAAATGCACCATCTAAAACACCTTCCACTCATGGAACTTCCTCCTCTTCCATACCTTCAACCTCATCAATCAATGACTACATAAACTCACACTTATCATCACCACATCCTACACAAGAACCCCTTTCCACCGAACTTACCATCTCACTTTCACCAATAACACCACTTGATGCTCATGTTTCATCTCCACCAATCACACCACCATTATTTGTCAATCCCGTACCTTGGAGCTTACTTGAAGCTCATGGTGATACTTGCCATTGTTGCATCCACAACCGAACCATAATCTTTGGTCTTAGAGATGAAATTCAATATATGTTTTCATATATTGAACATCCTCACCTATTGTCCCACCTCCACAATCTTCACCTATTTCTCCACCATCACCTTCCTACTCTCCAAATTAAGCATATACTATGCTTAATAAATAAAAACTTCACAACCCTTTTGCTTGCAAGCTCTATGAAGCTCATGTACTCTTTGCATGATGAAGTACTTTTCTAGTTGTTGTTTTCTCTAGTTGTTATTCTAGTTGTAATCTATCTTGTTGTTCCATGTATTGTTGTGTTTTTACACAACTTTTGCTTTAATATGAATGCTTTTATTCATGTCACTTTATATAGTTATTTATATACTTGTGCTTCTAATATTTTTGTTTGCAAGCATTTCATAGCTCGTTTCTTTGGTGCCCCCAAATGAGGGGGAGCACACATCAAGGGGAAGTTCTCATCCCGTCAATATTTTATAATTGAAACTTGTCGGCATAACCTTTTTGATTCTACAAAAAGGGGGAGAAGTAAATATAAACTCACTAAATTACTTGTCTAAAAACTAATTTTTCATTTAATGAGTTTAAGTTTTGTAATCATCAAAAAGGGGAGATTGTTGATATAAATAATGCTTAAAAACATTATTAATATTTTTCAATAACTCTATGTTTTGATAATCACAAAATGTAAACTAGATTAAATCGAAAATTATGACGTAAATAAATATTTAGTAGTAAATATTTACTTTTATCATCTAATCACTTAAGGTATGTATAAACAAAGTGACTAATGCATTACATGATAAAAGAAGCATTTTCTTAAACACAAGACATTTATAAAATGACATCAAACATTTTATAACTTTTATAAAAACATTTTTGGAATTAAAAGAATATGTTTAATTCATTATAAATATATGAATTCAAATTTTTAACCAAAAATGGCAAATATTATCCAGAAAAACCTTCCCCACAAAAAGACAATCAAGTCCAACGTTCTGGAGGGGGCGGCCCCCTTAATTATTAAGGGGACCGGCCCCTAATTAAGGGGACCAGCACGCTCCAGAATAGTATTTTTTAAGCCTATAAATACTGGTTCATTTCACAGATTTTTCTCACTTTTTTGCACTAAAAACTTTCTGATCTCATATCTATTTCTATTCTAAAAAACCTTTGATCATATAATTCATAAGTCTTTGTTTCCAAGTGATCCAAGACTTCATCCATACAAGTGCAAAAAGAAGAACACTCCTTCAACATCTATACAAAGTAGTAGTGTTGTGATTAGTTGATATCATCTTGTAGTAGTGCTAGATTAGTTGCAAAGTGTTGTGTGCTTTAGTAGATTGTAGATATTAGTTGTGTTGATAAGTAGAGTAGAAGTTGTGAATTAGTTGTGCATAGAAGAAGGTGTGAAGTAGTCGTGAAGCTATAGTGAAGAAGTTGTGAAGTTGTGAAGAAGTTGTGAGATTAGTTCTAGCTAGGATTAGAACTCGACATTTAGCTTAGTGTCGTTAATCGGTGTAAGCCAAGGTGTGTAAGGTTTCTCCGCCATAAGGAGTTTGTTGACATAGTGAAGAAAACTCTCGAGTGTGGTACTCAGGGAGTGGAGTATGGCAAGGAAGGTGTCCTTGTAGCCGAACCACTATAAATTCGCGTGTTGTGGTTTGATCTCTCTATCTCTATCTTTTATTTCATTTCATTACTTTGCTTACATTATTAGATTGTATTTACTTAGATTTGCTCATTCTTGTTAACAATTGAATTCACATAAGATCGAATCAAATTTTTATAAGCAACTATAATTTTTATAAAATAAACTCAAAAAGAACGTAAAACTATTCAACCCCCCTTCTAGTTTTCCACAGTCTTGTATCATACTTTCTGATGATCTTCGCGATAAATAACATTTAAAGTAATGCTGCAAACCTTTTCATCCTTGACATAAAGTGATTGTGGTCAAATGACCAAGTACATAACACAAAAGGTCTCTCGAGATTAATTCCTGCCCATGAGGCTCCACAAAATATATTACCCCCACCCACAACAATTGCCACCTAAATCATAACACAGGAAATCAAAAATTATAATTAAAACACTGATGCTCTAATCACATGCTAAACATAGATTTTGGATCCAAATAATCTTCTTGTACCCACAATTTGGCAAGTGCTCTATTTTTCATAGATTATGGTATTTACACATTATAAGCTAAATATGGTGGTGTATCCATGTAAGTATATGTAGCACACAATGCAGCATGGTTTGGTGAATCTTCTGAGCAATAATTATGAACATTGAACTCAAATTTTATGTTTCCATTGTTAAAAGGAAGAAGTCATAAGAAATAGACATACAAGTTGACTAAATGGAGTAATGGACTTAAGTTAGGTTTCAAATCTAGTAAACATGTTGTTGACATTTTCTTACTTTTCATATCCTTATTTTATCGTTAAAAATAAGCAATTTTATCAAATGTCTTATAGTTTAGCTATCAAACAGAGATCAAAACACCATTGACATTACAAATATCTCAACATAAAACCAAGGGTGTAAGTATTACAGAATAAGACCATAGTCTATGACTTGAAGTAAGTGTATGCATTTTTAGAACAATAACTGCAAAATTTGTAATTCGTATGCTCTATCAGGGGTCTTTAAAAGCAAGCCTATTAATAATTAATGGCTACTCAAATATTGCAAATGAAATTGGAAATTTACCTCAATGTCAAGCCAAGTCACATCACCAACCTCTCTTGCAACCATTGTAACCTATAAATCATAACACCAAACATACTAATATTTCAACTAAACCAAAATGATGATATACCTTTCATACCTTTAGGTCGATATTTTGTTCACGGTGACCCACAAGCTTCACCACTTACTTTAAAAAGCACCTTTTGCCACTTAACAGGACCTCTTGATGTCCAATTTTCATTCATCCTAAAACAACTACCTGTTACCATAAGTAGCTACCTGTTACTTGTCATTTTCATTGTTTCTAATATAAGGTTTTATGTTTATCAACATTATTCATGTAGTCACATTTTATACAGGCTCAAGTGTTATGAGTTCATCATCCATGTCAAAAGTTTCAATTAAAATTATGAACAAATGAATTCCTAATTTCAATTAAAATTAATAATCAAAACAAAATCAGCAATATGAAGAGTTTTAGGCAAAACCCTTAATTTAATTAGGGTTTATAAAAATTGAATTAAAAAAATACAAACTATACATACCGACATATTAGAATTAAGTAGATAAACATACCTGAACAAAAAACAATTTTAACCTACAGGAATTTGACTAACGATTGTAATGGATAATAAGTAATTCATGTTGAATCGATTTGGATAATGCTTGTGTAACATATAGATTTTCATAGCTTTTTTGATTATGTAACATGAGGAAAATTCAATTGCATACTCTTATTTTGGTGCATACCAATGGACAAATCCCCACCATTCATCCTTTTTGATATAATGGTCTAGACTAATCTAAGATTTAATATGCTTAACCTTAATTCTCCCAACTATATAAAGTCTTTTTTTCTTTTTTTCTTTTTTTTCATTCGCTTTATGTTAGGTCACCATTTATGTAAACACAAGTATGATAATGAAAGAAATGAGATGAGAATGAGAGATGGTTGATTATAAGAAATGAGAAGATTATAAGAACAAGAGTTTCACTAAGATATTCAAATAACCAACAAAGTGAAAGGTTACATAAGCTTTCTATTTATAAGGGAGGAGTAGGGCAACACTCCCTTCCTCCCTTATCATACTAATTCGTGGGCTTTCAAGCCCATAAGGCTTTAACACTTAAGCCTTGTAACATAAAACATAATGAAATAAATACCAAAGCAACCTATTACAAAAGGTAATGACCGAGACTTGACTAAATACAAAAGTATGATCCCAACAATCTCCCCCTAAGGGTCGGTCATCACGGTTGCTTGACGTCTTCATCTTTGTCGTTGACTTGTGACATGTAAAGCTTTAGACGTCTTCAAAATGGTTGAATGATAATGAATGTACTTTGCTCTATGTCTTTGTTCTTTGGTGATGATGTAGTGATTGTGTCATGAAGTAGTCTGCCATTCGTCACTCCTGCGTCTGTGGTGGTTGTCTACCATTCCAACATACTCATACATCTTTGAACTTTGACTTTTACGTACACGAAGTTCCTTTTCATATTCTGAGATCTTTTAGTCTTTATACTTTGTAGATTCTTCTTTATTGACGTAGAATCTTTCTTTGAACTTTGTGATGCTAAGATCTTTGGGGGTGCTATCATTTGCTTCAAGATGTATGTATGAGCATGTTGGAATCTACCATCATGGATGTGAGGTACCTGCAAGTAAACAGTTAGCAATAAAACAACCGGTACTTACAGATAAGGAATTAGAGCTCATCAACAGCATATTGTGAAGATTCCTTCTAATCCTTATCCAGGCCGTTCCCATATCAGATACTCCCGAAGGAGCTTACGAGACCTACTAAGTAGCTCAATGACTGGGTGAGTCGCTGGGGATCACTCCATGACTGTAGACCGCTATGGAACCACCGCAAACACTAAGCGTAACCCTTGTGGGGTTACCGAAGTGACCTGCTGTCAGGGCTGTTTGATGTTGACCCTGGCAGGATTTCCGTTCAATCACAGAGAAATACATTAGTAATCCTCTCATAAACGTTCTAGGCAGATTGCTACGATCTGCGAAGGACTCGATAATTTACAGCTGGTGTCCATTGATGTAGAACACCAGTTGTAGAAATACTAAGTGTTCCTAAGAGATCTTTGATGTATCTCAAGGCTCTAGACTCTATAAGTGCACACTTAGGTTTCCTATGCGGAGACTAGGGGGGGTCTCCTGCTTCAATATCAACCGTCTCTAAGAGATAGGTCGATAGATTACACTGGTTCCCCGTGAGAATGAAGCAAGCTCTTTTAAGAGAACTTGAGTGGTTAAGAAGGTTTAGTGCATTGCGTCACTGGGTCCATGACGACTTAATCTTCAATACCGGTGTTGTCTTTTGCAACAACCAGTAGCATACGTATTGAACCCGGTGTCTGCCCTAAGGTTGAACATATGGAGGGCTATTTCTTTTCACCCTTTTCTTTACTTTTCTTTTTAATTCTTCAACTCTTTCTTTCCCTTTCATTCTTTTCTCCTTTTTTCGTATCATACCTAAGGACTTCTAATACTAACTATGGGAGATGTCCTTGGGTAAATCCCTCCGGCTCTGGCGGATCATAGGACAGATATACCTATCTTAATCACCTTATAACTCCGACAGTAGCTAAGAAACCTTTGATTGAAAAATCTCTCAAAGTGTTTGTGATAATCAAATATTTTGGTTAACACTTTGAGAGTTTTGTGTACACTTTTGAAGGGCTCCCCCTGCACATGTGCTCATAAGTATTTAATAAATTTGCACATGCGGGAGGAGCAAGCATTTTAAATTGATCCACTTTCCGTGAACAAGACCGATTCGAGACACGCTTACATCACTAGTTAAACTAGCTTGAAGTTATTACCCGGCCTGGTCAAGTCCACAGAAAGTTTCTCGAGACGGTACATTTCTACTAAGACTAATCCTTTTCGAGACACGCTTACGTGGTTAGTTAAAGAGATGCATTGTCAGCTTTTAGGTGACAACTAGCCCTAGTAACTAACTTGATGTTATTACCCGTCGAGGATAAGTCTTTTCGATATTACTAACTTTTATTGTCTCGTCAATTCCTGGGTAAATACTGAGTCTAGCTCGCACATGATACAACTTTTAAGCTTTGACTTCGTATATATTTTAATCACTTTTTCATTTTCTCCCTCTCAAAAATAGCATATAAAATGATGTTTTTGACAATCTTTTAGATTAAAATATGCCTTTTGAGTCTTACGGGGAGATTCACCAAGAACTTTTGATTTAGAGCAAAGTATTTTGTTTTGACAAGTGCTCCCCCTCAACAAGTGATTAGGTCTTATTGAGGTGAAATACTTGTCCTTTTGAGCAGAATTATGAAAATTCATAAACATTTGATTAATTCTTCTCAAAAGTAAGAAGCCTTCGCTCCTTATATTTATGATTGAGGCACTGATGCGTACCTCAGGGTCCTTTCTTTACAAGATCGGGTTGTGCACTGTAATGCGTGCACAAGCCATAAACATGATTATGACAAAGCATTTTGATTTGGAAATACTCTCCCTCAAAACGAGCATATGTTTAGACATTTTTAAACTTTGGAGCGAATTGGGGAGTAAAGATTTGAAAAAATCTTGAGCAAAATTTTGAAAAGTTTTGAAAAAAACTTTTGAAAAAATTTGAATAAATTTTGCTCAAGATTAAGAAGTTTTAGTTAAGCTTAGCATGAAAACTTCTTCTTGTTTTCAAGGATAAGTGCACATTTTGTTTTTAAGAAATGGTTTAGCAAGACACTTTCCTTTCTTTGAAAACCGAGTTGTACACTGAAATGAGTGCACAAGTCGTTGTTTTTATACAAAATTAGTTTTATATTAAACAAAACACTCCCCCTCAAATAATGAACATTATTCGAGAGATAGTCTTCTGGAGCAGAATTTAGAATCGTATTGAAGAAATACTTTTTGAAAAATTCGAGAGATGATTCTGCTCAAGGTTTTAGAAAACATAATCAAGTATTATACAACAAAGAATGTTTGAAATTCAAAACTCTTTTACTGTAGAAAGTTGTTTGAGACTCGGAGTCTCTCTTTAGAGTTTTAAAATCTGAAGAAAAAAAAAAGATTTCCATCTAAAGTTGAACCTCATGGGTTCTTTTTGAAGATTTGTTATTGTGATGAATGGAAAACTTCTGGTATTTGGGATGTACAAAATCAGAGACATTCTTTTATTGAAGCCAAAGCATTCCAGATTTTGAAAATTTGAAAGGTTTTGAATGACTTTGCTTTGGTCTCCACACTTGCTTTACCGGTGTAAAACAAGAGTGTGGAGTTTGGGAAAATTTGTTTCTCACCATTTTGGATCCATTTACCAGTTTAGCCTTTAAACACATTTTGCCCTTTGACCTCAAAATATGTTCCATAAGAAACATTTTGTCGAATGTTGAAATTTTGACTTTCAATGGGATGACATGTACTTGCATACAGAGGAAATGCATCAGGCACAAACAAGTATACATATGAATCAAGAAACTCATTCTAAATCTACCAAAATGCTCAGAATTCTCTAATTAACACACAAGATCACAGATAAATTCATTCTTTCACTCGAGATTTTCCAATTATGATTATGGTTTGGGGTTATGATTTGAGTCTAAGCACACATGTTAGCATCAAAATGCAGGAATATTGAACAAACAAATGCCCTAGTAGCAGCAAAGACATCGACATCTAAAACCCTAAATCACATGATTCTAAACCTATGTTGTTTCTAATCGTGCAAACACACCAACCGAGCATACTTTAGTGTTCTCTAAAGCTATATGACATAATTAATTAGACTAAACACATAAAAACAAATGCCCCGATCGATAATTACATTAACCTTAGTTTCTGATTATGCCTTTTTGACCGTTGAAAACACTTGAAACATTTAGGGAACGATTAGACAACAACCATAAAGAAATTTGAAACTCACAATTGTGGATAAAATCGATGAAAAAATCGTTAGTCTGATTCGTTGAGGTTTTAATCATGTGTGCAACTTTTGAGAACATGTGTGAAAACATTGATTAGAGCCTGTTTTATTTTCCATGCAAGGTCCTTTTACCTAAGTTTAAGACTTTTGTGAACTTTACTCATTAAAGGTTAATTACTTTTCCATTTGAAGTTCAAACTAGATTAATTTGGGATCGTTGCAGAAAAGATTCCTTTTCTCCCCCTCGAATTAGCATATATTTTGTGAAACCTTTTTGCACTTTTAATTCGAGAGATCGTAGAACCTTTTTGAAAATGAGTTTAAATCCGAATGATGAAGAAACATTTTATCTTTGATGAATAAAAAATGAGGTGTCCAAACTTCATAATATTGTGAAAAGTTTTTTCCCCTTCAAAACATGTTCCATTTTGACAGAGAAAAGCAAAATTTGTTTTAAATGGAGGAACATAGTTTTGAAGATTTGAAGTTTGTACACAAAGAAAGAAGATTCTTTTTGTAGAAAAAGTATTTACAGAAAGACTTTGATGTTTGACTCTTCTTAGGTTTTAAGAAAATTTGGCAAATCATCTAGAGTCAAACATCTCATACCAATATGGTGAACTAAATCAACAAACCTTGATGGAGGTAAAGCCTTTGCAAATAAGTCCGCCAACTGGTATTTAGTACCCACAAACTCTAATTCAATTGTACCCTTCTCAACATGCTCCTAGAAGAAATGGTAGTGGAGAGCAACTTGTTGGGCTTCGGAAGGATGAATGGTGTTGCATGAGATAGCAATAACACACTTTGAGTCGCAGTACATTGAGATCTAGTCAAATACATAGCCGTAGTCCGTGAGCTAAGTTCTCATCCGAATGTCTTGAGCACAGAAAGCAGACATTGCTACATACTAAGCTTTTGTTGATGACAGTGATGTACAATCCTGCTTCATTGACTGTATCCCTTTGTAACTAAAGAAGATTTGTTGCGAATCACTGTGCCTTCTGCATCCAGCTTGTTTTCCAGATCCATTTAAGTCCAATGATGTGTCGATGGGTGATGTTGGTAGAACGTATGCATATTAGACGGATCCAAATTGCGAGAAGACAACTCTATTATATCAAGAACGGTTGGAGTCGGTGCAAATGGATTGAAGAAAGCATTTCCGTCATAATATGCAGGTTGTGGTACTGATTGTTGTAATGGATCTTCAGATGATTGTTTGGAGTTGGAAGCGGTTTGTCTTGCTGTTGTTGGAGATTCTCTTGGAGGACCGTCTTTCTCAACAGTGTTTGTTGAATATTCTCAGGGTGTGCAGCGGAAATTGGTGAGATCTCTTGAGGACGGTTTTCAATTGAATCATCAAACAGTTTGAGCAAACAGGGTTTCCAATTCCTTGCGAGAGAGTGACAATGGTTCAGCCGAAGAATCCGGGGAGTTAAGACGGTTGAATTCAGGTCCTAAGTTGTGTTGCTCAGAAGCTATTGCTTAAGTGCTTTTAAACGGTTGATTGCGGGTCCTAAGCTGTTGTACTCAGGAGCCATTGCTGAAACGCCTTTAAACAGTTGATTACGGGTCCTAAGCTGTTGTGCTCAGAAACCATTACATTAAGCTCGGGTCCGAAACTGATTTGTTCCGAAGCCATTTCTGTTATATCTGCAAAGAAAGAAAGAAGAGACAAGAAAAACAGAGAACACGGATCCCCAAGAGAAACTGGGTTCCAGATGTTAGAAGCATAAAGATGTAGTGTCAATTATCTTCTTGACACTCGAACACACAATTCCGACAGTTTTCCTTCTTGTCTCAGGGGTAGATATGGTGGAGTTCACATTAGTTTTGGTGCAAATGTCTAAAATCTTTCCTGTAGGAATCCACCTAAGACCAATCGATTTGAAAATTCTACCTGTAGGTACCCACCTAATGTTAGATCTAGGAGATGTTTTCCTTTTAGATGCAGTGGAATGAAATGTGGGAGCATCACTTCGTTGAGAAAACCTACGTCCTATATTGATCCACTTCTTAGGTTTCTGACTTATGACATTTGGTTCAACGGGTTTGTTTGTCTTAGTCAATTGAGCCTTTTCAAGTGAATTTCCCTTTTGAAGATATTTTAAAGCACATACATCATGATTATTTCCGCAACTACTCTTAGATGCTAGCCAATTCCTATTAGTTTGTTGAGAAGTCCTAGGTTTTGGTTTGCTACTACTAGCAGTGTTTTGTACTACAGTGGAAGGCATCACATGAGGTTTTGAACCTAGAATTCCATCCTTTTGAAGTAGTGCCTTTTTCCTAGCCTTTTCTAGATCAAAGTTCTTGTACATGTCATATGTTCCATAAGAATCTTTACTTTTAATGCTCGTTTTAGACACTATTTTCGAACTGATCCTAGATGAGCCAGGTATAATCACGTGTTGAGATTTAGCAGACACAGATGCATTTTCCTTAGGCCAAGAATGTGGAGTGACTGGTTTTGTCAAATTGTTATTCTCAACAACTTGGGAGTCAAACCGAGGTTTTGAAAATTTAGGTCGTTCAGATTTAAATGCAGTTGGTTGTCTAACCACTGATTGTTTTCTGTTTGTTTGAGAATGTTGTTTCCCCAAGATTGATGGTTTTGCAAACTTAGTATCCCCACTCTGGCCAGTCAGTCTTCTTAATTTGTTTTGCAATGCAGCATGTGCAAACACCTTTGCTTGAATTTGACCTTTTAAAAGCTCATTTTCTTTAACTAATGTATCCATACGTTTACTTTGTACATTCAAAGATTGACCATTGTTGCCCGAATTTAGAGATTCGTTTTGCAATTTGAGTTCCAATGAGATGCAATGTGCCTCCAGTTTTGAAAAATCTTTATGAAACTGGGCAATGGTCTTTTTGAGAAGAATATTTTCAGACTCAAGAGTTTGGTATGATGTATCAGTTATTGGATTATCAGGTAAGGACTCAGACTCAGAATGTTTGTTAAGACATTGTACAACATTCTGGTCAACCTCTCCTTCATTACTGAAGTTAGGTTGCTCAGATTGTTGTTTCTCATTTGCAGGCATAATATGATCAACAGTAGATTGTACCTCAACCATTTGCTCTTTGTCAAAGTTCGGTTCTGTGTCATAGATGGGTATGACATCTTCCTCATCCATCTGTTCTTTGTCAAAGTTGGGTTCTGAGTTGATCTCTGCACAGTCTGCATCTGTATCATTCCCCAATCTGCTGTTGTCATCCTGCTCATCTGATTCTGTCCCATCGCTTTCCATGAGACCCAAATTAGCTTCCAATGCATCAACCATGTTAGATTGCTCTACTTGAATCTGCAACTTCTGTTCATTCATTCTTTGGACATAATTTCTTCTGTGAAGAATCGCCTTCTCAATCGAATCCAAATCTCGTATCAATATGTCTTTGAAAGTTTCATCCTCGATTCGGGATTCGATGAACTGCTGAAACTGTTCCTTGATCACTCTGAAGGTGGCGTTGGATTCATTCTCGTTAACTTCTTCTGATGCAAGCTGCTTTTCAAGTTGATTCACGTTTTCGAACATCATATTCGTGAAAATGTCAAAGTCTTCTCCAAGGAGTGATGGAAATGCCCGTTTGAATCCATACTCGGAACGAGTTCCTTCTAAGTCTTTGTATGAGAGGACCTTAAGGTGTGACTTAAGTGATCTACACTGTTCCATGCATCTCTTCACTAAATATGTCTCTAACTCATGCATCAGCGACCTTGATTGATACATTTTCTCTCCATTTAATCTCACAATTGGATCATCAGAATCATCAGAATCATGCTCTGGGCATGTATTATTCATGTGAGATTCCTGCATGTTTGCCATTAACATCACATCTGTTGTATCGGTTTCCAGATCTGCTGTATTGGATTCCAAATCTGCATATTCATCATCAGATGGAATATCTCCCATGACCCTTTGCAAAATAGCATTTAGATTACCCCCCTTCAACTTCCATTTGACTAAGTGTGGCATTGTATTCAACATTATCGTCAAAGAGTGGAGTTGAATCATAATCTTGATCTTCCACATCTACAACATTTTCCGTATATGCCAAAAATGCCATGCTTGGTCCGATAAGATCTTCTTCATCATCAGTATCTTTCATTGTATAAAAGCATTCATAAGTTGAAGTCTTCATGCATTTGCCTTTATCAGTAGATGCTTGTCCAAGCTTCACTAGATTTTGTAGAAGAGATTGCATGTGATCATTTAGTGTTGCAGGATGGTACTGTGGAATGAAGATAGGCTCTGGTGCATTTGGAGGAATGAAGAAGAGACCATTTGGAGTGTAACTTAAGGATCCATGGTCAATAGCTGGAGATGGTGGAGTAGGGAGAATGGTCTTCAGAGGATTCATGCTTAAACAGGATTCAAGAATTTGCTTCATTCTGATGTGATGAAGTTCTTCTGTATGATGCATAGCTTCAAGATATTTCCACATTTCATAAGCACTGGCTTGAAAGTCCATATTCATGTAAATTGAATTGGGAAGGGCTAGTGTCATGAACCATGCAGCTTGTTGGTCAGCATCATACTGAGCAAGTTCATTAGCATTCAAATCTTCATCAGTTTGTATTAGGATAATCCCTGTTGAGTCAACAAGAAATATCATTTTGTATGGACCATCTTGAATGGATTTAAGCATGAGATCTGCAGCAGGATGATCTGTGAGCCATTGTAGAAATCTCCGTTTCCAATCAGTATATGTTCCTGGTAGCAACATTGGAGGCCTTGATTCATTGCCAAAGAGCAGAACATGATCAATGAGGGAGCTGTAACTTTGTTGTTGATGATACTGTTGCTGATGAGAATATTGGTGAGGAAGGTAGTTGGAAGAAGGTGATTGAGACATTGTGGATGACATTTCTCTCCCCCTTGATTGTTGCGACGTAATCGAAATAATCAAACAAAATGTCACACTCAAGGTCGAAATAGTGATTTCTGGTTTTCCCTCCAAAAAAAATTTGAAAATTTTTCTCTTCCAAAATTTTGAAAATCACTTTAAAATGCAATTTTAAGGTTGTAAGAAAAATTTGAGTTTCAAAAATTTTGCCGCCAAATTTTACCGAAAAAATTTGAATTTTGGCCTAAAAATTTGAATTTTGGGCCAAAATTTTCACTGTTATACCAAAATTTAAATTTCGCGTAAAAATTGAACGTTTAATCTCCTATAAAAAATAAATTTTACTCAAATTTTCCCGCCAAAAAACTTTTTTTTTTTTTTTTTTTTTTTTTTTTTTTGGAAATGAAAGAAGATAGTAGAAAGAGACTTGTGTGAATGATGGATCTTTGTAGAAGATTGAAATGCACTTTCCTTTGGTAAAGTTCAAAAAAACCCTGGGGTAAGTTAAAATCTTACGCGTAACAATGAAACTTATGCGTAGACTTGAAAGTTACGCGTAAAGTATGATCTTATGCGTAAACTTGTGAGTTATGCGTAAGATATAACCTTATGCGTAAGTTTTAAGCTTATGCGTAGGATTCTTATGCGTAAGGTTCAAAAACCAAACAAATCTTTCAAACTTATCCAAGCTTGAAAGATATCCGAAGTCGAAGTATTCCACTAACTTATCCAAGCTAGGGAAGTACTGAGTCACCGTAGCACGAAGAGAAGACCTTGGATGAAGTTTTGCGTAGAACTCTGAAACTTACGCGTAAGATAAGATCTTATGCGTAAGAACTGATCTTCTGCGTAGAAAGCAACTTAAGCGTAGGATTCACAACTTCCTCGTAGAATCTTGAGCGTAGAAAGTGGACATACGCGTAGGAAATGGACTTACTCGTAGGTTTTAGGCGTAGAAGACCAAAGTTACTCGTAAGAACAGGGTTTTGACCTATGTTACTCGTAAGAAAATGTTTAACCAAAAGTTACTCGTAGAAAGGACAAAAAGTACTGTTGACAGCTTTAGAATCGTACTATTCACGTGAGTTACGCGTAAGGTGGTCAGTAACTTGAAAAATCTCAAATTTTTGAAGAGAAGTGCTTAGAAATAAGGTACTTTTGATCAAATAACTTCACAAATACTTAGAAAACACTTAAAATGAAAGATTTTGCTACCAAAAACTAGTTTTCCACTATCAAAGAAGCTATAATACCTTAAGAAAAGCCTTAAAAATCAAAACTTTATGCAAAAACTAAGCTTCAAATCACTATATCAACCTTGAAACTTGTCCAAGCTTCAAGATTTGAGTGAAAGAAACAAAGAAAAATGCAAAAAGAATCAAAAGAACACATAATCCCCACGTTATCACCAAGAAGCACACTTCAATCTCTATTAGGCGAATGATACCACTTGTTAGGTCACCATTTATGTAAACACAAGTATGATAATGAAAGAAATGAGATGAGAATGAGAGATGGTTGATTATAAGAAATGAGAGAAAAGTAAGAACAAGAGTTTCATTAAGATATTCAAATAACCAACAACTAAAAGAGTTACATAAGCTTAGTATTTATAGGAGGAGGAGTAGGGCAACACTCTCTTCCTCCCTCCTTTCATTTGGACGTGGGCTTTAAGGCCCATTGGTCTTACATTCATAAGCCTTGTAACCTAATCAATGTAGAATAAATAACTAAGCAACCTATAACAAAAGGTAATGACCGAGACTTGACTAAAATACAAAAGTATGATCCCAACAATCTCCCCCTAAGGGTCGGTCATCACGGTTGCTTGACGTCTTCATCTTTGTCGTTGACTTGTGACATGTAAAACTCTAGACGTCTTCAAAATGGTTGAATGATAATGAATATACTTTGCTCTGTGTCTTTGTTCTATGGTGATGCTGTAGTGATTGTGTTATGAAGTAGTCTGCCATTCGTCACTCCTGCGTCTGTGGTGGTTGTCCGCCATTCCAACATACTCATACATCTTCGGACTTATACTTTCACGTACATGAAGTTCTGATTGAGGCAAAAGCAGTCAACTAAATTCAACCACGGATGTGGTCAAACAAGTCAAACTCCTAAGGCTCAATGCTCCGCGGAAGTATAAGGTTTCCCCGGGTCGTATGTCCCGACGAGGTGTGAATTGTAATCAAACGGTTATTTGATCGGGTGAATTTGGATGGATAAGGGTTTGAGTGAGATTAAACTAAGGAATCTACAACGAAATAGCTTAAATAAGCTATATGAACAAGACGGGAAGCTAGAAAAAACCAGAAACGATAAAAACCTAAAAACGCGTACGTTACGTTTAAATAAAACGTAAGCGTACAAAATAAAAAGTGAAAACGGAAATCTGAAAACACCCAGGGGGTGAAAATGACTTTTTTACAAACTTAAAAGTAAAAGAAAATTTTTAGAAAAAGAAAATAAATTTTAACCCTAATTAATTATTTAATATTAATTAAATACTAATTATTACTAATTATTAATATTTAAAACACTTAAATATATTTTAATACTAATTAAATACTAAAAAGGTGAAAATAAAATTTCTAAAATTATAAAATAACTAAAAATAAGTTTTAAAATTAAAAATAACTATTTTTTGTCTTTTTGTGAATTTTCTATTAATTAATTACTAATTAATCACTAATTACCAATTAAACTATTTTGAATTAAGAAAATTACTAAATGAACAGTAAAAAATCTAAGAAAATTTCTAAAAATATTTTACAACTTATAAAAGCTAGAAAAAATATAAAAACTTGATTTTACTTAATAAAAACTAATTATGCTATTTTAAACTTAATATTAATTAATAATTAATAAAACTAAAGTTAATTCTAATAAATACTAAATGACCAAATAAAAATCTGAAAAATTTATTATAAATACTTTAATATAATTGGTAATTAATAAAAATATAAAAATGACAAGTACTTAATAAAAATATAAAAATGAAAATTAAAATTAAATAAAATTAAATAGAAACTATCACTTAATTGTTAAATTTGTTTTTCTTGATTTTTCTTTTACAAATCTATTAAATACTTAAAAACAACAAACTTTCATAAAAACAAACTTTTTGAAAACTTAAAATAAGCCAGAATAAGCAAATAAGGTGTGACAGTTGACTTTGGTTGACCAGATTTGGAAATAAGCTAAAATGGCTAAAAGTGGGGTCCACTCTGGATGAAACTGATCCAAATAAGCTTATGGGACTTGTATAAGCTGGAATAAGCCAAGATGGACCCACAGAATAAGCAATAAGTAGCAATAAGCACTTGGAAACCTAACTTTGGAACTGAAAATGGGACAAACTTATATGGTAATTCCAGGTGGGGCCCAGTGTGATTGAGGTCAAACCATTGGTCAAAAGTTAATCCCTACTAGGAGGAGGGTTGAATGGTGCAAGGTGGGGGGTTGTGGGACCCACTGGGTGGTCAGAAAACCACCACCAAAGGTGGTGTTTGGGTGGCTGTGCAGCTGCACAGGGGAGCAGCTGAGCCTGCAGGTGTGTTTAGGGCAAGGTGGGGCCCAGTACAAAATTCACAAAAATACAAGAACAATGGAAATCCAGAGTTGAGATGGTAGAGAACCAATAGCAACAAGTTACACAACCTGAAAGCAAATACAAAAATCACAACAATTGCTTGAACTTTTATAAAAATCTGAGATGCATGCACAATTGACTTTTGTAAAAACTTGATACCTTGACTTTTTTCAACTTAGATCTTAATTTATGGGCTGAGTAAGGTGTAATAAGCTATGTTAAGACTTAAATAAGCTACTCTAACAACTTAAAAGTGGAAATGGTGAGTTGTGAGACCCCATTACCTTGACAGTTAACTGTCAAGGTGATTCAAAAGGTTATTTGACTTTTGCTATTTGAAACTTGGATTGGAGACTTGTACTACTCTAAAACCATCTATTATGAGATATCTAAACAAGTTTTCACCACCAAAACTCACAAATGCACAGGGTAATTCCCTGTGCCAAACACTCCTTTTGAAAACTGTTTTGGTGGTTTTCAAAGCAAACTTACACTATAAACCTCAAACATTAAACCTAACCTTTTCTAAACACTAAATAAGCTCAGTTGATTAAAATTAAGAACCAATAAATAGTACTACAGTAACAAGCATGAAATTGAAATAGGAGCTTACAATTGATTCTGAGCAAGTACCAAAATACCAAGAACAAATAATACCTTCTACACCTCCCCTGAGGTTACTAACCCATGATCATTCAAAATCTCCAATGAACCTTGTTCCTTCTTCTATTCAAACTGATTTTTTATTTATAGACTATTTTTATGATATTTTTGGTATTTTATTTTTTTTTTAAATATTTAAGTGAAGCTGATTTGAAGGCTTACAGAACTTATAAAAACTTCATAGCTAACCAAACTAGCTTGAATGGACTAACCAACAAAGCTTATTAACACTTATGGAACTAAAAACAAGATTTTACATGAAAATAGTAATAACTTAATTATAACAGAAAACTTAAAATTAAGGTTATATAAAGTTAAAATTACACTGAGAGAGCTGAGTACAAGCCTTTTGAACTAATTACATTAACTAAAAACTTAAGTTACATAAAACCGACCTAAATACTATGCTAAAATAAAATAAAACCTAACTAATAATTCATCTTCCTTCTTTTTCTTTCTTTTATAGTCCCTGAGACATCCTTGGACTTTCCCACTTCAATTATGGCCGTTGGATGGCCTTGAGATGATCTCAGCCTTCAAATGTATTTTTGGCGGGAAACATGGGATTGGCAGATTGGGTGGATTAGGTGTGCATTTATTGAGGAGGGGGGTTTGGAGTGGGAGGTTGAGTGTTTGGTGGGATAGGAGAGGAGGTGGGGAGACAAAGGCCTGGTAATTAGGGGAGGTTAGTGGAGGGATTAGGGATGATGAATAGTGGACGGGTGAAGGTGTTTGACTGGGGTCAACGAGACCAGGGGTGGGCTTTTTATTATTAATTTGGTTTTGGGCTTGGGTGGGCTAAAAGGTTGGACTAGATTGGGGGGTTTGTTTGATCAGGTTTTGGGTTTGGTTTATAGTTTATGTTAAGGGTCCAATTGGTAACTTAGTTAATAACAAGGACCAATAATGTAATTTCTGAAAATATGGGGGACTGAAAATGTACATGTTCCAAAGTTATTACAAGGATCAAAATTGACAAGTTTGAAAATTATAACGACCAAAATTACAATTTTCCAAAATTTAAACCCCGAGGACTAAAATTGACATTTTCCAAAAGTTTAGGGGTTAAACTTGTCATTTTGTAAAAACTTTTATCCAAGGATCATTTTTGACACATTTTAATTTTCCAAGGATAAAAATTGATTTTTCTTTCAAAAATATCCCACCAGGGACTGAATCTGCCAAAATCTGAAACTCCAGGGACTAAACTGTAAATTTCCAAAACTTTCCAATTTTTCACCAAAGGACTAAATATGACATTTTATGATTTCAAAATGACCTTTGGTGATAATTTTCCATTTTTTGAATATCCAGGGACTAGTTTTGTAATTTTATGAAAGTTGAGGGACTGAAACTGCCAATTTTGCAAACTTTGTGCGTTTTTCATTTGTTTTTGCTCATTTTGCATCTAAAACATATAAAACACAATTTTGAAATATTTTCAGTATTTTGATGCATTACTGAGTGTTTTTGTATGTTTTGCAGTTCATATTAGACCAAAAATGATGAGTGTTTGAGCACTCATCAAGTTCCTTTTCATATTCTGAGATCTTTAAGTCTTTATACTTTGTAGATTCTTCTTTATTGACGTAGAATCTTTCTTTGAACTTTGTGTTGCTAAGATCTTTGGGGGAGCTATCATTTGCTTCAAGATGTATGTATGAGCATGTTGGAATCTACCATCTTGGAAGTGAGGTACCTGCGAGTAAATAGTTAGCAATAAAACAACCGGTACTTACAGATAAGGAATTAGAGCTCATCAACAGCATATTGTGAAGACTCCTTCTAATCCTTATCCAGGCCGTTCCCATATCAGATACTCCCGAAGGAGCTTACGAGACCTACTAAGTAGCTCAATGACTGGGTGAGTCGCTGGGGATCACTCCACGACTGTAGACCGCTATGGAACCACCGCAAACACTAAGCGTAACCCTTGTGGGGTTACCGAAGTGACCTGCTGTCAGGGCTGTTTGATGTTGACCCTGGCAGGATTTCCGTTCAATCACTGAGAAATACATTAGTAATCCTCTCATAAACGTTCTAGGCAGATTGCTACGATCTGCGAAGGACTCGATAATTTACAGCTGGTGTCCATTGATGTAGAACACCAGTTGTAGAAATACTAAGTGTTCCTAAGAGATCTTTGATGTATCTCAAGGCTCTAGACTCTATAAGTGCACACTTAGCTTTCCTATGCGGAGACTAGGGAGGGGTCTCCTGTTTCAATATCAACCGTCTCTAAGAGATTGGTCGATAGATTACACTGGTTCCCCGTGAGAATGAAACAAGCTCTTTTAAGAGAACTTGAGTGGTTAAGAAGGTTTAGTGCATTGCGTCACTGGGTCCATGACGACTTAATCTTCAATACCGGTGTTGTCTTTTGCAACAACCAGTAGCATACGTATTGAACCCGGTGTCTGCCCTAAAATTGAACATATGGAGGGCTATTTCTTTTCACCCTTTACTTTACTTTTTTTTTAATTCTTCAACTCCTTCTTTCCTTTTCATTCTTTTCTCCTTTTTTCGTATCATACCTAAGGACTTCTAATTCTAACTATGGGAGATGTCCTTGGGTAGATCCCTCCGGCTCTGGCGGATCATAGGACGGATATTCCTATCTTAATCACCTTATAACTCCGACAGTAGCCAAGAAACCTTTGATTGAAAAATCTCTCAAAGTGTTTGTGATAATCAAATATTTTGGTTAACACTTTGAGAGTTTTGTGTACACTTTTGAAGGGCTCCCCCTTCACATGTGCTCATAAGTATTTTAATAAATTTGCACATGCGGGAGGAGCAAGCCATTTTGAATTGATCCACTTTCCGCGAACAAGACCGATTCGAGACACGCTTACATCACTAGTTAAACTAGCTTGAAGTTATTACCCGGCCTGGTCAAGTCCACAGAAAGTTTCTCGAGACGGTACATTTCTACTAAGACTAATCCTTTTCAAGACACGCTTACGTGGTTAGTTAAAGAGATACATTGTCAGCTTTTAGGTGACAACTAGCTCTAGTAACTAACTTGATGTTATTACCCGTCGAGGATAAGTCTTTTCGATATTACTAACTTTTATTGTCTCGTCAATTCCTGGGTCAATTCTGAGTCTAGCTCGCACATGATACAACTTTTAGCTTTTACTACTTATATTTTAATCACTTTTCCATTTTCTCCCCCTTAAAAATAGCATATGAGATGTTGTTTTTGATAAACATTTGATTAAAATATGCCTTTTGAGTCTTATGGGGAGATTCACAAAGAACTTTTGATTTTAGAACAAAGTATTTTAGTTTTGACAAGTGCTCCCCCCTTATCTTATTTTTTTTTCACACATTTACTGTGTGTTTTCCTCCCAACCTGCTCTCTTCCTTCCCTCCAAATTCCCTCCAAAAAGTAGTTATTCCAATCAACTATTATCGTTTGACCATCACCAGTTGGATCACCATCACCATCACCATTCCAATCACCATCACTATTCCGATCACCATCACCGTTCCGATCATCATCTCATCATCACCTCCCTATCATTATCATCCTTTTATGTCTTCTTTAGATTTGAAAGAACCATTTGTTTCAGAAGCTGGTTTGATTGATATTGTTGCGGTTGATAATGTTGTTGATCGGTTGCTAATTATGTGGATCAAGTTGTTTAACATTCTTTTTTATCAAGTTGCACACCAAGTGTTTGATGAAATGTGTGAATGTAAAATATTTGATAATCTTGTTATCTGCTCCTGTAATTTTTCTTATTAATTAAGTTGTTAGTCAAAATTTTGTTTTTAACTGCATTGGAATGCTATTTTTATGTCTGAATGATGTTTTTGAATTTGCTCTCTATCGTATGTGTAGTATCACCAGTGATATCGTATGTGTAGCATACATTTAGTATCACCAGTGATAGTTGAAGTTGATTATTATAAGCTGGTTTAGTATCACCAGTGATATATGTTTAATATCACCAGTGATAATTGTTAGTCTATTTATTTATAAGTTGTTTATATTAAGATGTTTAATTTTCTTATATAATATTTTTGACATTTTGATGAGGATGAAAATATAAGTTTGTGAGGATAAGCTGTGAGTATAAGTTACTGATAAGTTATTAATTATAGTGTGATATTGCTTATTATTTATTAATTAAGGTGTAGCTTACAGTGTTTTGAAGTCTTTTCTGTTGTGTTCTATTTAAATGCTTACACGGCTACCAAAAAAGCTTATGGAGTTCTTGGCATTTTTCGTGTTGTTTCTGAGTTTAATGCTGAGTATGTAATGAAGATCATTATTTGATTTTACACTAAAGTATTAATTACGTACTTTTTATGTACAAGATGGTTTTTGTGCCTTTCACTGTAATAGACAAACACAATAAATGTTTTTGCTGATGGTATATGTGTAGTAACACTAGTGATATGTTTGATATATGTGTAGTATCACCAGTGATATGCTTGATATATGTGTAGTATCACCAGTGATATGTTTGATATATGTGTAGTATCACAAGTGATATACTTGATATATGTGTAGTATCACCAGCGATATGCTTGATATATGTGTAGTATCACCAGTGATATATTTAATAATTTGTTTCTTATTGTTGTAATTATTGATAAGTTGTCTATGATACTGGACTACTTTTGTAGACAACCTGAGAGAGCTAAAGTCAAAAGTTGAGACTGATTTGCCAAGTCTTCCACCCTGAAAAGTTTGTGATATTGTTCAATATTTTATGGGTATAAAGAATCTTCCTAAAGGACATAAGAATTACCGTATTAAGGGTGGACGTGAGAAAGCTATTGAGAAAAGTAAGAACCAAAAGAAGGGTTGTAATATTTGTAGTTTAATTGATCATAATAGACATGCTTGTCCAAACAAGGGAAAAGTTTCAAATGTCAATGGGGCGGCGGCGTAGTTGAAAGTGGAGGCGGTTTCTCAGTTGCTGCAATTGAAGTATTAGTTTGTTGATTGATTGATTTTTTTTACTGAATTGTTAGGTTTATTTAATAGCATTGCTAATTTTATCCTGTACTTGTATATCATTTGTGATACTATTATGTTTTGTTTTTTTTTTTTTTTTTTTTTTTTTTTTCCTGAATTGTTAGGTTTACTCAATAGCACAAGTAAAATAAAGCTTAACAAGTAAACAAAAAACCTATAAAATATACAAAATTTCACAAGTGATAATACAAATATCAATAGTGATAATACACATATACAATTCAACTTCAAATACCACTGGTGATACTACAGGTATGACACTTTTCACTTTTTATATTACCATATTAAACTAAATACCACTCAAAACTTTATCAAACGAATATTCACAAATCAAGATGGATTAAACAATTGCTCACTATGGCCCATTTCTGTGAGTTTGAATCTCTTGTGACAAATAACATGATTCAGTCAAACTAAATACCTACTATTGACTTCCAACTTGTCAACTATACACATTTATTAATAACCGTATAGATTAAAACATAACAACGCAACTGTTTTCATCAACTTGTTTTATTTACTTTTGTTCTTCAACAATCGTCCTCTTCATTGGTTCATCAACCAACACCTTCATTTTATTCCCAGATGCTTTCGGGGGAACCTTTGATATCACATGTGATATCACAGGTGATACCACCTGTGATATCACAGGTGATATCAAGTGAATCATAGGTGATTTCAAGTGATATCACTGGTGATATCACATGTGTGTCAACTTTCTTCTATTTGTTGAATCAATTGTGGTGGTTGAGGAACTTGTGATATCACAAGTGTTTGAGCTTCTTCAATTTGGTTGTGGAGATGTTGTGCTTTCTTCAACGACAATTGCACTTGTTGATTCTTTTCGTTTGATGAGGCTGTTTTTTGCACAGGTCTCATTCAAATCTGCATCAAAATATTTTCATAATTTTTGTTAGTGTACGAATAGTTCATTTGTTTTCAATATCATATGTCAAACAAATAACTATTTGTTATTACAATAGATATTCTACCAATCAACAATAATTTAACTTTTATATCACATGTAATACACTACCAGTCAATATTGTTTTCAAATACCGCAGTAAAACCTTTTGAAACATGCACAATCATTAAACATACAAATCCACCACAAATCAAATAGAAACATCACAACATATCTTTTGTTCTGTTAAACCTAACTTTTAATCTCTCGTATTATCACATAAATCATCACAACATCACAAATTATCAAAAATTAACTAGTAAAACACAATAATAATGATTCTATAACAGTAAAAACTAAAGTATTCGTTGTTTTAGATGTCGATATCTTCATTTTCTATTTGCTTATGTGATTTGCACGGTTAAGTCAAATACAAATATCACTAGTGATAATACACATATACTGTTCAACTTCAAATATCACTTGTGATACACACGTACACAGTTCAACTTCAAATATCACTGGTGATACTTTTCAGTCACACATTTCATCAAACACTTGGTGTGCATCCATGTATGCAAAGTTTTTTACTCAGAAACTCAACCAAATATAAACACTAAAAAACACGACCAATAAAACAACTAAATAATTAGTCAGAAGCATCATACCTTCATCCCGAGATTCAGTAGGTTCATTTTGAACTAGTTTTTTTGGTGGATCTGGTTGTGCACTCAATGATTCTTCTATTTTTGTGTTTAATTGATGATTTGAACGGTTAAAATCGGTTGATTTTGAGTGTTTGTTGCAGTTTTTAATGGAGGTTAGAGAGAGAAAGTTGGATTTTTGGATACAGATTTTTAGTGAAAGTGAGAGGTGTAGGGGTGAGGTTGGTGGGGTAAGTTTCATGAATTGGCAGAAGTGGTCCCTCCGTGTTTTTTATTTTTAAATCTTGTCTCTTTGATCCGACGGTCAGGAATTGTCCAATGGTATGTAGATTTTTTTGGTATCTAAAATAAAACGCCTCATGTAACATACAGATTTCCAGAATTTGTATGTTTCAATTTATTCCGTCGTGTAACATTTGGAATCTAATGATGTATTTGGTAGTTTGATCCAGAGAAAAAATAAGGGTTTTTAATATGATGTGATAAAAGAATGTATTATCAAAATTGTGAAACGTGGCAATATGACGTCAGTTTATGACGTCAGAATTGAGGGGAGTGCCATTCAAAAAACTTTTCATTTAATATATATATATATATATATATATATATATATATATATATATATATGGTGAGGATCAGGTACGTTTTTGTCTTTTAGTGCGGATGGTACGGATGAATCTCAGCCCTCCATCTAGTCAACCATCTGAAAAAGGTGGAGTGGCAATATCGTAAATATCTCATCTTTTTTTAGAATCGTTACTATTGTATTAGTTTTTTTTCTGAAAAAAAATTATAAAAAATCTGAAAAAATTAAAAAAATAAAGAGGACAACAAATAATTAAAAATCGCTGAAAAAAATTTCAAAAAAAAATCGTTTTCATCGTTAAAAGTATTGTGATATTAGCGTATGATTTTGACTTTTTTACAAAAGTCAAGATCTGATCTTGACTTGTGTAAAAAAGTCAAAATCAGATTCTGATATCACATAAACTTTTTTACTATCGTATTAAAAAAAATCAAGATCAGGATCAGATTCTGATATCACATAAACTTTTTTACTATCGTAATAAAAAAAGTCAAAATCAGATTCTGATATCACATAAACTTTTTTACTATCGTAATAAAAAAAGTCAAAATCAGATTCTGATATCACATAAACTTTTTTACTATCGTAATAAAAAAAAAGTCAAAATCAGATTAAGGATCGCTCAAAAGTTCTCACATAATATTGTTAATATCACGGTAGAACTCATAATATGGTTAATATCACGGTAGCACTCATAATCAAAAAAACAAAAAGTTCTCAGAAAAATCTGAAAAAATAAAAAAATGAAAGAAGATAACAATATTAAGGATCGCTCAAAAGGAAAAAAATTAAAAAAAATCATTTTCATTAAGAATATTAAGAAGATAACAATAGCGCTAGATCTTGACTTTTTTAAAAAAGTCAATATCAGATCTGGATTGGACGGATCAGATCAATCCGCACGTCCGCACTTAAAAATTGTATCCGCACGTGATCCTTACTCTATATATATATATATATATATATATATATATATATATATATATATAGCGGATAGCTTGGCTACTTTTGTAGCTAATTGGATACAATCCTTCATAAAAATATACACACAATGAATCAAGGACCTACAGTTTTTAGCATAAAATTGTAGCCAATTGGCTACAATTAATTGTAGCTAATATATATATATATATATATATATATATATATATATATATATATATATATATATATTTGACGACGGCACTACATTTTTTTGTGCCAAATGTTACAGCCAAAATGTGATGTCATGGGATTTCTGGTGCTATGGAGATTTTTGCTGTCGTAGCATCACTTTTTCTCCACGGTATCACCTCCACGACACGAGAGTATCGAATGCTCTTAAAGCCAAAAACAGAAAATAAGAAGAAACATAACAAAAAGACATACTACTAGAGTATCAGTATTCTAGTACCATCAAACATAGGTACGTTGTGTTCTAGGCCCATTCTGTGTTGGGATTAATAGGATCTTAAGGCAAACCTTAGTTATATATTGTACACATATGCATTCTAACAAATTTGCTTGATGCCTCTCCAAAATCAATCTCGTTATTTTCAGGTAGGTGTATCATGACTTCTATATGCTATCTCTCGTCATTTCTCTGACACGATTGGGTATTATTGTTGTGTGTATGTACGTTCAGACACCCCTTAGTTATCAAACTTTTTAAAACTGTATTACTAATTTTAGCTAGATTTCAACACACTTGCACCACATGTAGACTTTCGACTTGAACCAATTTCGCATAACATGCAGTAGCACTCCCATAAACAAGCCCAGTTACATATATATAACAGATTACGTTGTTTGATATATGTTTGAACTTACTAAACTAAATAAGGCTGTTTGCATAATATGTAAAGTAGTTTGTTTAGGCTGTTTGCATAATATGTAAGTAGTTTTTTTTTTATTTTTTTATTTTTTTTTTAACATGCACCACTCCCATAAACAAGCCCAGTTACATATATATAACAGATTACTTTGTTTGATATATGTTTGAACTTACTAAACTAAATAAGGTTGTTTGCATAATATGTAAAGTAGTTTGTTTAGGCTGTTTGCATAGTAAGTAGTTTCTTCGACTTCCTCTTCCTCTTCCTCTTCTTCTTCTTGTGATGCAAATAAATTGGTTTTCGGTTTTGGGAAAACCGGTTATAAAAAAACCGGTTTTCCTAAATTTGGGTTTTTTTTGTTTTTTCCGAAATCGGTTTTTTTCGGTTATAATTGTTTGGAATCGGTTTTTTTCGTTTATAAATGTTCGGAATCGGTTTTTTTATCGGTTTCTTATCGGTTCGGTTTTTTTCGGTTCTAAATGTTCGGAATCAGTATTTTTATCGGTTTCTTACCGGTTTGGTTTTTTTTGGAATTTTACTAAAAACTTCGAACATTTATTTAATAAATTTGTTAATTATCCAACATTTAATTAAACAATACACCAGAAACATACTGAACAAATACAATCATAACTTTTTATTTGCACCGGAAACATATTAAAAAAACTCAATTTATAACATGAGCAACACAACGGGATTGAAAACGTCTATAGGGGTATTTCACCACGTTGTCGTAATATATTTTCAAACATCATGCAAGTAGAATTCCACCTAGTATTATTATCATAGCAAGGTCCTAGGGGTATTTCACCACATTGTTTACAAAACGTCTATAGTTCATTTGTCGTTCGTTGCTCGAACTATCTATATTTACTAATAAACCCCTAAATTTCATCTTTAGACTATCACATATTTTTAATGCCGCTTGCATGGATAAATTTATAACATGAGCAACACAACGGGAATGAAAAAAAGCACCATCTAAAACGGGTTTTATATGTAATTTTAACAATTACATAGCTCTAGTATTATTAGATGCATTATCTAGTGAAATTGTAAAAACTTTATCATCTAAATTATATTCAATTAAAGTGTCATGTAAAACTTTTCTTAAATTAGATCCCGAATGAAGATAACCAAATAGTTTAAAAGCAATTGTCTGTTTCATTAATAACCAAGATTCGGGATTAAACCAGTGAGCCGTAACGTCGAGATAAAAATTTGCCGTACCATGTGGTGCGGTTCAAGTATCCGTAGTTATAGAAACACCATATTTATATTCACGAAAACCATCAATAATATCTTTTTTAGCCGTTTTCCATAATTTATAAGCATCACTTCTAAGAGTAGTACAACTTACTTGTTGATACCGCGGTTGTAGCCTCCTTTTGATGATCTCCGTAAGCTTCTCGTTGTCGAAATGGTTGAATGGAAGGGCTCGTTGAATGGCAAACTTCGTAAAATCAAGTCGAAGCTCATCATTATCATATATAAAAACTTGGCCATCCACACTAATAGTACCTTGTGACGTATCGTTTTGGCTAACCGCACTACAACCGTTCTTATGAGTCCTTAGTGTAGTGTTAGACGAGGGGTTATAAAATTCCCACATTTCTTACAACGCGCCTTTTCCAACCCATCATTCATAATACACAAATCGTAATTAGACCAAACATCCCCTTTTCGTTGAGTTGGTCTAATTCGCACAACATCATCATTTGTGTAAACTTTTCATGCATTTCTAGTTCTAACGGAGGCATTAGTGGAAGCTTGTTGTGATTGTGGGTTTTCTATTATAGAGGGATTAGAGAGATTAGAGTATATATATAAATATTAGAGAGATATAAGAATGTTTTTATGTGTTTTCAACATAACTCATTACATATATTTATACTACAAATCCATGGCATAAAATTATCAAAAAAATACAAAAAATAGAAAAGAAAAAAAAAACGGTTAAAACCGGTTAAATCCGATTTTTTTTTAAACGGCTAGTTTGACCGGTTTTTTAACCGGTTAAAACCAGTTTTTCGATAACGGCTAAAAAACTGGTTAAAACCGGTTATTTGAAAAAACCGGTCCACATATGAAACTGAAAACCAGTCTAACCGGTTCGGTTAAAAAATAACCGGTTTAATTTTAAAATTGATTACGGTTTAACCGACCGGTTAAAAAAACGGTTTAGAGTTGCATCTGTAAATCTTTTTGATTCTTTGATTCACCATATATGTTTGTAACTCTTGAGTGTTAGAAAATATTAGCAACAACACGGCCCATTATACATTTATACGATTCCCCCTGCCTTGTTCAGTTTCATACTTCGACTAACTACGGGTATGCGTGATTTTGTTTCTTTCGACTAAGTAGAGGCATGCGCGATTTTGTATCTGTTAGTAATCAAAGGACAAAGAAAAAAACAGAATCAACAAACGAAGTGATTCATATTGCCAAACAAATTCAAATGTATCAAATTCTAATTTAAAGTTACGAAAAATCATAATTACATTGATTACTATTTATAAGAAAACGAATGACCTAAAAATATTATGAAGTACCAAACTTTAAAACAACTCAAATTAGAAAACATACAAAACGTAAATAACAAATTTACCAAATACTTTAGAGCACTGTTGCAAAACAAGGCCTACAAGGCCGATTAATCACCAATTAGGTGCTACAAGGCCACTAACCTTTACGATTTGTGTAAATCGGTCAAATAACTCGGTCAACCATGGTCAACGACGGTTAATGACTGTCAACGGTGGTCAAACTTGTCTGAAACCTTTAAACCTTGCTAGAAATACCCAAAACTCGCCGTTAAATTGTTTAATAAGTTATACTTGTTGTTTACATCTATTTCAAGATGTTTTTTTAAGAAAAATATTGCAGTAATACCTAAAATTTTCCAGAAATATCTAAAATTTACCGGAAATACATAAAACTTGTCGAAAATACCAATCCGATTAATCCCGCCTAGATCGATTACAAACTACAGGGGGGTTGACCGCCCAACTACCGATTCACGATTTTTGCAACCTTGCTTTAGAGCTTAAGTCACTTTTCTAGCAATCTCCACTATGAATTGAACTCCCCAACATGTCACAAACCAAATTCAAATGTCCAAACGCTCGAGATACTAACCTAATTCAAACAGACGATCGATTCCAAAACAAATGTCGGTGACTTCAAACTGAACAATAAAAATAACCGAAAACTTCAAAACGGTCACCCATACCAAAAATAAATCATCTCAAATGATCTTTAACAAAGACAAATCAAATTCAAGCAACCAACTTCAATAGCCCGAAAATAGAAGATCCAAAATTTTCGAATTGACAAATATCCAACGATCGAATAAATCCTAACGACCTGATAATAATATAAAATCTACAAATAGCAAATCGATCTACGAATACGAAATGCAAATTCTAGTGACTCTCTAATGGGTTTCAATGTAGACTTTGAGAAAGCTTTTGATTCCTTGAGGTAGGATTATCTGGATTCGGTTATGGAAAAGCTCGGGTTTGGTTCTAAGTGTCGTTTTTGGATCCTTGGTTATTTCTCTAAAGCTCATTCTTCGGTCCTAGTTCATGGGTCCCCTACTTCCGAATTTGAGATATTTAAGGGGCTTAGGCAAGGTGCCCGCTTTCTCCTTGTCTTTTTATTCTAGCTATGGAAGGTTTGCATGCGTTATCTTGTTAGGCTGAGGAGATGGGATTAATTAAAGGTGCTATTTTTTTATCGTGATAATATGAATGTTTCTCACCTCATGTACGATGATGATGTCATTATCTTAGGAGAATGGTCTTGGATAAATGCCCATAACCTTATTGGCATGCTTCGTTGTTTACTTTTAGTCTCTAAGTTAAAATTTAACATACATAAAAAGTAATGTCCTAGGTGATTGTGTTTTCGATATGGAGGTTTCTAATATGGCGTATCTTATTGGTTGGGTGCCCGGGGGGGAGGGGGGAGGGGAAAAAATTTCTTTTGATACCTTGGAGTTTCGGTTGGATGTAATATGGCTAGGTGCTCTAATTAGAAGACCATAATTCAGAAATTTGCAGCTAAGCTTTCGTTATTGAAAGCTCGTCTTCTCTCAGTTGGCAGTCGCCTCACCTTAATCAGGTCAGTTCTTAGGAACCTTCCTACATATTACATATCGTTATACAGGATGTCGGTTCAAGTTCAGCAAATTCTTGAATCAATCCGTAAAAATTTCTTTATTTGTGCTAACCAAGGAGAAAAAAAGATTACTTGGGTGAAATGGAAAAATGTTTGGTCAGCAGAAAGTTTGGAGGTCTTGGGATCGGTAGCATTTATGGTCTTAATATAGGTCTCTTGTTCAAATGGATTTGGAGGCTTTTGAGTCATCCCTCTGATCTTTGGGCTCATGTTGTTATCAATATTCATGGGCCCTTTGGAGGTATTTTCAATGATCACACTCGTAGCTCTAATCCGAGTCCGTAGAGTTCTATTTTGAAGTTGGTTAACAATATTAAGAGGAAAGGTTATTGATCTTTTGTCCATATGTTCTCGTAAGACATTTGGTGCGGGGATAAACCGTTAAAATTGCAATTCCCTCGTATTTTCTTGTTTGATACTGATAGAGAATGCCTTGTGATAAACTGGATTTGTCTTCATGATTGGACCTCGGTCTTTAGACGTGCTCCACGAGGTGGTGCTGAGTTGGTTCAACTTGAAGCTCTACAAGCTGTCATTGGGGATGTTGTCTTAACTGATCATTGCAACTCGTGGAAATGGTCGTTAGATGTTTCAAGAGGCTTTACAGTCGCTTCTGTGCGACACTTCATGGATGATCACACTCTATAGGTTGGGCTTGATGTACTTGATGGAATAAATGTATTCCCATTAAAGTCAACGTTTTTATATGGAGAATGACACTAAATAAACTCCCATCCTGGCTTAATTTGCAACGAAGAGGTATTGTTAGATCAGTTCTATGCCCCATTTGTCAAGATGATGTTGAATCGTTTAATCATATTTTCTTTAATTGTGAAATGGCAAAAGATCTGTGGGACTTATTGGCTAAATGGTGGGATTTAGACATCCCGGTTTGTGCTAATATCTCGGAGTGGTACTCTTGGCTTGACTCTTTGCACATTTCTATCAAGGTACATTCGTTCCTTGAGGGGGTGGGTGGTACTCTTTTATGGTCTATATGGAGCTTTTGTAATCGTTTGATTTACTCTAATCCTCCTCCTAAGAAGGCGATGCTTTGGGATTCTATTGTTTCTCAATCTTTCTTATAGATTTCAGATTTTCAGCTAGAAATCCTAAGTTTAAGTTTAATTGGTTAGGTTGGTTACAAAACCTTGTAATTTTCATTAATTCTTTGTAATTTCTAGTTTCCGCTAGCTTTTAAAAATGTCGCCGTTCTAAAAATAAAATAAAATAATTTAATAATCATTCTAATGAACCGCTTGTATGACAAGGATCATGGTCCAAATCCGAATACAAATACCTAAATAACTTGATCGTAGATTAGTATTCAAACAAACGGCTAATCAGAAAACCTAAACGAATCAATTCTAGTAGCAACACAATCAAACAAATAAAATCCTTGAACCAAAATCTTCAAAAGAAACCACAAGACCATTACATAAGGCCCAAAAGGCCTACAAGGCCTAATAACAAACAAAATTACCCAAACACTAATCGAATCGAGTCCCAAACACACAATCGCTCGGTCAAATTCCAAAAGGGGTCTTTTTCTTTATGACTCAATGAACCTTGCTCTGATATCTCTTGTTAGTAATCGAAAGACAAAAATAATAAACAAAATCAATAAAAAAAAACTAAAGCTTTATTCAAATTACCAAACAAATTCAAACGATACAAATAAACCAAATTCTAATTCAAATGTACAAAGAATTATAGCGTCATTCATCCCAATTTATAAGAAAATAATGACCTTAAAATGTTATCAAATTCAAAACAAACTCAAATTAAGAAACATACCAAAACATATAATTAATCATTAATAAATTAATTTGTATTTACTTAGAGTTGGAATGCAAACATACCAAAACTAAAAAACCAAATTTATCACACGCCCATTAGAGTTTTAATCACTTTTCTAACATTGCATTCTAAAGTTTGAAACCAAGTATAAAATTTGCCCTTCACGAATAAGCCCTCCACGAATACAAAAATTTGCCCTTCACGAATAAGCTGAACAGGTAAAAACCTCATCCTCCTAGGCTATAATTCATGCTATTGTATTCACAATTTTTGCCTATGAAAGATATTTCAGACCTTGTCAAGCATCCTGTTGTATTAGCTTCTCCAGGTAATTTGCAAGGCATGCACTAAGAACTTGCACCAAGTACACCCTAGGAAGTTAACTTAACTGTCTTAACTTTACCTTCGTTTAGCAAGACAACACATTTTCTTTTAGTATTTTATATTACTCATAATATAGAGAAAAACACTAACAAAGCAAAAAGAAACAAAACACAAGTACAACATGTCACGTTATTAGCTGTTATCTTAAAAAGTATGAGATGTGATCAACCTATATACCTTATACGACATGTAATCAAAAAGTTACTTCGTCCGAAAATTCCATCTTTCCATTTAAGAAATTGTTCACTTGTTATTTCAACCCGTCAAAAACGAGTTTGATGGTTGAAGATATTTGATTGGTTTAATGTAATGATCTCAATTTTCTTAGATTAGCTGTTTTTTATCCACAGGTAGTAATTTTAAGACACAGGTAATTATTTTATAATCCATCAAATTTGTATTAAGGGTGTGTTTGGCTAATCTTATTTAAAATATTTAAACCTTTTTAACTAGTAGCTTACTTATGGATCAGGAGATAGTATTTGGGTAAGTTTGCGTGGTATCAAAATGTAGCAATGGTCGTGACTAAAAGTGACCAACACTCAATAGTGATTGAACAACTAGGGAAACTTGAAGATAAAATTGTAAATTATCATAAACCCTTGCAAAATAAGCCCAAAAAAAAAAAAAAAAAAAAAAAAGGCTAGTTGAAAGGAGTTTATTAGAAACAGTGTATTGCGTACATAAGCTAATAAGTTTGAGCTGTTTGGCTCCATACTCAATAGCTTATTGTGTTTTGAAAATACAATAAGCCAATAGGCTACTGAAAAGTAGCTTACTCAAACACTCCCTAAACTGAAATAGAAGCATACAAGTGAGTATGATCGGATTTGCTGTATACAGCTGACGATGATCTTCCAAGATTACAACTTCACATCGTTTAAACATACAACATCAAAAAATCAACACAAAAGCACCGATACAAAGACTCAAAAAGAAGAAACAAAATCAAAAGGCGATACTATTTACATTGAGCAAATATATAACGATAAAAACACAGTACCTTTATCTATCGACCATCAGCCGAATTAAAGGAATCAGCAAATCCAGTAGGTCTAGCAGGAATACTACTCTTGCTATCATCAAGATCCACATAGCTACTATCTTTCCCTTCTGCTTCTTGCCATCCTTTGACCATTTGAGTTAACGGAAGACTATAATCAATACCGCAATATTCCTCGGCCTCATTTTCCATTGGTTTCCATTTCTCCACAAGTGGTGACAACACGTTAACAGCGTGTCCCATATCAGGCCGCTGACCAGGCTCCCTAGCTGTACAATGTCCTGCCAGATCAGCTATGACAGAGATTGTTTCAAATGTTTCTTCATTTGCGTTAAGAGAAGGGTCTACTGCAGCCATTAGTTTCTCTTTGTTTGATCTAATGCTCCAAAACCATGCTGCTAGGTACTGACTTTCCTCAGGTCGGTCTTCATCTAACGCCATTAAACCGGTTAATAGCTCCATAAGGACAACACCGTAGCTAAAAACATCGGCCTTTGTGGTAATTTTACCTGTCACTGAAAACAGATGACAAATATTCAATTATAGAACTAACATTAACATAATGTTTAGATTAGCTATAGTTTTTTATATGGGTTCCTCTCTTTATAAGCAAAGGTTGTGAATATTTTTTGGGTATCTTGATACTGGAACGGAAATGGAAGGAAACATAACTAAAGTTGACGATTTAGACCCATCAAAAGAATCACGTCCAGCGAGTACTATAAAATAAATTAGCTTAGAAAGAAATAGGTAGAACGGGTCAAACTGGTCGAAAGTTGCTCGAAGTGTATATTTTTTATTGGCAAATTACATAAAGAAGGTAACCAATTTGTCCAAAAACAATGGAACTTTAAATAACAGACATATCATCACCTGCCAAGTCGATTACCGCAGATCAAAATTTTTGAAATTTGGTACCTTATATTACAATTTTGAAAGTTTGTTCTGGTTAAAAAAAGTGAAGTGTCTTTAAAAAACTTGGAACGAAGTTTGAGTGAACTCAACCCAACCCGTTTGATCCATACAGACCTAAACAACCTTTGACCAGTTACCCCATCCCAACCATTTTTTTTCAACTCTAAATATATGTAAAAGAAAAAAGGTTACCGGCATATTCAGGAGCAAGGTATCCAAACGTCCCAGCTAGCCGAGTAATCACAGACTTCTCACCATCAGGAGCAAGTTTGACCAACCCAAAGTCAGAAACTTTGGCTCTAAAATCATCACCAAGTAAGATATTAGACGATTTAAGGTCTCTGTGAATAAAGCTCTGATGAGCTAAAGTATGAAGATATTCCATCCCTCTAGCCACATCCAAGGCAATATTTAACCTTCTTTTCCAAGAAAGCGGTTCCAATTTAAAGTTATTCCAGTGAAAAAGATGCCTACTTAAAGCCCCTTGAGGCATGTACTCGTAAACAAGAATTCTTTCAGGCCCTTCAGCCGAATACCCTAAAAGTGACACCAAATGACGATGTCTAACCTTTGAAAGAACCGCAATTTCGGCTTGAAATTCATCCAAAGCTTTATTGCTTATAACACCAGACTCCATTCTTTTCACTGCTATTTTAGTACCATCGTCTAATTGGCCTTTGTAAACGACACCGAAACCACCACGACCGAGCTCATTCTCGTGCGCAAAGTTTTTAGTAACGTTTCTTAGAACTTGAACCGAAATGATCAAGTTTCCAGACTCGATAACATGAGATTCACCCCCTGCACAGCCCATTTGACGAACCGAACCACTGCCTAAACTCGTTTCTGTGTCATTGGCAATTGCAATCTTGACCACGTTATCTGAGTCAGACGGGTCCCGGGGATGAATAACGAGGGAGCCTGTTGGTTGACTTGTGTCGACTTTTTTCTTTTTACATAAGTAAATACATAAAGGCACAATTAAAAGAAGTAAACTAGCAAAAACCGCAACAGGAGCAACAATTGCAACTATATTGAACTTCTTTGAATGCTCCTTCATAGGCATAACACCATCACCAGTCGAGACATTACTAGGTTCGTTTGTACTAGGTTTTGCCCCAGTGTCTGTTGAAGTTGACGATTGATGGTCATCTGGTGGTGATCCAGTTGGTGAACTGGTTATAGGACTTGGGGCTTTCGATGAATTTGATTGCAACAACGGGTTTCCAGTTAACACAAGTTTCATATCAGGACTAAAATCAGGCATAGGAGGTGAAATATCATTGTTACTCAAATCCAACATAGTCAAAGACTTCAAATTAGTCCAATTCGACGGAATTGCACCCGTTAGCTTATTCGAACCCAAATCAATTCTAGTCAAAGAATCAATTCTCGCAATCGAAGGACTCAAAGTTCCCGAAAGATTAAACTTTGCCAAATGAATCCCATTCACCTTTCCGTCGGTACAAGTCAATCCAACCCAAGGACCTCCACACGGGTCATTACCAGACCAACTTGAAACAAGCCTCGAAGGGTAATTCAAATCGTCTAAAAATTCCAACAATGCATTAACTTCTGGCGCACAAGGAACACCAGGATCCTCTACACAAAACTTATTAGCCGAGAAAGTAAAATTCACAGCATTAAATTTAGGCACACTACCCATAAACTGATTGTTATTCAAATCCAACTTATCCAATTTTAAACTAGCTAACCCATCAGGAATCAAACCAACAAGATCATTACTATTAACATCAAAATCCTTCAACTGAACCAACCCGCCAATATTTTCGGGTATCTTACCCGAAAAATGATTCCCATGTAACCATAAACTAGTAAGTGACATCATGCCACCAACAACATCAATCCCACCACTCATCTTTTCACCAGACTGACCATTTAACCACAATATTCTCACACTAGACTCATTAAAAGAACTAGGAATCCCACCCGAAATTCGATTCAACGATAATTTCACGACTTCTAGAGACGACATACTTCCTAGGAAATCAGGAACATGTCCAATAACATTACAACTCATCAATGACAAGTTCCTTAACTGAACCGAATCTTGTAGATCATCAGGAATACTCCAACCACTAGTCACATTTATAGGATTGTTATCTAAAGCCATAACTTCTAAACTATCAAGACCTTTAAAAAAATCTACAGGTATTGAATCAAACATATTATAATCCAAATAAGCATATCTTAAACTAGACAAACCATTTAAAGATGGCAAAGATCCACTAAACTGGTTTTTTTGCAAACCTAAGTTACTTAGCATAGATAACTTATTTAAATTATATGGTAACACACCTTTTAAGTTCATACCTTGAACTTGAATTTGTGTAACTCTTGTTTGTGAACAAAATATATGTGGCCAACGAGGGGGCCCACATGGATCATTTCCATTATCTGGCCAGTTTAACAAGTTTGCATTTGTTAAACCTTTTTTAAACTGGTTTAATATAGCTAGATCATTAGGATCTGTTAGACTATAAACTATGGAAATGAGACAAGTGTAGAAAAGGGTGACAGTTATTATGGGCTTCATAGGAAAATGGGAATAACTATAAATGTATGTCATGGTGCAAGATCAAGAGCATTAAGGTTTAACGGTGAAGTGGAACTGTGGAAGTGAAGAGTCTTGAAGACATGATGTGGAAGAAAGATGGGATATGTGAGTGTAGTTGTACTATTGGAAGGTGGAAATTATATAAAAATGTAATACGTGTAATGTAGTGGGATTTGGAAGATATGACACTCAAGATGTTTTTTTCTTCTTCCAATTTTATATTTTACTCAGCGAAAATTACTGACATACCCCTGGATGAAGGGGTGTGTCCCAAAGTACCCCAACCTAGCACCGTTTTTCAAAATGCCCCAACATTACCCTAAAAATCGTACGCGACATGTGGGGATCACAGGTGTCAACATGCTGGGCTCGGGACAAAAAAATATATATATATATATATATTATGCATGTCGCGTATATATATACGCGACATATATATATACATACGCGACATGCCATAAATTTATGAAGGATGATTGACTTTTTGAACCCACCATATTTGACTTTGTGTGATGAATAACCATATTTCTTGTTAAACACCAAAAAACTCACTTCTTGCAAGTGTACTTTATTCACTTTTGTATTGTCACAAGAACGGAGGTTGATTTGCTACAAAAAGTCAAACACAATGGTTTGAGACGTCAACTGCTCCTCTAGGAAGCTTTCAAGTCCAATAAGAGGAAATGGGCTCCTCGAGTAAATGGTTGTGATCACCCTTCTGAAGCACCAAATTTTGGGTTTCATGCCCGTGACATTGGAGAAAACGGTGGATTAACTACAAAAGTGGGTGAGATTTCATCAAGATTCTTACTTGGTTTCCTTTTCTCGCCCTCTGCCACTGCCTCAGTCAACTGTTTGACTTCGTCTTCGAGGAAAACTCTTAATGAATCACATTGCAACATCTGTCAGTTCATATCCCCACCAATGGCTATAGAGGCTTCTGTACCATGCAACATAGCAACACATATGGAGAAAGCTTGCAATGAGCTTAGTTTCGCATGGAAGTCAACTGCATACTGTCTCACCATAAATTTATGGCATGTCGCGCATGTATATATGTTTAACAAGAAATATGATTATTCATCACACAAAGTCAAATATGGTGGGTTCAGAAAGTCAATCATCCTTCATAAATTTATGGCATGTCGCATATGTATATATATATATGTCGCGTATATATATACGCGACATGCATAATATATATATATATATATATATATATATATATATATATATATATATATATATATATATTTTTCCTGAGCCCAGCATGCTGACACCTGTGATCCCCTCATGTCGCGTACGATTTTTAAGGTAATGTTTGGGCATTTTGAAAAACAGCGCTAGGTTGGGGTACTTTGGGACACACCCCTCTATGCAGAGGTATGTCAGTAATTTTCGCTTTTACTCATTTACTGACACTAGAAAACCACTCTGACTTATCTAATCTATTAAACAAAGAAACATTATTTTCCACTTGCAAGCAAAAGTTAGATAAGTTAACTTTTGTTTAAGTGGGTTTTGGGTAATGATGAACTTAAGACTAGCAGTAATAAGAGTATTGCACGCGTCTTCCGGCTCTTAGTCTCATCATGGACTAAACGTTCAGTAAATATTTTATTAACAGTTTGGAAAAAAGTTCGTTTAAGTTCGTTTACTTATTAAAAGAAAAAACATGAACAATATTTTACATTCATTTAGTTAAATAAACGAATATGAACAAAAGTCGTGTTCGTTCATTTATGTTCGTGAACGTTCGATTATGCGTTCGTTGATGTTCATTTAGAAGGGTGGCAGTGGGGGCGGCATCACCAATCGGCATGGTGATGCCGGCGGTGGACACCGCCGCCACCCCACCGGCATCCTCATCGGCAAGACTTGAGCGGCATATATTGCCTCCGAAGCATTCTCGTTGCATGTGTAAAATATGACCGTTGCCATTAAATGCATTATGCATGTATACTATTGGTGGAAAAGTTGGGAGGTATGAAAAAGGCATGGTTGCCACTAAAATGGGGTTGGGAGGTATGAAAAAAGTATGAATTAGGTGAAATGAGGTGGAATGATATTATTGGTGGATTTCGGAGGTATGGATGTTTTCGGAATCATGACTGCTAGTGTCCTTATGTTCATGTATTTATTTATATTCGTATATCATATCTTCTAATTGTATAATTTTAAAATTAGTTTGTTTAAACAAAACAACACTTATAAAACAATATTAGATGCATAATTTAATAAAATTTATGTTTGTTTGTCTATGTTCAATTGTTTATGTCCGTTTAGCGTTCGCTTAGTATCTTAATAAACGGACATAAACGAACAAAACAACTCATTTTCTTACTAAACGAACATGAACAAAAAAATTCGTCCGTTTAAGCGTTAGGGTTCGTTTATTGTCCGGTTAAAATTAAATGAACGAACATGAACAAGGCTTTGTTCGTGTTCGTCTGGTTCATTTACAGTCTTATATGGAGGACGCATCATTCATGCAGAAGATCGAGTTGTGAGAGGAGTTGTGTGTTGTTTTGTATGTGTGATCTTTTAGTTTTTGTTGGGTATATATTTATGTTTAACTAGGGTATGTTTTAGTGGTGATAGTTTTTATGTGATTACATTATGTTGTTGAGGGAAGGGATCCAGTAAGAAGAAAAACTAAAATAGGAAGAATAAGAAGGATTTCTAGCCACACATTTCAAATAGAAGGGAGAATTTTAAAGGGAGATGCATCCATTTTTGTAGATGCATCTAAAATGAGTGGTTGTGGTTCCTTCTTATCATTCTTATTTTAATTATTCTTCTTATTTGATTCTAACTCTATGTTGTTGATGATGATGATGATGATGTTAGTTTTAAAGAGAGAAACTGACGTGACATTGATATGCCGATAATTATATTGGTTGTGATAACTCTTAATTGCCACTGTCGTAAGTTATGAGCTTAAGAATATCGCGTTTTACCATGTTCTTCAACCTCGTGCATTTTTTCCCCTTTTATTAGAACTTATAAGATCACATGAATGAATTAAATTATGTTAACTATTAATTTAGTTTATTACTAGTTTTAGATCTTCGTTCACGCACAAGATTTTAGATTTACTTTTTGTTAGATTAGGCTTTGACTTAAATTTTGTTAGATAAATGGTTGTTGAAAGTAAATATAGTAACATTGTTAATAGGTATCTTTTAGCATGTTGAGTTGACACTTAACACAAAGTAAATAGTAAACATATAGACATATAGACTAAATTATGACAACTGTCAGTAGTAAATTTTTACCACCTATCCTAAATTAAACTCATTAATTTACCTTTAATTACCTAATATTTCCTCTTATTTAAATACGCTCTAGTATCCAATCTTGAATCAAACCATCCACGCTAAGAGCATTGGGTATCGTCGTGCCAAAAATGTGGCGCCGCTCTCCAAAAGTATTGTCACGTCAACAAAACAATGAACGGCACCAGAAACCTTTTGGCACCACATTTTGTGCGGTTAGTGTTGGCACCAGAAAATATGGTGCCATTGGGGTAAACGTTGTGTTATGGGTCCATACATATCCCACTAAATAAAAAAATAATAAATAAAAGTAAATAAATAAATAAATCCCAACCGCGTGGGCTGGTATTTACCAGCCAAGCCTCAATGGTACGAGACATGATATAGTGAGCCATTCGATTTTTGGGCTAGTAGAATGGCACCACACTTTGGCACCACCGTACCCCCAGCTCTAATGCAAATAGAAACACACACATAATTATTAAGTCTCACCCTTTAATAAATACAATGTCAATCAGAATAAGACATTGTAAAAAAGAGAACAAAATGGTGGTTGAAATTGGTTTTAAATCTGCTTTTGATTTTGTCAATCTTTCATTTAGGTTTAAGTAAGATGCTTCTCTACCAATTCAGGTATCTTCCTATTCATTTTGTAAGATTTTGTGAAATTTTCTTGATAAAAATTTAATTACGGAGTATTTTCGATGTTTCTATATGAAGGCATCGGATGAACAACTCGTGTTCTCCATTGGAGTCAAATTTGATCCATTTGATGTCGAGCTGTTGGAGCATCTAGCTGAAAAATTGTGGAGTTGAGAATGAAAATCCATATTTATATATCAAAGTGTTCATACTAACACTTGATGTGGTTTCAAGCACAACCAAAGTTTATCGTTTAAAATAGAATATCAAAGAAAAAACTAATTTCAAACTTGAACTATCCATGCATGACGTAATATGCGTTACTGAACATCGCTTTTCTGGTTATTTACATGTCTTTGTTGTCGCATTTTCATTATTGTGTTGATTAGCTTGTTCTTTTGAGATTATGCGGTTTTGTAAGGTGCAGCCAATAAGAAGTAACCATTATTGATAAATGAGAATATTAAATATAGTACATTATATTTTAATTAGGCTTTGCAGTAATTTGGGCTTGCTAACATGAAATGATGAATATCATAAACGAAAAATGTAAACGTTTAGATCATAAAGATAATGTCTCAGAAATGTAAATATTTACACCAGCAAAGTTTATAAGAAACAACTACTATTGATAAATGGGAACATTAAATACATTATATTTTAATTGGCTTTGTAGTAATTTGAGCTTGCTAACACGAAATGGTGAATACCAGTAACATAAAATGTAAATGTTTAGATCAGAAAGATTATGTATCATAAACTAGCTATAAGTCCCGTGCACGCACGGGGTTTACACATGAATCAAATTTATTTTAAAATTTTAGTTTGGTATATGGACATATAATAATTTACCTTTAAAAATTGTGATATAAGTATAACTAATACCTTGTCTAGGATTTTTTATTATGTATGAATATCTATTATAATAATATTTTGAAAAAAAAATTGTTGGTTGAAGATTTAACTTTGTTTAACTGACATAGATATTGACGTTGAGATTGATTTTGTTGTTTAACTTTAATTATTCATATCATGTTGTACAAAATGTGCGAGTTTAGTAGCATATAATCAGCACAAATAAGAGATATATCAGTGTGCCATCCATGGGACACATTTCGTAGTGAGGGAAGTTCTTTTGATGAAGTTAAAATATGCTCCGTAAAGTTTTTCAGAAATGTTTTTCTGGATATCCATATATAAACGTCAAATAAGAATTTCATGAGTCGTTGTTATAAGTAAAATAGCGTATATTTATTTTCATATCACAGTAATCTGTGCTTAGATTTGATATTCATATTCCCGTCAACAATAGTTTAGCCGTATTTAATATTCAATCCCGTGTAGGCATAAATTAAACTTTTCAAATAAAATAACACGAGTCCTTGTTTAACGTATATAGTAAAAAATAAATAAATAAATAAATAAAAATAATAAAAAAAAATATAATGGATGAAAGTTTAAAACGAATATTAGTTTTAAAAAATATTTAACGTATATTAAAACTAATTCGTATATTTACAAAATTTTGTAATTTTGATAAACGAAAGTATGAAAATAATAATAATACTTATGTAATTTTAAACAAAGTTCATCTTATAAAGTATAGGGGCATAAACTGTAAGGGGTTATTTGTTATTTTTCTAAAGTTATTAAAAAATATGGAAAAATATAATTTTACACTTACCTCTATATAATTTTTGTAAAATTCAACCACTAAAGTTTTATTAATTACTTCCTCTTTTTCTAAGCTTTTGTTTTCACAAATTTGATACAAATATTTTTATGTTTTTTTCTTAACCAAATTTCTCTACCAAATTTATTAAAGTTTGACCAAAATCAATTCAATTTTAACTTTTTATTGACCAATCATGTTGCTTGATTTTGCCTACGTGGCAAAATCGAGTTCTCCTATTGGTCCATTTTTTTTCGATGAGAAGGGTTTTGCAAAAACACTCTGAAATGATGTAATTCTTTTATTATATAAAAGATGTAAAGATTTACACGAGCAACGTAAAATAAAGATTATAAATTTAATCAAATAATATTATTTGATCTTTTTATACATCTTTTTATTCTGGTTTGAGAGGCGAGCAAAATGTTCATTCACATTTGTCATGTGGGCATTGGCAAGTTACTTGACATACTGGACACAATAAAACTCTCCCGTCATACTTTTGAGTATATATGGATCTATAAAATCATCGTCAGAATATTCTATATAGTTGCAAAGTTCACATACACCATTCTTTTCCGTGATACTATGAAGTATATTGTTAATACAAATAGTGTCAAAAATGTCATTTGCATTATTCGGTCTCTTTACATTTTGATAATCACAAATATAAAAACATGTTACGTAATACTACACTTGATAAGTTTTTAATCGTGAAAAATTGTTTCAACAACGTACTGACTACAACATCACTTCAGGTATGAACAAACACAACACTGACATTAGTAAAGTGATCAAAGAATTTATTTTTCTCAAAACCTCACATTTTTATGTGACAAAATATTTTTACAAAATTATTTTTGTTATTAAAAAGAAATGTTTTATTAAAGAAAATAATTTTGAATTCCAAATCTCCCAACAGCTATTTTTCCCATCTAAACAAAATAAGTTTTTCACTAGATAAATTTTTACCACATCAGGACAAAAATAGGAGCGTCTGTCGGGATGGTCCCGTAAATAGATGGACGGTCCCTTATATATACGGGACCGTCCAACTTTAAGTGACCGTCCCCCCCCCCCACCTCATCGTGGTGCCTATAAATATTGTACTATTTCACATAGAAAATAAGCCTCTTGGCACAAAAACATTATGTTCTTTCTTGCTTCCTTCTTTGATCACTACAACGTGTCGATATGTGTTTATAAGTGATCCCTCCACCATCTATATCAAAGTGTAAGAGAAGAACGCTTGTATTCGTCATGAAATAAAGTGTTAGTCATCACACACACGTAACTTGTGTTACGATTCTCTTCTCCCCCCAAAATCTCTCTCTTGTGTATATTGTAAATTTGTATATCCGACTTATGTGTGAGTCGTGATTAGGCGTGTTAGGATAAATACGGACAAAGTGTAAGTCCGTGAAGTGCTGTATCCAGATTAGAACTTTATGTTAGTTAGTGTATCGGTGTGTGAAGACTTGGACTTAGTGTAAGTCCATTTCTGAAGACTTGGACTTGGTGTGAGTCCGTGAAGTGAAGACTAGGACCATGTGAAGGTTCGTGAAGACTTGAATTGGGTGCAGATTCAAGTGGACTAGGTGTATGTCCGTGTAGCCACGTGGGCTTTGGTGTTGATTGGTTCTAGCTAGGATTAGGACTTGACATTCCGCATAGTGTCGTTAAATTGGTGTAAGCTTTGGTGTACAGTTTGCTCCGCCTAAATGGATTGTGTTGACATAGTGATGTGAACTCTCAAGTGTGGTACTCTGGGAGTGAAGTAAGGTGAAGAGTGAGCTTCGTGCCGAACCACTATAAATCTCTGCATCTCGGTTTGGTTGTTTTCTTCCTTTATCTCTTGTATTTACTTTACGCATTATTATTGTGTTCATAGATATCACATAACTTTGAATCAAACGGTTTTCCGAAAAGGAACTAAAAGTTTTTAATACGTAATTATAATCGGTGAAACTGTTCAACCCCCCCCCCCCCCCTTTTCTAGTTTCTACAATTGGTATCAGAGTGGGTTACTCAAGAACTTTAAAGTACACTGTACTTTAAAACTTGAATCGATCTATGGAGTCTGAAAGATATCTAAAAGGGCATTCTTTGAAAGGACCACCATTTTTCGAAAATATTAACTTTACAAAATGGAAAAATAGAAAGTTATGTGAATCTATTGATCAAGATCTTTGGCATTTTTTTCAATTGGTGATTTTCAGCCAACGGAAATAGATTTTGAAAATCAAAGTGAAAATTTTAAAGGAAATTTTAAAAAAACATTGAAGCTAAAATTATGATTTATAAAGCTTTGCCAAAAATTAAATATGAAATAATAATTTTGTGTAAATTGGTAAATGACATTCGGAAAAGTCTTTCATTCTTTCATCAAGAAAAGTTTCAAGCCAAAGATAATCAAATTGATCTTGAAGGAATGTATGAATGATGCGTGTTGTGTCAAGTGTAGTATAGAGTGATTTTGCCTATTCAAGTTTTACATTTATATTTAGCCGACTTATCCTATAACACATACACACAAACGAGCAGTGTACCTGATCAATATGTATATAGTCGTAAGTAGAGTGTCGATCACTAAGAGTGGAACGTAATATCTAGTTAATCTAATCAATATTTTAAATATACTAAGTTAGTTTTATAATCTAATCTAACGCAGGGGGTTTTAGCCTGAGAGACTAGCACAGTTTTGGTTAATTAATTACACTAATAAAACTAATGAGAACAAATTAGCGAAAGACTAACACGTGCACAAATAGATAATAGATACAAATAGAAGTCCTGTCCTTTTGTTAAGTAGCTTGTCACTTGTTTTATTGCTAGTTTTATATGATGAGTATCTTAAACTCTTCTCTCTCGTTGGATCTTAAATATAGGCGAGTAAACTCTTAATGATCACTTATGCCTATTTTACTTTCTAGATGCTAGATAATTAAACGTGGAGGGGGTATGGCAGCCCAAGTAAAACACAGCTAGACACAGAGGTTATCAAAGCACATATACAAATCACCAAAAAAACATCATATAAACTAATAATCGATGGGAAAGTAATTTTAAGGGGAGCAGTATGGCGGCCACAAGCCCATCAACCTAATGGATTATAGTTTACTAATACAATAAAACAAAACTACTTAATGAATTAAATACATAGTTAACCTTCTTACTGCTCTAAGATCTTCGTTTAGGGTGTGTCTCATGTTGTCTTGTTGTCTGAATTCGTCTCCTTAGGGTTTGGTTGCACACAAAATTCGTCTATATCTTGGGGTATTTATAGTTTCTGTCAGAGGGGTAGATGCGGCGCATTAACTAAGTATGTGGAAAACTAAAAGGGGGGTTGAATAGTTTACCGGTTTTAAACTTGATTTTCTTTTAATACTTTTACGTGTAATTACCAATTAAGACGTATAAAACAATAAATTATATGCAGGAATAAAAGTAAGAAATGATCAAACCATAACACGATTGTTTATCGTGGTTCGGCTACAAGGACTCTTTTTCCTTGCCCTACTCCACGCCCCGAGTATCCAACTCGAGAGTTTTCTTGCACTAGTCAACAAGCTCCTTTATCCGGCGGAGAAAACCTTACACGTCGCTTACACACTATTTTCGACACTAAGCTAGATGTCGAGTTCTTTCACAAGGGTACAACCACTTCCGATAGTTCTTTTACAAGGGTACAACAACTCCTGATACTCTAAGTATTTTGAGGACTAAAATACTAACCGGTCACTACAAATGAATACAATACAATGAAGTATAAACTTTACTAGTTTACACTAATGCTTTGCTAGACAAGTCTTGCAATGTTGTGTTGAAGCTTGTATGTTCGTGATCTTCTTGCTACAAAGAAAGACTCAAAAATATGAAAGTTTACTGAGTTAGAAATGAAGTATATGAAGTGAAATATGATAGAAAGTGACAACCAAAACTCAAGAAGTGAGTTGCTATTTATAGGCCTTCAAACAGACCAACCCACGGAAACGGCGGAACCCATCCTTTGGTTCCATCCGTTATGCCCGAGGGTTCTGCAAGCATGTCTGACAGAATCCTGCATAAAATATTTCACAATCTAACACAATATTCTCAAGATCTCCCAATGTCAACTTTGAGATCTTGAGTGTGAATCAATACATAATAAAACATGTTTCTTACACACTTACACACATGTTTCCTTGAAGGGACATGTGTAATGCAAGGAATGATGTAACTTAACATTTTATTTCTAATTTTAGATATTCCTAAAAAATAAAGTATACTTGTAAAAATAGTTTATGTATAGAGTCAAAACATTTTGGTTTGAAATGTTTAACAAGTGAATGTTTTACTAAAAAGAGTTTGCTTGCTTATATCCTAATATGACAAACTAATTAGTAAACTTGCTAAATATATATAATAGACATTTTCAATACATGTACTTAAACTAAGGTATACTTACTTAGAAATTTCTTTGTGAAAACATGTAAATGTAGTTTGAGTGAAGTTAAGTAAAAGACTTTTAAACTATATTTATGATTTGCCAAAAATAAACTTTATCTTTTGTAGTTAACAAAACTAAGAAAGATCGTAAAATATAAATTACGTTTTTAGGTGATATTTGTATTAACAATCTCCCCCTTTTTTTTGACGACAAAACATATATTTTATTTTTACGCAAATGGATAATTATATATTTTGAGCCTTTTCAAAATTTACATTTCATATGATTATTTCAACTTTTGAGTTTGTCTTTTTTAGATGATGTATTAAAAGTTGATTTGGTAAAATATATCTTATCTCCCCCTTTTTGTCTAAACAAAAAGAAGAGTAGTGAAGCGGAAATGTGTCAAGCCAAATGCTCCCCCTTGGACAATACTCCCCCTAAATAGAGTGCCAAGAGAAGATACATGGATTTTGGTCCTACAAGAAAAGGTTAGTTTGTTGTAGAGATAAGGATGAGAGCATAATACCAAGTATAAGCATTCATCACACAACAACTATTTATTAACAAACAACCAAAAGAGAATGACCAACACAATATATATAAGTAGAACCATTTCATTTCAAGTAAAATTTAAATTTTGACTATAAATAGTCAAACCTAAAGACTTAAAAAAGTCTACTATTTAAAGAACAAATAAACAAGGTGAAATGAAAACTACACTTACAAATAAAAAAGGGTCCTAAGTGAGATTCTACCATTATTTGATCCTAAGAACGCTCTATGCTTGAGGCAAGTGAGAGATGGCATTAAGACGCTCCAAGATGTGGTTAAGGATAAACCTCATTTCATCTTGGAGTTGATGTACCAAGATGTTGCACCCCTCACTTAGGTGAGCGGTTCTTTCGCACATGGTGCAACCATGGCGAGGAGGTGGTGGTTGTCGAACTTGGTTTGGAGTTGGTGGATCATTGGTGGTGGTTGAAACATGTGTTGTTGTGGGAGCAAAGGTGGATGGTTGAGAGGTGTGTCGGTTTCCTACTATAGATGAGTACATTGCGGTTTTGAAATCCATGGCTTGGGTGAGATGAGAATCAATCATGTACTTGAAAGCATAGAGGCTTTCCAAGCGAGTGTTGAGTTCTTCATGAGAGTTTGGAGATTTGGTCCACAAGGAAGCTTCAATTTCCTCATAAGTAGGAAATATGGATTCAAACCGGTTGGAAAAGTCATGAGGTGGTTGTTGTTGTTGATCATGATGATGAAAGCTTGGTTCTCCATAAAGAGGACCGTGGATGTCATTGTAAATTGGATGAAACAACAATGGTTGTTGATGAGGATGATCTTGATGTTGTGGAAAGATGGAAGGTCTAGCATGCTTGTAAGCCAAACGCTCTATTAGCGATGGTTGATGAGGTTTTTCCTCCAATGGGTTACATGGTTGAGACCTAGGTTGTTGTTGAGTTTCCATTTGTTCCATAGTATCAAAAAGTGGCAATGGTGGTGGATTTGATGGAGGAAGGTCATCCAAAGTTTCCATAAATGGATGTGGTGATGTTGGTGGTGTTTTGAAGAGTTCCATAGGTGTCATTTTTGGTGATTGAGGTGATGGAGTTTTTGAGGGTTGACTTGGTGCCGAAGGTGGTGTTGGATCACTCGGAGTTATGGTTGGTGGAGGAGTGGTGATTTTGTTGACAATGCAAGGGTTTGGAGATGGTGTTGGAGTAGCAAGGTTTCAGAAGTTGTTATCATTGATGGGTGATGAAATATTAAGGGATGAATCACTTGATGATGATGAGCTAACTTGGATGGTTTTTTTGATACAACAAGGTTTGACGCTTATTCTAGCGGTTCTCCTAATTGGTCTTGATGATTCAGATGAGGTGGTGGATTTTGTCATTGCAAGACTTTGGTAGGATTAGAAGTATGAGATTAAGAGAAGTGAATGGGGTGGTGTGAATTGGATGTGTGCATTGTTGATCAATTTATAGGAAGAGCAAGGTATGGAAATTGGTGTTTGGATTTGATGTTGATCCATACAATGTTGGAGGTTTCTAATCATATGGAAGAGTTCCAAGAAGTTGTCAAATCATTGGAAGTCAATCCAATGGAGTTGGATTGAGTGAAAGACTAAGTGGGGAAGTAAATGCTACGTGATCATGGTGGATACATGTTGTCAGGTTGTTCCACGGATTTGGAGGAACCAAAGGAATGGTTCCTTCCTTGTATTGTAAAGGTTCCTTGAGTTAGTTAAGGTAAATTTGAAATTTTGGCGGGAATGATGATGCGCTTGGTTAATATGTGATTAGATAGCTCTAGAATTACTGATAAATACTAACTAGCATGTAGGAAGCAAGTTTGGATCCTAAGGATTGCTAGAAAAATTCATAAAATTCAAGAAGCAAATTTGATGAAGTATGGCGGAACCCAGCGACAACACAGACGGAACCCAATTTTGGGTTCCGCAGTATCCGTCAGCAGAAAACTTGGAGGAACCAAGTGGGATAACGGATGGAACCAAAAAGTGGGTTCCGCCGTATCCGTGGAGCCTCAGAATCGAGACAGAGTGCATTTTACGAGCACGTGAGTTTTCCGAATTCCAAAATTTTTCCTAAAACTTAAGCAACCAATTTTTTGTAGATGAAAGAAACAAAAATTGCAGGTAGAAACATGCTTACGTATATAGTTTGAGAGAGCGATTCTAGCACTCAAAATTTTGGCCGAAAAGTGAAAATAGCATAATACCAAATTCTTATCCCCTGCAAATTCGGTTAGTTCACACATAATCCATACACATAATATCATCCTAAGACATCATAAAATCATAACATAACATTGTTTTGATGACCAAATTGTTTAAATGCACTCTTATGCCAAACACCCTCTTATCTCGCTCATTTCTTGTTCACCTTCTTGTAGATCTTCCCAAGGTATCTCCCAAAGCATTTCCACATGCCTTTGGTCTATTTGTACTCCTCCGACTCATTCTCAATGGCTGGAAGTTATGAGAGGTACTCAAGAGGAGGGAGCCTAGAGTTTGGTAGATTGTCGTCTTCACTCATGGAGGATGATGATGATGAGGTTAGAGGGTGAGGACGTTTGCCTTTGGCTTTGTAGACTCGCTCATCACTCAATGGCACAAAGGTGTGAGGAATGAGAGGATAATCTAGGCGACGACCTCTATGGAAGAGCGGTGGTACCTTGAACCGAGATGTTTGCCATCCTTTTGGCAATGTAGTAGGCTAAGTTGAAGGTTTGTCGGGTGGAAACACTATAGAGCATGTAGGAGAGACAAGCGTTGATATGGTCCCTATTTCCTAAAGTGCTAATGACACTGGCCCTAATGATCTCCTCCCATTTCAAGAATTGTGGTCTTAACTCATTGAGCTCCATTCCAAACGGGTCTTTGGCTACTTCCTCTCTTCTTCAGGTTCTCCTAGTGTGAGAAGTCCTAACAAAAAGATGGCCACAAATTTCTTCTTTGGTCACTAAAGGGGTATCATAAGGATGAACGCGATCATGGATTGAGTCAAGGGTTGAAAGTGGCCATTTGTCGGTGTAAAGACATGTGCCCTGATTAGGAACACGAAGGATGAGCAAATTGAGCTAAAGTGATTTCAAAGTCATTTTGGTTGATAGAGAAGTTTAGTGACATGAGACCTTCATCATCCGTGCTAAGGGTCACGGAAGCATAGAATTCTAGGATGAAACGAGGACAAATTGGCTCATCTATGTCTAGGAGACAATCAAAGTCAATAAAAGAGAGTTGTTCCCTAATGTTGGTTCCGGTAAGGAAAGTAGGATCAATGGTTCTACCCTCATGAACATAACGCCTCTCAAGGTTCTTAAAGATTTCTACTTGGGCCGAGGTTAGCCCTTTGGTCTTGTGGTGTTTGGGTAGGTATTTGGTGGTGTCTTTGTGGTCATAGAATGTTACGGGAGGCATGATGAACCTAGAAAACATAATTATCAAAATTTTAGCTTTGTGTAAGTAGTGGTTTAATTATCAAAAATTCTAGTGTGTGCCTATATGAAAACAATATGGAGTTGTGATTATCTCGACTCATTTTAATGTTAAAATGTTTTACTTATGCAACTTTTGTGTAAATTTTGTGATAATCCAAATGCTCCTAGTTCAATGTAGCTACGGTTGAATGTACCCGAAAATACATATTAGTTATGTATTCCCTTTAGCATTCAAGAGACATAATGCAAGTGATGTTTTAAACATAACGTTTTTATTTTGTATTTATCAATGAAAAGCTATTTTTCCTAAATGTGAGAAGATTTTTCAAAATTTTGACATGGGGTGTTTGGTATAATGTGATAATGTCTTACAAGATGCAATTCCTAACTAATGAAAAACATAAATTGTTTTGTTTATAACAAATTTTCTTCATGAATTCCTAAGTTGATGTATAATCCCAAGTTTTTAGTTTTTTTGCATAAATAGAGTTTCCTAGACACAGATCAGGAAAGTAATTGTGTTTAGAATACTTACAATGATGGTAGGAATGAAGAGTGGCTGAGCAAGAACCCTAATTTTTGTGTGAAAATGGATATAGAAGTGAATAGTAACTGTTTTTGGTGAGTGGTATAGAGTATGGGGCTTGTATGGTTTAATATATAAAAAGAGAACCTGGACAGATGGTTAACGGACTGGGCGGAACCAAACAGAGGGATCCGCCCTTTGATTTTATTGGTTCCGCCAGTCTTGCAAATTAAGGACATGAAATTTTTGTTTTTGATTTCAACGATTTTATTTAACGTTTGAACTATGAAGTAGCTTCCATAAGTCCTAGTCCTAGTCTAAGAAGATTAAATGGTTCACGTTTAGGAGGTTTTGTAATAATGTCAGCAATGTTGTCTTCGGAGGATACTTTCTCTATGGAGATGTTTCCTTTTTGAACATTATCATGAAGGAAATGATGACGAATTTCTATGTGTTTAGTGCGAGCATGTTGGACTGGATTTTTACTTAGGTCGATGGCTCCTTTGTTGTCGCATAGAATAGATACGTTTGTAGTCACAATTCCGTAGTCCACGAGCGCTTGCTTCATCCAAAGAGCTTGTTGACATGCTTTTCCGGCCGACACATATTCGGCTTCTGTTGTTGAGATTGCGAGTGTCGTTTGCTTCTTTGAGAACCATGAGGTTAGACAATGTCCAACAAAAGTACAAATACCACTTTTACTTTTTCTATCAACATAGTCACCGGCATGATCCGAGTCGGCATACACTATGGTTTGTACACCCTTTACATTGGGATACCATAATCTTAGATGTGTAGTGTCTTTGATGTACCTAAAAATCCTTTTTACGGCTTCAAGATGGATTGTTTTGGGATCTTCTTGAAAACGAGCACATAGACAAACGCTAAACATAATGTCGGGTCTACTAGCCGTGAGATAAAGTAGACTACCAATCATACCCCTATATTTAGTGTTATCTACGGATTCACTTTCCTCATCCTTTGTGAGTTTGGTTTCCGAGGACATAGGCGTTTTGATAGGTTTTGAATTTTCTAAACCAAATTTCTTAAGCATGTCTTTTATATATTTAGATTGATTAAATAATATCCCATCTTCCAATTGTTTAATTTGAAGTCCTAAGAAAAAGTTGAGTTCTCCCATCATACTCATCTCAAACTCGTCATGCATGATTTTGGAGAATTCATTGTGAAGCTCTTGACAAGTTGATCCGAATATTATGTCATCAACATAAATTTGAACTATGATAATGTGTGATTCATTCTTCTTAGTGAAGAGAGTGTTATCAACTAGGCCCATGGTATACTTATGGTCAACTAAGAAGGTTTTAAGTCGATCATACCATGCTTTTGGAGCTTGCTTAAGTCCGTATAAAGCTTTTTTAAGTTTGTAAACATGATTAGGTTTTTCAAAGTCGGTAAAGCCCGGAGGTTGAGCGACATAAACTTCTTCATTAATAGAACCATTTAAGAATGCACTTTTGACATCCATTTGAAAAAGTTTAAAGTCATGTGCGCATGCATATGCAAGTAAGATTCTAATTGACTCGAGCCTAGCAACCGGAGCAAAAGTTTCATCGTAGTCAATGCCTTCTTGTTGATTATAACCTTGTGCTACTAGCCTAGCTTTGTTTCTAGACACAACTCCGTTTTCATCCATTTTATTTCGAAAGACCCATTTTGTTCCAATTATAGTTTGATTCTTGGGTTGAGGAACTAGTGTCCAAACATCATTTCTAATAAATTGGTTCAATTCTTCTTGCATAGTAATTATCCAAGATTCATCACTTATAGCTTCTTTTATATTTTTAGGTTCAATGGTTGATATAAAACAAAAATAGTTACTTTCATTTTGAGCTTTTGATCTTAAGGTTCTTTCATTAAGTTTACCTATGACACTTTCTAATGGATGACTTTTAGATTCTTTGACATTGATTATTTCTCTATTTAATAGTTCATCTTCCTTGTCGTTTTCTAAATCAATTTGATTAACAACTTGACTTTCAACTAAGTCATCATCTACCAAAGGTGATGTCTTAGAGGGAGGAGGACTTTCGTCGAATGTTACATTCAACGATTCCTCGACTCTTAAAGTTTCCTTATTTAGAACAATATAAGCTTTGCTATTTTGTGAATATCCAAGGAACACACCTTCATAAGACTTTGGGTCAAATTTAATGAGATAATCCTTTGTGTTTAGTATAAAGTATCTTAATGTTTGCTTTTTACCTCTATATATTTCATATGGAGTTTTATCTAAAAATGGTCTAATTAGGACTCGGTTTAAGATATATGTTGATGTGTCAACGGCATTACACCAAAACTTTTGTGGAATATTTTGTTCGTTAAGCATTGTTCTACTCATCTCTTGAAGTGTCCGGTTTTTACGTTCTACTACACCATTAGATTGAGAAGTGCGAGTAGCCGAGAAATTATGTGTTATACCATTTTTGTCACAAAATTCACCGAATTGTATTTTGTTATCAAATTCCCGACCATGATCTGTTCTAATAGACATAATGCAATTTCCTACTTGATTTTGAATTTTCTTTCTAAGAGTTTCAAATTGTTCGAAAGCTTCATTTTTACTTTTCAAAAATCTTGTCCATGTATATCGTGAAAAATCATCTACTATGACCAAAGTATAGAAGTTGCCTCTATAACTTTGAATAGCGGATGGACCGAACAAATCCATATGCAAAAGTTCTAAACATCTAGTTGTGGATACCATATTTTTAGTCTTATGGCTACTATGAACTTGTTTACCAATTTTGCAAGCATCACAAAAGTGTTGGTCGTATTTTAACGTGGGTAGGTTTCTAACTAATTCCTTAGAGGATAGGGATTGAATAAGTCTCATATTAGCGTGACCTAAGCGTCTATGCCAAAGAGTCGAGGACTCATCTAAAGAGGTAAGGCAAAGTTTATCTCTAGATGTTTTATCAATTTTCATGACGTATACATTATTTTTAAGAACTCCTTTAGCTATAGTTATACCATCTTTAAGTATTTTACTTTCGTTTTCACTAAAGAGTACTTTATACTTTTTACGGCAAAGTTGGCTAATGCTAAGAAGATTAAATCCTAAGTTATCAACATGAGCTACATCATCAATAGATAGAGAGTCATGAGAGATAGTACCTTTTCCGATGATTTTACTTTTAAGCTTGCTACCAAAAGTAACGTTACCTCCATCATAGACTTGATAGGTAGAGAAAAGACTTTTGTCCCCCATCATGTGTCTTGAACAACCGCTATCTTTGATCCATTCATTCGGTTCTAAACACACTTTCAAGCACACCTATTTTATAACAAGCATTCAAACATTTGGTCCCCAATATCTCATGGTTCCATTTTGGTTAATCATGCCATTACCTTGATTCATGTAAGGAAATGGTGGATATGGGTTCCAAGACATATAGTTTGGAGCTTGATGATGTCTAGGTAAGTTTTGACCCCAACTATGTTGAAAGTAGGGTTGTGTGTTGTAGTTGCTCTTTGGAAAGGGGCGTTTGGATATAGACGGTTTAGGTCTTGGTTGAGTAGTTCTAGTTCTAAATTCATTTTTAGCAAGTCCTACTCCTATTTTAATGGCCGGTTTAAGTTTGGTTTCAGTAGAACTAGTGTTTGACTTCTTTGTAACTTTAACAAATTCACTACGGTTAGTTTTTAAGCTATTCTGTTCTGCAGCAGTGTCCACAGAACCAATGGGTTCAACGGGCGGAACCAAATTTTTGGTTCCGTCAGTTCCGTGAGTCATTGCTGCAGTTTTTTCATTTTCTTGTCCTTTTTCACCTTGTTTCGTTAAACTACTTATTGATCCTGTTTTCATGAATCCTAACCCTGTTCTATCAAAGTGCGACTTTTGGAGTTTCATTATTTCATCCGCACAACAAATACTTTTATCAAACTTCTTAAAATTTGAGTTTTGTTTAATAAGACTATCTTGTGTGATTTTAAGCTTCTCAATTTCAAGTTTGAATTCTTGACATGATTTGCACGTTGTGTCAATGTTTTTACTCTTTTCTAAACGTTTAGCTTTTTCTTTTAATTCATAAACTTCGTTTTCTAAAAATTCCTTTTTAGTCTTCAAAAATTTGTTTTTGTTTATGATTTTTAAGCTTAACTCACAAAGTTTGTTGTATTGTTGTTCTAATGTGTTATCATCACTAGAAGAATAAGATGAATCGGAATGTACCTCATTTGAGTTTTGAGCCATAAGAGTTATTTCGTCATTTGTTGGCTCTTCATCATCATTCTTACTATCACTCCAAGCACCACTCACAAAAGCACTTTGAGTCTTGCTTTTGGGTGGTTTTGGACATTCTCCTATTAGGTGATTTGTATCTCGACATCTAAAACACTTTCTTTCATACTTTACTTTCTTAACATCCCGATCTTTACGTAGAGACTTCTTTTCATCCTTAGGTTGCCTTACAAACTTTCCTCGTCTTCTAAAGAACTTCTTAAAGTCTCTAACCGCCATGGAATATTCTTCATCATCACTATCCGAACTTGATTCTTCATCGTCACTTGATTCTATTCTAGCTTTTAAGGCAATAGATTTTACTTTATCCTTCTTGCCTCTAACTATCTCCGAATCTTTTTCCATCACCATTTCGTGAACTTTGAGGTTTCCAATAAGCTCGTCAAGTGCCATACTTGAAAGATCTTTAGATTCTTCAATAGCCGTTACTTTTGCTCTCCACTTAGGATGGAGTGCTCTAAGGAATTTCCTGACAAAATTCTTGCTACAAAAAGATTCATCAAGTCCTTTAAGTGAAGTAATAATAGTATTAAATCTAGCAAATGCACAATCAATAGTTTCATCTTCGGGAATAGAAAATTGTTCATATTGTTGGACAAGAAGATCAATTTTGTTATCCTTAACTTGTGAATTTCCTTGATGAGTAGTGATAAAAGATTGCCAATTTTTTTTAGCGGTTTTGCACATAAAAACTCTTTCATACTCTTTCTTAGGTAAGGCATTATAAAGCATCATTTTTGCTTTATTATTTTTGGCAATTAATTTCTTTTGATTATCACTATGTTTAGTTAGTGAACTATCCTCATCCCGACTACTTCTGGTAGCCTTATGATCACCTTCAATAATAATATACCATAGATCTATGTCTTTTGATTTTACGTAAGTTTCAAAACGGTTTTTCCAATAAATAAAACCATTTGGTTCAAATAGTGGTGGTCTTTGCATAGATTGCCCTTCTTTGAAATTTTCAAAATCCATGGATCGTTTCAAGTTTTAAGATACAATATATTTTAAAATCTTGAGTAACGTATGCCAATTGTGTAAAACTAGAAGGGGGGTTGAATAGTTTACCAGTTTTAAACTTGATTTTCTTTTAATACTTTTACGTGTAATTACCAATTAAGACGTATCAAACAATAAATTATATGCAAGAATAAAAGTAAGAAACTATCAAACCATAACACGATTGTTTATCATGGTTCGGCTACAAGGACTATTTTTCCTTGCCCTATTCCACGCCCTGACTATCTAACTCGAGAGTTTTCTTGCACTAGTCAACAAGCTCCTTTATCCGGCGGAGAAAACCTTACACGTCGCTTACACACTATTTCCGACACTAAGCTAGATGTCGATTTCTTTCACGAGGGTACAACCACTCCCGATATTTCTTTTACAAGGGTACAATAACTCCCGATACTCTAAGTATTTTGAGGACTAAAATACTAACCGATCACTACAAATGAATACAATACAATGAAGTATAAACTTTAATAGTTTACACTAATGCTATGCTAGACAAGTCTTGCAATGTTGTGTTGAAGCTTGTATGTTCATGATCTTCTTGCTACAAAGAAAGACTCACAAATATTAAAGTTTACTGAGTTAGAAATGAAGTATATGCAGTGAAATATGATAGAAAGTGATAACCAAAACTCAAGAAGTGAGTTGCTATTTATAGGCCTTCAAACAGACCAACCCATGGAAACGGCGGAACCCATCCTTTGGTTCCGTCCGTTATGCCCGAGGGTTCCGCCAGCATGTCTGACAGAATCCTGCATAAAATATTTCAGAATCTAACATAATATTCTCAAGATCTCCCAAAGTCAACTTTGAGATCTTGAGTATGAATCAATACATAATAAAACATGTTTCTTACACACTTACACATATGTTTCCTTGAAAGGACATATGTGATGCAAGGAATGATGTAACTTAACATTTTATTTCTAATTTTAGATATTCCTAAAAAATAAAGTATATTTGTAAAAATAGTTTATGTATAGAGTCAAAACATGTTTGTTTGAAATTTTTAGCAAGTGAATGTTTTACTAAAAAGAGTTTGCTTGCTTATATCATAATATGACAAACTAATTAGTAAACTTGCTAAATATACATAATAGATATTTTCAATACATGTACTTAAACTAAGGTATACTTACTTAGAAATTTCTTTGTGAAAACATGTAAATTTAGTTTGAGTGAAGTTAAGTAAAAGACTTTTAAAATATATTTATGATTTGCCAAAAATAAACTTTATCTTTTGTAGTTAACAAAAACTAAGAAAGATCGTAAAATATAAATAACGTTTTTAGGCGATATTTGTATTAACAAAATAGATGCGGCGCATCTACTTAACTTCATGTGGGGTCCAAGATTGATATATTCTACAATATTCGTACACCGTCTTCAGATGCGGCGTATCTTGAATCTTTATGCGGCGCATGTCCTTCAGCGTCTTAGAGCAATAGGTGTGGTGAGGAGATTTATCTCCTCATTTGGGTCTCACGGGGTGTCACGTCACTATAACAAACCCTTTCTACAAACCCCGCCCCTCTATCGCAACTAACGACAACTTACTCATTTGGGTCCACCATTTCCTTTTTTTTTCACATCTACAAATAAAATAACATTTATTCATTAAAATAAAAATACAATACATCATATAAAAAACTTACGAAACATATAATAACGATACGAAAAAAAATATACGGTAAAAAACATATGCAACTTAAGAAATACATCAAAATAATAAAGAAACTAATTATTTTGTTATTGTTGTTGTTGTTGAAATTGTTCCCATTGTCATTGCCAAACATGCTCGATGAGATTTCGTTGAAGCGATGCGTGTGTGCGTTTATTGCGGAGTTCTCTGGATTTCTTTCGTTGCACTTCGCATCGCTCGACCAATTCCCGTTGTAAATTTATTCGCGGACAAATATACATCTCGCTCATTTCGAATATTGCAAATTCTTGATCTTTCAAAATCATGTTATGCAATATGATGCACGTGTACATGATTCTCCGTAACTTGTTCACAGTAAATGCACGCGCCGGTTGGGCAATAATATGCCAACGTCCTTTGAGGACACCAAAAGCTCTTTCGATATCTTCTAGAACACCTTCTTATTTTGCTTTAAATACGGCATTTTTTGGGGTATGTGCAACCGTAAATGATTTGACAAAAGATTACCACCCTAGTTCCGTCAGCTAGATAATGCCCTTGTTTAAATGTACGCCTGTTTACTTCAAATGGAACCTCAGTGGCGATGTCATCGAGCAGGTCATCGAATAACGGAGAATTATTCAAAATGGTAAGATCGTTATTCGCACTCGCCACCCCAAAAAATGCATGCCAAATCCACAAATTGTATGACGCAATGGATTCAAGCATTATAGTTGGAAACTTTTTATCACCTCTGTGAGATTGCCCTTGCCATTCTTTCGGACAATTTTTCCAATCCCATTGCATACAATCAATGCTTCCCAACATTCCCGGTATCTTATGAACCGCGTTATGTGCGTAGTATAAGTTGTGAATGTCCTTTACGTCTGGTTTTATTAAAAACTCAGCCGTATACAACTGCATTATGAACATATTAAAATGATCTAGACAATCGCGTGCACAATGTTCTCTTATTTGTAAATACTCATCTAATGCATCAGGTGCTATGTCGTACGCCAATTGATGTAGGGTGCACGTGCATTTCATAATCGCACTAAAACTCATTATACCCGTAGCATTGGGTCGGACTCTAAAGAAATCAAAATGCTTGGGAAGAGGATGATGAGTTTCAATATATGTTTCAATACTTTGTACTATTTCTAAAAATAGTTTACGGCTCATACGATAGCGACGCCTAAAATTTTCGTCTAGATATTTAGGGTCGTCACCAAAATAGTCAGCCATTAGACGTGCTTCAGCAACTTCATGTTCACGGGGGATGTATCTACGGCGGTGTAAACTTCTGGCTTCTTGTTGCTGCAATGATTGCTCAAATTCATATTCTTTCATAATCAACTCGAGCTCCGATATCTCATCAAGAACACTTTCACTCGAATAAGATGAATTACTCGTGTTTATTGGTCATCATTTTGTAGTGTTTTGAAAGAAAGGTTGTGTAAAATTTGTTGAAATGTTTTAGTATTTATAGGTTGTGAATTTATGTTTTTTAAAAAGAAAAAAATGGATGAGTTTAATTTTAAAACGTTATGTAACGTTTATATCTGATAAGAGTTTAATTTTAAAAAATTATATAACGTTATATTTGACAATCATATAATTCACAAGCTCGCTGTGTAGACGAGGAGATGGAAAGTGGCGAACGGTGGCGAGCCAAGGCGGTATGGCAACGAATGATGGTGAGTGTGCCACGTCAATGTGGTGAGGAGATGAGGAGACAACACCATCCATTCTTATCACAACTAACCACAACTTACTCATTTGGGTCCCACCACTTTGTATTTTATTGTTTTTATTCAATTTATAAAATAACATAAAATTCATTTCATTAAAATTAAAAATACAATACAACGTATTAAAAACATTCGAAACTTAAAATAACGATACGAAAAAAACGACGCAAAAGAAAAACATATGACACACTAAAAAACATAAAATACATAATAACAATAATATGAAACGTAAGCATTTAATTCGTCGTGCTGATGTTTCTTCATGATTTATTGTTGTTTCTTGCGAATGAGAGCGGTTTTGGCTGGTGTGGTCTGGTCGGGATCAAGCATGAGAAACTTCAACTCTTCTATCACCAGGGAACCTAATTCTTTCTACCTCCTAGCCTCGTACGTGAGTGTTTGAGCTTCGGCTTTGCGCGTATAAGTCTCTGATAAAGTCTCGAAAAAGAACTCGTTTGACTCCCCCTGGCGCTCGACGTATCCGTCAACTTCGCTTTCTTTGAAGCTCGAGACTTGAAGGCGTCGCCGGGACGAGGTCGTTTGTCAGGGCCGAATACATCCTCGAGACATGAAATGTCAATCGGGTCTTTGGTATCCCATTCGGGGTACTTTTTCAAAATGTCCCACACGTGAACATATACGAAGTTTCTCCCAGCAAAGCGTTGTTGAAAATTGGTCTTTGCATTCTCGATATGATCGTTGTCATTTTCCCCGCTTTTACGCTACAAATGTTTGTAAATAGCGTTGAATTGTTGACAATCACCGTTAACCCTTTTCCATTTTCCTGTGAACATATTTTTTGGTACGATTCTCACGATCAGACTGACTGTTAAACATGTCCAAAATCTGGTTCCAAAAGAAGTCATCGGAACGGTCATTTCCGATATCTTTGTCTTGGTAAACTTCTACCCAAATTTCCACTAGCAGCTTTTCTTCTTCTTTTGCATAACAAGTATTCACACGCGTCAGGTCCTCCATGTCATCTTTATCGTCCGCGTCCAAATTCACGACTTTTTTTTTTCCTTTTTTTGCAACTTTTTTTCCTCGACATTTGGCCGGTTCACACGGTTGTGGTACTTGAATTGTGAATCTGATTGTTGTGGTTGAGATTGACGAAACTGTGAAGCTTGTAATGGGTTAAAAAACTGTGGTGCCAGAAATCATTGTTGGAGGCAATTTGTGAATCCTTGAAACGCATATTGTTGCTTTTGGTAAATGGCCTTAGGATTCACTTGCCTACCATATGGAGGAATTTGTGGCGACGAGGAGTTAGAGTTTTGTGACGATGGGGTAGACGGGTTTGAAGAACTCCCGTATTGTTGTTGGTTTGAGGAGAGAAGATTCGTAAAATATCCACCCTCGTTTGGATTTTGAGACAGTTTTTTTTTTTTTTTTTTTTTTTTTTTTTTTGTATGTTGAGATATAGAGAGTAATAGTAGTTTTTGGTTTAGAATTGTGTGAGAAAGTTAGTGTGTAATATTATAGTATTTATAGTGTATAATAAAGTGGTTTTTATTTTTATTTTTTTAAGGAAAACTGTGATATTAATGTTTGATTTTAAACTTGGGCCCCAAACGTCTCTTTGTCAGTAGAATAGGTTCTTCGTCTACGTGAGGAAGGCTTGTTTGGCGAGAAGTGGTGAGGTGAGGCGGTATGGTGGCTCGCCATGGTGAGCAAGCCATGTCACTATGGCGAGGTGGTGGCGAGCCCACACTGATTGCTCTAATGTAACCAACAAATGATAATTGATCAAAGTTGTTTTTTAGATAAAATACGAAGTAACTGTTCTGAAAGTCGTTATTAGAATAATATTATTTTTAATTATCGCAGTTATACAAATGAAAGACAACTAATTAGAAAAGGAAGTGATTTACATATTTTTTAAATTTTGTTGGTACTCTCTGCTATATAAGTTGTTAAGTTAGATTATATTTAAAGTACAATTGTTTAATGGGTTAACAAAATTCCTGTTTAATGTATATATTAAAGTGTGTGTAAAAAAAAGAATAAAAAATGTGTAAATCAATTTATAATTTAAAAATAATAATAAGATTTGAGATCCAAACAGAATTATGACATGAGGTACTTAGAGAGCTGGGAGTGCATACGTGAGCATGCGGTGCGGGGTGCCTTACCGCACGGTAGCACCGCCGTCTCGAATTGCATACCGTACGGGGAGGCTATTTGAGTGACCAGCTCACGCACGGGAAGAAATCAAAAAGGGAAGTCTTTTAACGTTGGAATGTATACGTTGGGGTGTAACGGTTATTATTATTATTATTATTATTATTATTATTATTATTATTTTTGAATTGTATAAATGGAGTGGTTGTGGTGGGTGGAAGGCATAAAAAAAAAAAAAAAAAAAAAAAAAAAAAAAAAAAAAAAAAAAAAAAAAAGTATATGTAGCATAAAAGAATATGTTCGACTTTATTGTTAGATGACCCGTTTGAGTGGTCTAACGATAGTAGTCTCGAGTTTTTTGCTAACGCGATTGACGCAGATGAGGAGAAAGATACGGCAGGGTCATCACGAACATCAGTAAAACGCGATCGGATCACAGCTGCAAAAACATTGCATCATGTTTATTTTTGTGAAGAACCAAGATACAACGATCAAGTGTTTGAAGACAGGTATCGTATGCGTAAAAGTTTATTTTTGAAAATAACACATGATATTGAGTCTAGATTTGAGTATTTTCAAGAAGGTTATGATGCTAGAGCAAAAAAAAGTTTCACAGCCATACAAAAATGTTCGTCTGCCATTAAACAACTTGCAACCGGTAATCTACCGGATGAGTTTGACGAATATTTACAAATGGTTCAAAGAACGTCACGTGAATGCCTTCAATTTTTTTGTGACGCTGTTATTGAGATATACGGTCGAGTTTACCTACGTAGGCCAACAAGCCATGATATTGCATGTTTGTACGAAGCACACGAAGCTAAACATCACATTCTGGGTATGATCGGTAGCCTAGATTGCACACATTTCGATTGGAGGAATTGTCCAATCGAATTGAGGGGTCAATATAAAGGGGGTGATCATCAATACCCCACGATTATGATGGAGGCAGTGGCGTCTCAAGATTTGTGGATATGGCATGCATTCTTTGGACCGCCGGGTTCAAACAACGATGTGAATGTTGTGATGCAATCTCCGCTAATCCTCACCGAGCGTAATGGTACGGCACCTAAGTGCCCATTTGTTGTGAATGGCCATACGTACAAGCGTGGCTACTATCTAACCGATGGCATATATCCTACATGGTCTACTTTTGTAAAAGCCTTCAAATTTCCAACCGACCCAAAAGAGAAAAAGTTCAAGAAAATACAAGAGTTGGCTCGAAAAGATGTTGAACGGGTATTTGGTGCTCTCAATGGTAGATGGGGTATACTGAGACGACCTTTACGGCCGTACACAGTAGCCAGAATTAGCAAACTAGTTTATGCGTGTGTGATATTGCACAAGATGATTCTACATGACTCCGGTAACGCAATCTGCCCTGTTCATATTAGAGATCCTCCGATCCAACCGGTGTTTGACGAAGCAGCCTTGGTCAAGATACGAAATGAGAACACACATTTTCATCTCCGATTTGATCTTATGGAGCATATTGACGCTCAACAATTACCATACCTCGAGGTGGACGATGAAGATTAGTTTTTTAGTATTATGAGATTTAGTATTTTCGTATTATGTAATGTTATTTTATGTTTTTTTAATAATATTATGTAATGTTTATTTAATTTTAATGAAATTTTAGTTTTTAATAAATTTTAATGGAATTTAAAAAAGAAAAAGGGAAAAAAAAAGTGAGTGAAGGGTGAGTAAAGTGGCGCCTCTAAAAATATGAGTGAGTGAAGGAAAAAGTGAAGAATGATGTGGCGCATTTCAATTGGTTGGGAGTGAGTGAAGGAAGAGAGGGTGAGTGAAGCACTCCCTCCCCCCTTACAATTCCCATAAGTCACGGAAAACAAAAAGTGGACCATGCGGACTCTAGTGCCACATTCCGCTAATAAACTATGCCCACTTATTTAATACTATTAGTTTATGGAAACTTTTTGCTTTATAGAAATTAGTTTTTTAGGGTGCGTTTGGTTTGTAAGAGGGATTGTAATTGGATTCGGATTTGGGAAAAGTTTGAAAGAAAAAAAAAGAAAAAAGAAAGAATATGATTATTACAATAATTTGTTTATTTATAATTTTAAATTAATGTTTATTTATTATTTTAATGTAAACAAAGAAAAAAGAAAAAGTTGTCAGTAAAATTTGTGGTATAAAGTTGACAGAGCCCACTTGTAAGAGTGACACCCACTCGACACCCACCTATCTGATATGGTATGAGATTATTGAAATCATTCCTATTTATTATAGTTAATATATATTGTACCAAACATTAAATTCAAGAATCAAAGTATTCCTTGAATTCGAAACCCTCAAAACAAACGGCTCCTTTACTCTTTCATACTTGTGATATCTACATGATGAACATTTTATGTGAAAATAGTTGTTCAATCCTAAACTAATTCACAAGTTTACCATTACTCAATTAGACGTTCTTCAGCAGCTACATATTCTCGGGGTATGTAAGTCCAACTTTGTGAACTTGATGCATCGTCGTCAAACGCTAGAAACTGTTCGTGCAATTTGTATAAACGTAAAAATTCGTCAGCTCGAGTTTCAGCATTAAAAAGATCCATGAAAGTTAAGATTATTTGAAATATAGAAGAATAGATTAAAATGTAAATGAATGTGTATAAATGTTGTGATTTGGTTGGATTGTTTGTAAATTCTATGTGTGTTAATTGAGTATATATATATTTGAAAGTAGGTGTTATTTTAATTTATTTATTTTTTCTCGAGTTTCAGCATTCGTTTTTGAGTTGGTTCAGTGGCTCACGTTATTGGTTAAATTATTTATTCATTTTTTTTTTATACATTTGAAAGTGGGTGTTAATTGAGTAACCAATAACGTGAGCCACTGAACCAACTAAAAAACGAATGGCATGTTAATGGCGTTTTGCTCAGTACCATGAATGTCGCGTTATTGGTTTCTTTTTTTGCATTTGGCGTGGTCTACAGCATGATACGGAGTGCTCTAAGAAGGGGTTGTAGAAAAGGGTTTGTTATGGTGATATGGCACTTCGTGAGATCCAAATGTGAAGTTTTTGGTTATTCAGCTTACCTATTGCTCTTACAAACCTTTGTTTATTTGGAAGAAAACTAACAGTTCTGTAGTCCAATTAAACAAGATATTTTTTTATTCAAAATGGACAAATTTTACATCAGATGACAATTGGGTCATATTAAATGATATTCCTATAGAGATGGTTAAGTGGAAATATTAACACGATCCCATCATATAGTTGGGATTAATATTAACTTAATAAATTTGTGTGATCACTGATCATGCCAACCCATTTAATTCAATAAATGGTGCAGAGACCTAACAAATCTCCATCGTGCCTCTTATGATTTCTTATATTTAATTAGTTTTCATGTGATGCGGAAATGGTAAATAAATAAGACATGTAAAACTATATATTTATAAAAATATATTCGAAGATCATATACGTAACACATAAATCATGTTGTTTAATTTATTTTCACGATATTCTTTTTTGTCATGGTAATTTTTCTGTTTTCTTTTTATTATGAAAAAGCTAATTTGGGAAGAAAACTTTACTTTCAAACATTTATTTATGGTATCCCAAGGGAGGCATGATGTCCATGGCATGGTTTGAAAGGTTGATGGGTGTTGCATTGATGATGAAATTGAATGAACACAAAGACAAAAAGGTAGGCTCACAACCATGTGGCATGACAACCTTCTTCATGTTACGAGTAAAAGACATGACCGCACCTACTTTATTTGTGACGTTGTATCTTGTTTTATATATGATCGATATATTTTAGTACTAGAAGAACAAAATGATTATAATGTTAAAAATATTTATAATCGGACACGAATATGGGATGCATTACGAAACCACCTCATACACCGTATACTCGTCCTATATACGTCTGTATATATCTAAAATACATGATGATAAGTGAATAAGGTGCAACCAACTTTTAAGTGTGTGCAAGACCAATCTCAATAACGACGTGTCTTTTTTTGTGTCAGCTGAATCATTTCAGCATCACATCAGCACTTCTCAAACTGACACATGTGTGTAATTTTCCGTATCACTTATACACAAATATACCCTGCAAAACACACACACACACACACACACACAAACCCTCAAACGGGCCCAACTCCCTCGTCCCCGAACCGAAAAAGACCAAAACGACACACTACCAACGGGGTGGTGCCATCGGTGTCACAAAACCGATTGATGCTTGTCGCTTTGTAAACTGATGAGGCTGTTGAGAGTGGTCTAAGTTATTGATAATTGTTACTTTGGAGCTGTATAAAACAATAATATTAGGTGATGTTAATTATTAAGATGTTCGGAATATGAATATTAATCCGAGTGAATCAAATTTATGAAAATGTTTGAATGATTTAAATATAAAACACTTTTATTCCTGTGATAGATAAACGCTTATCTAAACATAAATAGAACAATTTAGTCATTCAAAGAATACAACCTAGCAATATTGAAATATTCGTGAGAAGCGTAAAAGGATTCATAGAAATTAAGGTGCCGTTTAGTTTTAGAAAATTTTTCCCATTTTTTCGTTTTTAAATTCCTTGAGAAGGGAATTATTTTTCTTCTCTGGAGAAGAGTTGAGAATTTTGAAAACACGTTTAGTTGTAGTTATACTTTCCTTTTTAAAAATGATAAGAAGATTACCTTAAATTGCAACGATTGTGGCGACAGCGGGTAGTGGCGGCGACGGTCCGTGGTGGATGATGACACGAGTGATTAGGGGTAGAATAGTGTACGTGTTTTTTTTTATTTTTATTTTTTTTTGGAGTTGAGAAAAAAATGAGAAAGAAACTTTTGAGAATGATAGAATGAGCTTTTCAATTTCTTAAAAGCTTATCAGAAAATTCCAGAAAACAGGGGACGTTAGAGGATATAAAAGCTGTGAATAAAGTTTTTCTAAAAATGTATAGTTATTATACGATAAAATCTTAAAAAAAATGGTTGTGTGTTAAAATTTTGTAAATCAATATTTTGTGCATTAGAAACTTGTTTTTGCGACCAACTCTTTTGAGTGTATGTATCATTTGTATTAAAAACGTATAAAAACTCAAACTTAGAAGAACTTTTTTCGCGACTTTTTTATGCACCAACATCTTCTATATTGGAAAAAAAAATTATAATTTTCTATAAGTTTTTAGTTTTTTCAAGTCTTTTTATACATATCACGTATGTGATATATTTTTCTTTTTATTTGATTTCATCCCTAGATTAACGCTTATAAACATTAAATAGAACAATTGGGTAACGACACGAACACAAACTAGCAACATAAAAAATTGTGTTGAAACAAAACATTCAAGGATATTGTGTCGCAATTTGACCTTGTTAGCTTTATAAAAGTGATGACATTACGAGAATGGACTAGATACGTAGATAGCTTTACCCGCAGGGACTAATATTGTACACGATGAAAGTATATGATGTAATGAGCATATAAATACCTCTCATGACTCTCCATGAGGGGTGTGGGTGTGTAAGATATCATTTGGTTTTTAATAAACATTCTTTTACATCTCACTCTCTATACTTTCTCTCACTAAAACCATGCTTTGTTTTACTTGGTTTGATCATCCACGACCTTTGAAAAGGTGATTATTAGCTTTATAAAAGTGAATACATTACAGGATTTGACTAGATACGTAGATAGCTTTGCCTACAGGGACAAATATAGTACAAGAGGCAAAGATGTGATGTAATGAGCTTATAAATACCCTCATGACTCTCAATGAGGGGTGTGGGTGTCTGACATATCATTTGGTTTTTAATTTACATTCTTTTATATCTTACCCTTTCTCTACTTTATCTAAATAAAACCATGCTTTGTTTTACATGGTTTGCTCATCCCGACCTCCCGAAAGGTGTTTTCTTGATATTTATGTACCTCGTAAAGTAGTCATATATTGTTGATATGTTATATTCATGTGTTGTTAAACATCTCCATCATTTTATAAATTATATCTATGAATTAATTTAGGGTTGTATTAACCATACGGGGGAGACAAGGTGGCAGGGGGTGCCAGGCCCACTTGTCTCCTCTTTGTCCCCTATTTTTTTTCAGTGTAATCCTGTTTTTTGTCAGTTTCTGTTCCGTATTTTTGACAGTTTTAAGCGTTTGACATATTAAACTTTACATTTTCTGTTCCGCACTTTCAGGTTTATAGCTTTTTGATATAAACAAAATTATAAAAATAAAAAAAAAATTAAAAAAAATAAAAAATAAATAAAAAAAATAGGGGGGTGTGGCTAAAATCTAAGAGAGGGTGTGGTCAACAAGCCCCTTAATTTATGATGATAAGATTGTGACAAAAGCAAAATATTTTAAAATATACAAACTTTAACAATTAAAAATATTTTTAAAAAGAAAAATTAAAGTTCATGCTCAAAATACGCAAACCAGATCACAAGCTAGTTATATTATACTGTTTTGAAAAACTCTTTTGTATGAGCATTTTCGTCATCATTATCTTATCATCTTGATACGCTTTTATCTAAAAAAAATAATAACAATGTAATACTCTTTAAACATATTAAAATAATAAAGGAAAAGTCGACAAAATTTATAATAGAAAATGATTATTTATTTATTTATTTTTTATTAAGACAAAGTAAAATAACACTAAAGTCAAAAAGTAGGGGAAAAAAGCTAAAAGACATTAAGAGGTAGTAAGACATCTCCTCCGCCTCTTGTTAGATAAGAGGTTTAAGCTTCTGAACAAAAAAGAAAATTACATTTATTGACCCAAATGTCTGACCACATAGGAATGAGTCAGATTAATAGATATTTAAGTGATATTTTTTTGATAACAAACACCACTTTAATATTTGTTTGTTATATTCTGTGTGTATAAAAAAAATGTTTTATTTCCATCCAAAACCATGTATAAGAGGGGATATACATAATGGATAGGGTAAGATTAAAATAAAATGACAAATATTCATGAGAAGCATACAATTTTAATTTTTTTTTTTTTTTTTTTTTTTTTTTTAATTTAGAAAAAAGTTCCACAAGATCGGCTATGTAGATAAAAAAGTTGTGAAATTTTTTTTCTAAACGTGGATAGTTTTGACGAAAATAATTTATTAAGAAAAACGTTTGTGAATTAAATAGATTTTTGTGAATCAAAAGTTTGCTTCTTGTGTCCAACTTTTTTGCATCAAAATTTTATTATGCATCGCAATGTAACAAGTTAAATATTTTGTATATCAATTTTTTTTTTCATTAAAATTTCGTTTTCTTGCATTAAAAAACCGTATAAAAAATTCAAAATTAGAAAACTTTCCTTCACAACATTTTTATGCACCAATATTCTCTATCTTCTGATAAAATTTCAAAACTTTTCAAATAGTTTTTTATTGGGCAAAAGTTTTATAAAGATATTATATCTGATACCATTTTTTCTTGGTAGCAAACAATTTTTTTTGCTTATCAGTACATACTTTTATTTATTTATTTATTTATTATTTTTTTATGGATATTGAAAACCTGTAATGACCATTTTGCTTTGTGAATTTGCGAAAAATTGCATCCACCGTCCATAGGGTAAATTACATAAATGGTACCTGTGGTTTAGCGAAAATTGCATTCACCGTCTCTAAATTTTATTTTATTTTATTTAGATCCACTTCTTATTGTTTTGACCTGTTACGTTTTTATATATGTTTTGTCAACGTGTTTTCATCTATGTTTTTATCTACGATTTTATATACGTTTTTATTTACGTTTTCGTCCGTTTTTATGCGTTTTCTTCTGTTTTTATACGTTTTTGTCTATTTTATACGTTTTCATCAACTTTTTTACGTTTTTTCCTATTTTCTTACGTTTTCTTATGTTTTCATACGTTTTACTACTTTTTGGTCCGTTTTCATATGTTTTTATACATTTTCGTCAAATTTCTTACGTTTCCTTACATTTTGTTTGTTTTACTACGTTTTGGTCCAATTTTATACGTTTTTATACGTTTTCGTACATTTTCATAAGTTTTCGTCTATTTTACTACATTTTGGTCCATTTTTATACGTTTTCGTCTATTTTTATACATTTTCATATATTTTAATCCGTTGTCATCCGTTTTATACGTTTTCATCCAAATTTTTATACGTTCTCATATGTTTTTATGATTTTTATACGTTTTCGTCCATTTATTTGTTTTCGTCTGTTTGTATACGTTTTCATCCGTTTTATCAGTATTGGTCCATTTTTATACGTTTTCATTCGTTTTTATACGTTTTCGTCACTTATCTTACGTTTTCACACGTTTTGATCTGTTTTTGTATGTTCATAAACGACTCATTATGTTTTTGTTAGTGCAAATATTACGATATTTAAACTAAACGGTTTCTTCAGTTTTAATAATGGCAAACATGTAACTTGTAATGCATAACGTAAAATGCGCAAGTTACTTGTAAACATAAATCATCAATGCATACTTACATCAACACCTCTCGAGGTGTCAAGTATGCTTCAAAAAAGTCATAGATTTCTATCCCGACGTAAATCACTCAAGGTATTGAAAAACAAATCTGCTACTTGACAAATGATCAAATGATTATATTTTTCTAAACTTCACATTTTTAATGTGACAAAACAATTTTTTCAAAAATACATTTTACCAATTATTTTTGAATTAAAAAGAAATATTTTATTTTGAAAAATTAATTAAAAAAATCCCAACATCTATTCCCCCCCCCCCCCCCCCAAACAGCTCTAAACATCCCCAAATAAACATTCCCCACTAAAAAAAAGATGAGTGTTTTTGTCCCCGACGATACCACTAAATACCCGACGGTACCGTTAAATTTAGTGGTACCGTTAAATTTAGTGGTACCGTCCCTACGTAATGGCTATTTTTCTCTTTACCTATAAATAGTGGACCGTTTTACACTTCCCACTTGATTTTTTCAGTCAATTTTTTCTGGTGTAATCCCTTCTCATTTAGATCACTTTCTTTGATCATGTAGGATATTCATAATCATAACATATATGGATCTTGTGTATGGTTCGAATTATGTAATGATTCTAGAGAGAGAAAGTAAGAGATGGAGGAGCCTTTCTAGAGGGAGAAACACAAGAGATTAGATTAATGTGTGTGAAAGGTCCAACCCTCTCCCTTGGTGGGAGAGGGGTATTTATAGTACAAACTAAACGCCCCCTACTTGGGCTGTGGATCAGGTATATAGTGGGTAAAGACCTGTCCGTCCTCCACGATGTTACTTAAACTAATACTCAACTAGAATGATAAATACTACGAGCTAACTAATGCTAAATCATACTCGGGGTGACCGAGTCTTCAATATGAATATTTATATTCCTAACAATCTCCCCCTAAGGGAGGTCACCCCCGAAATTACAAACTGAATTCATGCATTAGATTCTTCAAATTAACTTCGTAGCTCGCAGTCTTTGATTCTTCACCGTCATTAAACTTTATGCTTCAAGCAGTAAACTTTTGATGACTATTCATTGGTCTTGGATGATCTTTGAGAATTCATTGAGGTCATCGTCCAACTTTCATCATCAAGTCATCTTAAGCATTATCGTCTTCATGTATGGTTGTGATCTTTGAACCGGCATGCTCACACATTCCTTGATTCATGTTGTTAGGGATCAGAGTTGTAGAAGCATAGAGGGATGCCAATCATTTGTCATGAGTACATTGAGCAGGATGATTTTGTGTGAGCATGAGGGTGATGGATCAGAATCTCTTTAGCAATCAATAGCAATCATCAGATATTCCTGCAAGCAAACAGTTAGTAACAAATCATTCGGTACTTATAGGCTTGGATACAAAGATTGTAATTAGCATAGTGTGAAAACTTTTTCTAATCCTTGCCAAGGCCGTTCCTGAATCGGATACCCTCGAGAGAGCTCGCAAGATCTACCGAAGTACATCAACGTTTCAGGTGAGTCGCTGGAGTTCACCCCACGATTATAGACCGTTTGTAACCGCCGCGACCACTAAGCGTAATCCACAAGAAATTACCGAAGTGACCTGCTTTCAGGGCTGTTTGATGTTGACCCTGGCAGGAATTTCCATTCAATCACTGAGAATTAGATTTGTAAGTTCCCTCATAAATGTTTTGGCAGATTACTAAGATCTGCATAGGACTCAAAAGTTTACACCTGGTGTCCTTAATGTTGAACAACCAGTGTATAAGTAACATGTGTTCCTATGTGTTGGGAACACGTTTTTATATTTATTCAAGTCTCGGTCATTACATTTTGTAATAGGTTTCTCAGTTTACTTATTATTATGTTTATGTTTAAAAGGCTAACATGTAAAAGCCCATTTAAGGCTTAAAACCCACGTCCAATATGAATGGAAGGAAAGGGGATGTTGCCCTAGTTCCGCTCCTACAAATACAATGTTATGTAAACATTTTATCTTGTTGGTTATTTGATTATCTTAAAGAAACTCTTGCACTTTTACCTTTATTATATCATATAGTCATCCGATCCTTATATTTATCTCATTCTTACTATTCCAATACTTGTGTAATCATAATATGGTGACCTAACAAGTGGTATCATTCGCCAAATAGAAGATTGAACTGAGGTTTCAAGATTAACGTGGGGTTTAGGTGTATTTTTCTTCAATTTGTGCTTGTTTCTTTGTTTCTTTCACTCAAATCTTGAAGCTTGGATAAGTTTTAAGGTTGATATAGTGATTAGAAGCTTAGATTGTGCATAAAGTTTTGATTTTTTTAGTTTTATCTACTTTTTATCTAGATTCTTGATTTTTGTAGCTTCTTTAGTATTAGAAATCTTGTTTTTGAAAGCTAAATCTTTCCTATTTAGTGTTTTCTAAGTATTTTTGAAGTTACTTGATCAAAAGTATCATTTTCCAATCATTTTTCATCAAAAAGTAGTGATTTTTAAAAGTTTCTAACTACTTTACGCGTAAAAGGACACCACTACCCATAATTTTCGCTGAAAAAGTACAAAAATGACACTTTATGCGGAAATCTTAAGCATAAAACCCTAGATTTACGCATAAAACAGCTTTTCTACGCAGAAGTTTCAAATCTTAAGCATAAAACCCTTGTTTTACGCAAAACTTTGGATCCTACGCCTAAGTTTGGAATTTTACGCCTAAGGTGAAGTTCTTATGCATAACATTGAAGTTACGCGTAAGATCTCTGGTTTCTATGCATAAGGTTGTTCTTCAGTCTACTCTTCGAGCAACGGTGACTCAGTACTTCCCTAGCTTGGACAAGTTAGTGGAATACTTCGACTTGGGATATCTTTCAAGCTTGGACAAGTTTGAGAGATTTGTTTGGTTTTTAACCTTACGCATAAACAATTGCTTACGCCTAAGCCAAAACTTATGCCTAAAGTAAAAGTTTACGCCTAAACTCTTAGTTTACGCATAACCTTCTCTTTACGCCTAACTTTCAGTTTACGCATAAGTTATAAGTTACGCGTAAGTTTCAAAGTTATCCATAAGATTAAGCTTTTACTTCAAACGAACTAACATTTCAATCATTTACAAAGATCCATCATCTACACAAGTGTTCAACATGTCTCAGCCACCATACTACAACTTCTCTCACCAGCAATATCCTTAGCAACAACAGTATCATCAACAACATAATCAACAACCTCAACAGTATCATCAACAAACGCAATATCCACAACAACATCTCTTAATGCAACAACATCAGCTCATTCCTCTGCAGCAACCATATCAGATGTCACAACAACCAATTCAGAATCCACCCAAATAACCTCACTGGTTTGATCGGATGTGTGAAGTGATAACAACTCAACAATCCAGACATGAGGCAGGATCAATTGACACACCCCCAATGCTTACACCTGGTAACTACGTTCAGTGGGCCAGTCGATTCTTATGGTTTATTGAACTCAAGAAACCCCATGGAAAATTCATGAAGCAAGTGATACTTGAAGGATCATTTCAATGGTCTACTACCATAGTTGAAGGTGATCCTACTGCTGATCCTCCAAGGCCTCCTTCTACAAAACCTGTTCCTGAGTCTCAACTCACTACTGAACAACTACTTCATCGTGAAGCAGATGAGTATGCTATGATTTACATACTTTAGGGAATCCCAAATGCAATCTTTCGAAGTGCTGATGCTCAGAAAACAGCTAAAGCAATGTGGGAACACGTTCATCTCCTAATGGAAGGCATTGAGTTGAACAAAGAAGATATGAAATCAAAACTCTATATGGAATATACTAACTTCATGATTGAACCAGGGGAGACACTTGAATCTTACTTTCACCGTTTCACCAATATCATCAAGGATTTGGAAAGACATGAAGTTAACCTACCAAAGATTGCAGTCAATACTAAGTTTATCAGTAGTCTTGGTCCTGATTGGCAAAAGTATGTGACATTTGTTCGTCAAGCAAAAAATCTTCATAATGCACCATATGGTTTGTTGTACGATTATCTAAAGCATCATGAATTTGAAGTAGACAAAGATCGAGCTCTCCGAGGAGGTTACTCACCACCACCAACACCAAACTCTTTGGCACTCGTTGCTCAATCTCACACTGCTCCACCTTCAATGTCAAATCATGCTCATGTCCAAGAACATAACTACTTCAGCCACCCACAACATACAACTTCAAATCAAATGATCTCATATGATTCTTCACAACAATCGGCTTCAAATCAACTTGTTCCATATGAAAGCAGCAATACAATGTACTACTCAAATTCCAATGAAGATGAAGATGAGGACTTCAATACTTTGAATCAAGGACTGGCTCTAATTGCTCGTGCCTTAAGCAAATTCTCAAACAAGACAAACAATCATCTTCGTTCTTCGTCTAACACAAGGAATCAAGCTGTAATTCAAGATGGTCGGGTTGAGATACAGAATCGTAACTTTGGAAGATCAAGTTCAGGTGGTTATTCGGGAAATTCTGGGAATGGACAAAGGTTTAACAATAATGGGGGATTCAGAAACAACACAGGTGCTCCTCAGAAAAGGGCTGAAATTGATGAAACAGGGAATTCAGACTTTAGGAATGCAGTATGGTGCTACAACTGTAATGGGAAAGGTCATATAGCTACTGCTTGTCCTAAACCAAGAACTCGGGGCAGCAAGTTTCATAAGCAAGCATTACTCTTAGCTCTTAAGGATGAAGCTGGTGGAACTCTCACTAAGAAGGAAAACAGTTTTCTGGCCAATGCTTACGATGATGATGACATGGAAGATCTGGAGGCTAATGCTGCTGTGATGCTGATGGCCAATATGCAGGAACTTCATATGAATGACTCAGGCCCAGTGTATGACACTGATGGTCTGTCTAAGGTACATGATCCCAACACATGCCTAATACATGAAATAGCATCACCGTCTGCTTCTGCATCAGATAAGGCGCAAATTGTTCACTCTGAATCATCTTTATCTCCTCAAAAAGATGAACAAATGAACACATTTGTTATATTTGATGATGACACAATAGTTTCATTTGATGATCCTATTGAGGATGAAAAACATGATCATGTTGAACAAAATGAACCTTCGTCTGATCCAGACCCTGACCTTATGTTGTTGACCAATCAACTGAATGCTCAAATCTTACAAATCAAAAAATGCAATGAGAAAAATACATCTTTAAAAGCAACAAATGCAGTTTTAACCAAGGATCTTGAGTGCTATAAAATACAACTGTCAAATCTTGAAAATAAAGAAAAACGGGAAAAAGTTTTGAAGTGGCGTTTCAAGAATATTATAACAAAGAACAAAATCTTCAGCATCAAATGAGGGAACTAGTTGAGTCTAACTGCAAATTGGTTTCTAAATTGGAAAATGAAAAATCCGAACTCAAACAACAAGTTGAACAACTTCAAAAAGATCTTTCAAAAACAAAAACTGAGTTGTCATCTTGTAAAAATGATTTTTTTGAACATAAAGTGAGAAAAAGGAAAAGAGAAGATTCTTTAATCAGTGAAATTGTGGATCTTGAACGCCAACTAAAAGAATTTCAAAATGTTGTTTACAAAACTAGGGGCTCAGTCACAACAATTCAAAAGTTCAAAATGAAGCCAAAACCTAACAGAGGCTTTGCTCTTGGTGACAACAAATCACTTTTTCTTAACAAGGCACTCAAGAAAAATCCTAAAATTTATAGTATTGATCAAATGCATGATAATTCGATTGTGTGTGTTGTTGTATATGATACAGAGGAAGAAGAAGAAATTGAAGAAGAGAGTCGATCGAAAATGAGTCAAAGACCATTTTGCAAACCGTATGATTATTCAAAAGCTCCTCACATTTCTAAATCTTTTGTTCCTCTAAAAGAAATACCTGAGAAATCATGGTAATTAACCGAGTCATATGTCTCATCTTCCAATGGGGCTCCCACTCAAACTGTGGCACAAATAAATGGTCCTTTACCATCTTCTGGTATAATTACACCATTGCCTAAACGTTATCGTGTACTTGAGTATTTTAACACGTTTATGGAAGACATCAAAATTTTGGAAAATGCCATTGAACGAAACTCGGAAATAAAAATTGCTACTTTTCAATCTGCTTATGAGCGTGAAAAGTGAGAAATTTTTTAAAAACAACTTTTACCATTCGTTCAACATTTGCGTCTTTGTGTTACACGTTGGGAACAAGAACTCCAAAAAGAGGTCAAATCAATGATAAATATTTTCAACTCAAATGAAAATGCATTTTTGGTTCAAAAGCAAAGAAATAGAGCTTTACAAAATGATGTTGATCGACTATTGGAACAAGTTCTACAATGCTGATATTGTGTCTGTTATCATGAATTCTATTTATGAAACTGGTACTTCTAAGTTTGTTGATACTCACTCTGCTGATAATGATTTGTTGAATACTAAAATTGAGACTTTAAAACAAGAAAATGAAATGATTCGGAAACACAATGATGATGTGAAAACTAAACTTTCAAAAGAAATTTGTCAACTCAAACAAAGGCTTGAATGGTGTCAAGCTCAAAGTATTGAACGTGAATTGCATTTATAGAGTCAAAATGTTTCAAAAAATTGTCAAATTTGCAATGACAATGAGCTTTTCAAAAATCAATGTCTCAAATATGAGCAGGAAATTGCGAAATTAAAAATTGAAAATGCCGAATGGCAACAAGACTACGATGACATTGCTTATTGCAACGGAAAACTTGAGTCTGATATTCAGGATAAAAAGCACATCATCATTGACTTAAAAGAGAAGATTAAGCTACTTCAAAAAGGAAAGTTTGTTGACACCACTGTGGTAGCACCAGGATTGTACCAAATAGACAAAACAAATAGGGATAATAACACTCAGACTACTAATGTTAATCCTTCAACTTCTATAGGAATAGTCTCCACTAATAATGCTAGCAGACCAAATAAAAAAAGTAACAAGAAGAATAGGATCTTGTAACGTAAAAGAGGAACACTAGAAGCCCAAGTAGTAGAAGATCAACTTAGGAATCTGAATAACAATCATGTTGCATCTAAATTAGATTTTAATCTGGCAAATTGTAATCAAAATCTCAGTGTAACGAATGATGAATCTTTGAATGTTTTGAATATTAATGATTCTTGTGTGTTTTGTCGTAAAAGTGTATTATCCGGTGATCATGTGAAATGTGTAGCTAATTCTCTCTTAACTCATCATAAGAAACGTAGATCAGGGACTCCTTCTAGGCTCACTACTGCTTCTAAGTTCATTTTAGGAAAACCGCCAACTACTGTTTCCAATGATGTAGTAGTTACCCCCATAGTTGCATAGAACAATTCTAGGAACATGTCCTCACCTAGTGAATTCACTATAAAGAAAGCGCGAACTAGTTGGAACTGGCAACCTTGGTTACAAAGAAAACCAAACTTTAAATGGATTCCTAAAATTCTAAATGCGTGTGTTTCTAACCAATCGGAACCCACAACTTCTTTGGGTTCCACCCTTACCTTTGTTCCATCTTCGTCATCTTCATGTGATGCAGGTGGTTCAAATCATTCTCTGGATTGTTGATAGCGGATACACCCGACACATGACAGGCAATCTCAAACTGTTAGTAAACTTTGTATCAAAGTTCATTGGCACTGTCAGATTCGGGAATGATCATTACGCTCTAATTATGGGATATGGTGACTACGTCAGTGGGAACATTGAAATTATTCGTGTATATTATGTTGAAGGTCTTGGTCACAACGTCTTTTCAGTCGGTCAATTTTGTGATAGGGATTTGGAAGTAGCATTTCGAGAGAAAACTTGTTTCGTTCGTGATTTACAAGGAAATGATCTAATATCTGGCTCTCGTGCAACAAGTATTTACACTATCTCAATGTCTGACATGATTGCTTCATCTCCGATATGTCTTCTCTCCAAAGCTGAATCGACTAAATCATGGTTATGGCACAAACATCTTTCGCACTTGAATTTCAAAACTATGACTGAACTTGCTCGTCATAAACTTGTTGATGGTCTTCCAAGATTCCGTTATGCCAAAGATCACTTATGTCCTGCTCGTGAACAAGGAAAAAGTACTCGTGCTCATTTCCCATCTAAAACTTAACACAATACTAATCACGTTTTACAATTGCTCATATGGATTTGTGTGGCCCAATGCATGTTCAAAGTATTAACGAAAAATGCTACATATTAGTAATTGTTGATGACTACTCTCGATGGACTTGGGTTTACTTTCTTCGGAGGAAAGATAAAGCTCCTTCAATGATCATCACCTTTCTCACTAAAATTCAAGTTCAGCTACACAACACAGTCAGAAAGGTTCGAACTGACAATGGAACGGAATTTAAGAATCAGACACTAAGGTCTTATTTTGAGAAAGTGGGAATTGAACATCAAACATCAATTGCAAGAAGCCCTGAACAGAATGGAGTAGTTGAAAGACGCAACAGAACGTTAGTAGAAGCTGCAAGAACTATGTTGATTAATGCTTAATTACCAGATTACTTATGGGCGGAAGCTGTAAGTAGTCATCATCTCTTGTTTAGTCTTGTGAGTGTGGATCATTGTGATCTTGTTGAGATCTCAGAGATCTTTTGTTGCTAGTGAGCTTGTGTGTTGATCAAGTAGATCAAGGGAAGGTCGGGTAGATCATATACGGTGTGTTGATTGTGTGATTAGTATGGATCGGGTAGATCGTGAGTAGATCGGGTAGATCGAGTGTAGATCATGTGGATCTTATAGCTTGTGTGATTTTTGAGGATCGGGTGGATCTTGGTAGATTGATACTAGCTAAGATTAGTACTCGACATTTAGCTTAGTGTCGGAAAATAATGTAAGCGACACTGTATGGTTTTCTCCGCCGAGAATGGAGCTTGTTGATTAGTGAAGTAACTCTCGAGTTGGGTACTCGAGGAGTGGAGTAGGGCGAAGAGGAGCTTCGTGACCGAACCACTATAAATCGCCGTGTCCAGGTTTGCATTTTCTTTACCTATTTCTTTATGTTTATCTTCGCATTTACCGCTTTATATTTATACTTGCATTGCATTTATGTTTGTGTGATTTTTTGCTTATATGGTGTTGATTGTGTTTATGTCATGGCTTGATATTGTTTGTGTTGTAGTTTACTTCATTCTATTTCGATATGTTGTATGACCAATATTGACACTTTCCATACTATGTCAAACTTGATTGGTCATTTGATATAAATGTTTTAAGTTTTAAATGGAAACGTATTCACCACCCCTCTACGGTTTCCACAGTTTTCTTACGGTTTTTTCCATTTTTGTATGTTTTCTTGTGTTTTTATACGGTTTTGTACATATAAACGGATAATAACTTTTAATAATGGTTAAAAACATATGTAAACGTTCAAAACGTATAAAAACATATAAAAACGTAAAAAAAAGTATAAACATGGATGTAAATGTAAAAAAACATATAAAAGCATAACAGGTCATATATGAATGTATAAAAATTGATAAAAATGTGTAAAAACGTAAGAAAACATTTAAAAATGGCTGAAAATGTATAAAAATAAAAGAAATCATTTAAAAATGAACGAAAACGTATAAAAACGGACCAAGACTGATAAAAACGGATAAGAATGGACAAAATAAATAAAAATGGATGAAAACGTATAAAAATGCATAAAAATGTAAGGAAACGTAAAAAACTGAACAAAAACGTATAAAAACGGATGAAAATGTCTAAAAATTGATTATAAATGATAAAAATGTGTAAAACCCTAAGAAAATGGACGAAACATATAAAAACGGATGAAAACGTAGTAAAACGGACGGAACGTAAGAAAAAGGGACTAAAACGTATAAAAACGGATAAAAATGGACCAAAACATAGTAAAACGGACGAAAAAGTAAGAAAACGTATAGAAACGGACGAAAGCGTATAAGGAATGGCTAAAAAAAAATTAGGGACATTGGATGCAATTTTCTCCAAACTACAAGGACCATTTATGTAATGTACCGTAGGGACGGTGGATGCAATTTCCGCTAACCCACAACGACCATTTATGTAATTTGAAAGTGTAAAATGTTCTTCAATAGTTATCTCTACCAATAAAAGTTCAAAGAGAAAAAAAAATGTATTTATAAGCAAAAATTTTTGTTCGAAACCCACATAGACAAATAGTGCAAGTATAATACCTTTATAAAACATTTGCCTTTTTTAACTTTTTAATTTTTATTTATTATTATTATTATTATTGTTGTTGTTGTTGTTACAGATGATAGTCTTTTTTATTTGATGTATTCTCTTGGATATATATGCATCCATTATGCATCTCATGTCAAGTTTTATATCTATTTACAATATAAAGTTCGTTACTCTCTAATACTCTAATATTCTTGGTTGAGGTTCTTTGTTTTTCGTGACCACACATTTTACTATTTTAGAGTTGTAGTTTTCTGTAAATATCAGTGTCATTATTATTCCCTGAAAATATTTTCGTATCTAGAATAGACATAGTTTGTTACATTTCCCGTATTTGGGATTGAGATGCATACGTACGCACTCTAGTGAACAATAATAGTAAAGCAAATAAACACGTAACGTAATTTTCAATGTTTAACACGTAACATAATTTTCAATGTTTAATTGAACATTAGATATAAAACAACCGAATCCCAAAGAGTGATTGCGAAAATTTATAAACTATATCTACATATAATGGAAGGAGCTCATTTCTTTTATTAAATATTTAAGACATTAACATTAAGTAATGCAAATCAGTAAGCTTGTTTAACAAACAAATTTAATAGAAAAAAGTTTTCTTACAAGCAGTAGTCAACCCTTTTTTAAAATTCAACAAAAAATAAAAAAATTAATTAACATTTAAAAAATACAATTAAAGCATGTCACATTTACATTTCTTCCAAATTAAACCATTGACTATAATAGAATTACTAAAGATTGTAAATTATTTCTCTTATTAAAGTGCTGCAAAATAAATTCACTTAACATTAACAATAAGTAAAATAAATAATCTAAAATAGTCTAAATCTTGTCATGAAACAAAAACTAAAAAAATGAACTCTGTTTGCGAATCATAAAAAGTGATTGTAATGTATTGTACAATCAAATGTAATCATTTATCAATAATACTGTCTTTATATTGAATCAGCATCGGCAAGTAATCTACAATTTTATATGAATTAGTTTAATATTACTTAAAATTTATTGAGGAGAATTATTTTATATACCAAACTTTTCTTACATAAAAAGGGACTCATCTATACTATTCATAAAAAAATCAATAGTTGGGATAAAAATATTTTAATATTTCACATATTTTTTGTAATTTAAATATCTTGTAAATCGTTAATCGTTAAATGAAAATAATTATACCATCGCGAAGAGCATTTAATTATCTTTTTATAAACGGGCACTTTGATATACTTTCAAAAAAAAATCTTTTTATTCACATTTTTTCCCCAGTTTTTCACGTTTTTTTCGTTACTGAAATTTGTATTAAAAAATCACATGTGATATTAGTGTTAAATCATATATGATATGTAATATCAAATGTTAAAACACATATGATTTTTTCATGCAAATTTCAGTAACGAAAAAAATATAAAAAAAGTGAAAAATACGAAAAAAAATAATTTTGTCAAAAGTATATCAAAGTGCATATTTATAGAAAGATAATTAAATGCTCGTCTTAACGGTATATTATTTTTCGCTTAACGATTAACGGTTTGACAGATATTAATATTTGAAAAAAAAAACGATGAAAGTGAGTTTTTAAATTATCGAGATTAATCTGATCTATTATATCAAATAAAAATAGAGAGTGAAGATTAATCCCTTGGTATGTAAAAAAAGTTTGGTCCTCAAGTGATCTTAAATGAAATTTAATATAAAATATCTTCGCAATTCATAATTTTAGTGTAACGGAAAACATTTATCACAAAATACTACAGGGTATCCGCTGCCGCAACACGCGCAATATTTTTAGCTATATATATATATATATATATATATATATATATATATATATATATATATATATATATATATATATATATATATATATATATATATATAACAAACTTTATTTATCGAATATCTTACACATATCCAACATTACTTAAAAGTATTAATATCTTATATAAAGTTTTCATTACATCATTACTAAACTGGAACTTGGTTATGTTAACTATCTAGTTAAACTAACCTAGTAAAAGGGAAGAACATATCAGCAAAACATTAGCGAAGCTGAGTATTACTTCAACGGCTAATCAACCAACAATGAAACCAGTTTGCTTTATTAAAATTAGTAACATAATTTTCTGACACGAGTTAAGAGTCGAACAAAAACAATAAACAACCTAGAAAAAAGACATGTGAAAAACTAGAAGGGGGGGTTGAATAGTTTTACGTCTTTTTAATTCGTTATAAAAGATAGTTTTAGTGTCTTCTTAGTTTTTAAAATTTAGATTCGATAATATATGATCTCAAGTCTTGCACAATATAAACAACTATCAATAAGTAAGGTATAGCAATGATAAGTAAAGAAATAAATGAGAGATGGAAAGATCGAACCGCGAGACAAGAGATTTATAGTGGTTCGGCTACAAGGACACCTTTCTCGCCCTACTCCACTCCCCGAGCACCTAACTCGAGAGTTTTCTTCACTATATCAACAAGCTCCCTTATGGCGGAGAAAACCTTACACACCAATTTACACACCACAACTTCTTCACAACTAAATCACAACTTCTACACAACTTCTTCACACCAATCTACTTCACAACTAACTATTTCACGCCTATCTTCTTCACACCAATTTTCTTCACAACTAACAACTTCACACCTAGCTTCTTCACTACAATCTAATTCCTAACTTTTCTTCTTCACACCAAACAACTAACTAATCACACAATCAATATACCTAGCACAACTATCTACAATCAAATATTCACAACAATCTTCACAAAGAATTATGTAAATAATCTTGATGATCCACCAACAACTTGGATGTGGAGATCACAACAAGTTGTAATACTTCTTGTCATGGAGGATAGAAGTATTATTCTCTTGCACTTAATGGGAACGTTTTCTAACCTAATGCCATAGTCTATAAGAGCTTGTTTCATCCATAGTGCTTGTTGACATGCTTTTCCAGCGCTTACATATTCGGCTTCGGTGGTAGAAATAGCAAGAGCGGTTTGCTTCTTCGAAAACCAAGATGTTAGACAACATCCCATAAACGTGCAAATACCGCTAGTGCTTTTTCTATCTACGTAGTCTCCCGCATGATCCGAATCCGCATAGACGATGGTTTCTATGCCGGATCCCTTAGGATACCATAATCCTAAGTGTATAGTGCCTTTAGTGTATCGGAAGATACGCTTAACCGCTTCTAGGTGAGAGGTTTTGGGATCCTCTTGAAAACGGGCACAAAGGCAGACACTAAACATGATATCGGGTCTACTTGCCGTCAAGTATAGTAAACTAACTATCATTCCTCTATACTTGGTGTTATCTACGGATTCACCTTCATCATCCTTTGTGAGCTTTACTTCCGTAGACATGGGAGTTTTCATGGGTTTTGAGTCTTCTAGGCCAAATTTCTTAAGCATTTCCTTAATGTATTTAGATTGGTTAAAGAATATTCCATCTTCTAATTGTTTTATTTGTAATCCTAGGAAGAAGTTAAGTTCACCCATCATACTCATCTCAAACTCATCATGCATGATTTTGGAAAATTCATCACACATGTCTTGACAAGTCGATCCAAATATAATGTCATCAACATATATTTAAACAATGATGAGATTTGGGTCTTTCCTTTTAGTGAAAAAAGTGTTATCTACCATTCCCTTGGAATAATCATGTTTAATAAGGAAAGCTTTTAATCGATCATACCAAGCTTTGGGAGCTTGTTTGAGTCCATACAAAGCTTTCTTTAACTTATAAACATAATCAGGTTTTGCGAAATCAATGAATCCTGGAGGTTGTGCCACATATACCTCCTCATTGATAAAACCGTTAAGGAATGCACTTTTCACGTTCATTTGGAATAACTTAAAATCTAGGGCGCATGCATAGGCAAGCAGTATCCTAATTGATTCTAATCTAGCTATGGGGGCATAAGTTTCGTCATAATCAATTCCTTCTTGTTGATTATAACCTTGGGCAACTAACCTAGCTTTATTCCTAGTAACTACTCCATTTTCATCTAATTTATTCCTATATACCCATTTAGTTCCTATGATGGTCATATTCATTGGATTTGGGACTAATTCCCAAACATCATTTGCCTTAAATTAATTTAATTCTTCTTGCATAGCTATAACCCAAATTTCATCTTTTAAAGCCTCATTAATATTCTTAGGTTCTATTGCTGAGAGGAAACAAAAGAAATTATTTTTATCTTGAGCTTGTGACCTAAGGGTTCTTTGGTTAAGATGTCCTATTATATTATTTAGTGGATGTGACCTAGATTCTTTAACATTTACAATTTCGTTATTTCCTAAGTTAATGTCTTCATTATCATTTCCTATGGGTTTTGTTTTACTAACCTCAATAGCTTCTTCTTCAACTAAGTCATTATCTTCTAAAGGCAAAGTTTTAGGAGGTGGTGGTGTTTCATCAAATGTTACATTTAGTGATTCTTCTACTTTCATGGTGTGTTTATTAAGTATTATATATGCTTTACTATTTTGTAGGTATCCTAAAAATATTCCTTCAGATGATTTTGGATCAAACTTAGTGAGGTAATCCTTAGTGTTTAGAATATAGAATTTACTTCCAAATACCCTGAAGTAGCTTAAGTTTGGTTTTCTATCTCTTAGTAACTCATAAGGAGTTTTTCCTAGAATTCACCTAATTGATACCCTATTAATAATATATGTTGAAGTATCTACGGCGTGACACCAAAATTTTTGTGGGATGGATTGTTCATTTAACATTGTTCTACTCATTTCTTGTAGTGACCTATTTTTTCTTTCTACTACGCCATTTGATTGAGGAGTATGAGGAGAGGAGAAATTGTGAGATATTCCATTTAAATCACAATATTTTCCGAATTGTACTTCATTGTCAAATTCCCTACCATGGTCCGTCCTAATGGCTACTATTGTGCATCCTAACTTGTTTTGAATCATTTTTCTAAATATTTCGAATTTTTCAAAGGCTTGGGTCTTGTCACTTAAAAACCTAGTCCACGTGTATCGTGAGTAGTCATCTACAATTACTAAGGTATATTTGTTTCCTCCATAGCTCCGCACAGCGGATGGACCAAAGAGATCCATATGTAATAATTCTAGGCACATAGTAGTGGTACTATATTTTTAGCTTTGTGACTAGCATGAACTTGTTTTCCAATTTTACATGCATCACAAAAATGCTTTTCATATTTTAGATTAGGCAAATTTCTAACTAATTCCTTAGAGGCTAAAGATTGTATTTGTTGCATGTTAGCATGTCCTAATCTGTAACACCCCCAAATTTAAGTTTGTTGCAGCGGAAAAGTAATTTGGGTGTTACGGGGAGGATCGAAGTTTTAACCACATCAAACGGCTTAAAAGAAACGTTTCGAAAGTTATTTGTCATTCAAATAATATTTTTGATAAAAGATGAACCATTTGATTTAAAATCTTAGTAAAAGATATAAAAGTTTAAAAGAATGACATATTTGATTTTTACACCATTTTAATTTATCAGAGTAATAAATGCCCGCTCCGTGTCTTGTCCTGCTCCGTTAAATTACCTGAGATACACATGCTTAAAAGTGTCAACACAAAGGTTGGTGAGTTCATAAAGTTTTATGGAAAACCATTTATTTTGATAGATTTCAGGAATATTTGGTATTGATAAAATACAAACAGTAATGAAACAAATATTGAGTATATTGACTATAATCACAAATAAATCATATAAGTATTCAATCACATTCAAATAATGAATCAATAATCCTAACATGAGCTGGAAAGTCATGATGCTAATTTAATCAGATATACAATTCACGTATGGTCAAATTCCTATACAGCTGTATCTAAATATATGTTGAAAACATACATTTCCTTTATAGATATTGCCCCAAGCCTCATAACACACAAGCTTTACCAAAAGAGGTGTTTTATCAAATCAATGATAAATTTTGCCCTCTAATAATAGGTGATTTTCCAATTCCTATTTGTCTACGAATATAGTGTATCACGACTAATACGACTAACCATTTGCAAATGGTATTTCGTCAGGTATTAGTGGGACAGGAGGTAAGTCCTTAACAGGTTTCGAATCTGTTCACTATATTCGCGCCCACTTTACATGTGATTAATGGCTCATGATTGAGAGACTTTATGGCGATAAGGTAACTTAGGCAATATCAAGGTAATAATGGGATCATTTAGAATAACATCATGTAATCAAGTATCATACCACAGTAATCAGTTTGAGAATATTATCGTTTGAGTATCAGTAATTCAGTTTAAGTATTTCGCCAGTAACACATGTATATCACATACCACAATAATCGAATTGAAAACATTTTCATATGAGTATCAGTATTTCAGTCAAGTAATTCATCATTAAAATATATATATATATATATATATATCACATACCACAATAATCAAATTGGAAACATTTTCATATGAGTATCAGTATTTCAGTCAAGTAATTCATCAGTAAAATATATATATCACTTACCACAATAATCAAATTGGAAGCATTATCATATTAATTTAATATCAATTAGGAAATTGATTTGAATCATGTATTTTATTCATATACTTATCAATTTATCAAAGTATATGTAAGCATGTATCTCCCCCAATGAGTTTAAAAACAAGTATTGGAAATGGGGCTATGACTCACCTGGATTGATACGGAAATGATGAAAAGTAGAGTAGGATGAGATTATGAGAATGATTTGGAAATGTCTTTGATACGGAACCTGATAAATAAATTTATCTGAGAATTTGACCAAATACTATTTGGTAAATACGAACGAATAACGAATAATATTTATTCGTTATGACGAATAGATGATGTGCAGTGTAATTATTATGCCATGCATGATATGATAAAATACTTTATTTAAATTATCCATCAAAGTTTTACCTTTTTAAACGTAAGTAAAAATATTAACTTTTGAAATATCGTTATATATATTATTAACGTAAAAATAAATAATATATAAATAAAACGTAAATAAAAATGCATATGACGTGATGGTTGCCGTAAAATATAAAATAAAATAAGAATGTCAAATATAATATGTTGGTCCTTGTCCTTTTCCAGTTTTTACACTTTTTATACTAACGGCGTTAGCGTTACACCGTTAGTCCTTTTCGTATCTAATTTACAATTATAGTCCACTACTTGTCCAAAATTACATTCTAAGCTTGGAATATTAAATAATATCAAGTTTTATCCTAAAATTTCTGTTTTTACAGTTTTAGTCCAAGTTTTTAATGTTTGGCAGTTTTAGTCCTTTTAGGTGTCGTCGCGTTACATTTTTAGTCCAAAATTACAAAAATGATGAGAAAAATTATATAAAATTTTCCGAAACTTATTTTTTTAATTCTAAGCTTATTTCAACAGTTTATTTGATTAAAAGCTTATTTTTCTAGCTTATGGGCCTTAACGAGCCACTACAAAAGCCCATTTAAAAATTTAGAGGCGAGGGCATGTAAAATGTTTTGGGCCTGAACTGGGCTACTTTTGTGATTCCAAAAATATTTCATATGGGCCCAGTGGGCTTACGGATCATGATTTCTTATTGGGCTTGAATTGAGCCCAAGCGAACATAATTAGTTTTATTAACTAACTAAGTTTTGAAAAATTCTTGTTTTTGTCGATTCAAAATGAACTGATTTGGGTGTCGAAACGTGATTATTTTTACATGTTATATAAATGAAATTGGTAGTTTTCTAGGTGGTCTATTGAGTCTTGTAAAAATATGGTATAGTTGTTACGTGATATTTCAAATTATACAAGCGTTTTGTAGCATGTATGGATCGTTTATATATATGAAAAAGTTAGAAATATTTCTAAGTATTTATGTGTAGTTTTCATGCGAGTGAGTATGGTTCAAAATGAGTTTGTAATATGCATGTGAAATAAAAACTAACGTGAAATATGTGTGCTACGTGACTCCTAGGCCTTCCAAGATATAGGCTAGCCACGTTTGTGTTGCTACAATTTATTCGTACGTAAATATATATACATGAAACTTATATATGATCGAATAAAAATAAACATGGTGCATGGACTAAATTTTACGTGTGAAATGAATTGACAAAAGCTTGAAACAACTTACAACACCTCTAGGGTGGTGAAGAAACGAGTATGAACGAAGGAAACACAAGAAACTATAAATTCGACTATAACCCAAAGTAATATTCGAATTTATTCAACCCGTTCCTTGTTTCTTGCTTCCAAACTCTATTGTATCAACTTCTGGTCTTCAAGGAATATTATTAGGAAGAAAAGGAATTTTGAAAGTGAATGATAAATGATGGAAATGGATACATGCATGTATAGTATATATATAATTCATTTTGATGATTCGTATGGTTCCAAATCACACAACAAACATATATTACTATGCCATGTCAGTACAATGGACTTATAGGATGAGATTTTAACATATTATATTAGAATGTGAGAGCTTGAATTGAGGAGATGGTTTGATGATTCATGTATATATGTCGACCAAATATATAATATGGACACACTTGAAGAAATCGTGTACCACATGAAAATAGCTGATCATTAACGACATTTAAATATGAACTCATCTTAGAATTATTATTTGGAACTCGTAGGAACAAACGGGAATCAAAACGGTTAAGAAATGAATATATTTTGAATCGATTGACATGAATATTCGTCAAACACTTGGCCACTTAAAAACGTATCAAACGTCGTCCAATGAACTTGGGATTTGACACACTAATAGTTGGCTAGGTGTTGAACGAGATGGTGTAAAAATATATATGTGTCGTGTGTAAAAATTTGGAATACGCGAGGTGATTTGGAGCTAGATTAGTCGCTTTTATGAATTGTTTAGAAATAAAAACGGGTTACAAATTTGGGCCGGTTGGGCTTATGAAAGATCAATGGCCCGTTTGGTTTTGTAAATTAGTTTGTTAATTAGGATTAGTGAATTGTTAATATTTTGTTAATTGTGTCGAAAACTTGTTTCGTCGTTTGGTGAATTATGGGATGACGTGATTTTGTAAATATAGTATAATAAGAAAAATTTTAAATTTCCCCGTAAAAATGGTGATTAAAAATAATGACGAAGATTAATATATAATTAAACGTTTTTAATTATATGAATTTTTGCGAGGTTTTACATAATCTCCTATGCCACAATGTGGAGTTTTCATCTAGGGTCGTTAGGCATAATCTATCCTCAGGCTTGTTTTCTAGTTTCATAACATATATGTCTCCTTTCCTAATTCCTCTACCTATAATTTTTCCATTCTTAACTATTTCATTATCCTCTTCGGTAAAGGTGACTCTACATTTATTGTCACATATTTGTCCTATACTAAGCAAGTTATATGTTAAATTATCTACATGCTCTACATTTTCAATAGTAAGTGAGTCTTGAGAAATCGTACCTTTGCCAATGATTTTTCCACGTAAGTCACTACCGAAAATAACGTTACCTCCATTATATGCCTTGTATGTAGAGAATAGCTTGCGGTTTCCCGTCATGTGCCTCGAACATCCGCTATCCTTGATCCATTCGTCAGGCTCCAAGTCAATTCCCAAACATATTTCGTCGGTTCCTTTTGCCATAAAACACTTTTCATCTCTTGGTTTTTCTACTTCTTCTTTGTCACTATCACTCCATGTTCCACTAACAAATGCGTCTTGATTTTCATAACCCGGCGGCTTTAGACATTCGCCAATGAGATGATTTGGACTTCCACATCTAAAGCACTTTCTTTTCCCGTAATTGTCGCTTCTATTTCTTTGGAACGGTTTTCTTTCGTCTCGTGATGATCTATTGAATCTTCCTCGTCTCTTGAAGAATTTCTTGAATTCTCTTACAGCCATTGCATATTCTTCGTCTTCACTTTCGTCACTTGAATGATCATCATCACTAGGTTCCTTTTTGGCTTTTAGAGCAATGGATTTGGTTTGTTCTTTCTTGACTTTGACCGTTTTCGAATCTCTTCTTATAATTTTTTTTATGGAACTTCAAGTTGCCAATGAGTTCATCTAGTGATAACGTCATCAAGTTCTTTGATTCTTCAATTGCCGTGACCTTAGCTCGCCATTTCGGATGCAATGCCCTAAGAAATTTCCTAACACAATTTTTACTAGAAAATGTCTCATTAAGTGCTTTTAAACTTGTGATGATAGTGTTAAATTTAGCAAAAACATTATCAATTGATTCCTCTTCCGGAATCGTAAATTGTTCATATTGTTGTACAAGAAGATCTATTTTGTTATCTTTAACTTGACTATTACCTTGGTGAGTAATTAGTAAAGAATCCCAAATTTCTTTTGCGGTTTTACACATAAAAATTCTTTCATATTCTTTGCGTGGTAACGCATTATAAATGACCATTTTAGCCTCATTATTTTTAGCTTGTTTCTTTTTCAAATCATCATTTTGTTTTTCAAAAGATACAATTTCATCCATTTTAGTTTCAACATTATATTGAATAGGGGGAAAATCACCAAAGGTAATAATATGCCAAAGATCAAGATCTTTTGATTTCACATAAGTTTCGAATCTATTTTTCCAATATAAAAATCCATCACTTTCAAATAGTGGTGGTCTTTGCATAGATTGCCCTTCTAAGTATTTTAAAGATTCCATAGATCGTTACAAGTTTTAAAATACAATATATTTTAAAAAATCGTGCTAAACCTGGCTCTGATACCAATTGTGGAAAACTAGAAGGGGGGTTGAATAGTTTTACGTCTTTTTAATTCGTTATAAAAGATAGTTTTAGTGTCTTCTAAGTTTTTAAAATTTAGATTCGATAATATATGATCTCAAGTCTTGCACAATATAAACAACTATCAATAAGTAAGGTATAGCAATGATAAGTAAAGAAATAAATGAGAGATGGAAAGATCAAACCGCGAGACAAGAGATTTATAGTGGTTCGGCTACAAGGACACCTTCGTTGCCCTACTCCACTCCCCGAGCACCTAACTCGAGAGTTTTCTTCACTATATCAACAAGCTCCTTTATGGCGGAGAAAACCTTACACACCAATTTACACACCACAACTTCTTCACAACTTCTACACAACTTCTTCACACCAATCTACTTCACAACTAACTATTTCACGCCTATCTTCTTCACACCAATTTTCTTCACAACTAACAACTTCACACCTAGTTTCTTCACTACAATCTAATTCCTAACTTTTCTTCTTCACACCAAACAACTAACTAATCACACAATCAATATACCTAGCACAACTATCTACAATCAAATATTCACAACAATCTTCACAAAGAATTATGTAAATAATCTTGATGATCCACCAACAACTTGGATGTGGAGATCACAACAAGTTGTAATACTTCTTGTCTTGGAGGATAGAAGTATTCTTCTCTTGCACTTGAGAGGATGATGTTTGAATCACTTTGAAACAAAGAATTATGTATTTATGATCAAAGGATTAAGAGAATAGAAATGGGGATCTAGAACAGAAAGTTTAGGAGTGCAAAAGATAAGACAATTCTGTGGGATGAACCAGTATTTATAGGGAGAAAATTTACTGTTCTGGAGCGTGGCCGGTCCCCTTAATTAGAGGCCGGTCCCCTTAATGATTAAGGGGGCCTCCTAAGGAATTAAGGGGGCCGCCCCTTCAGAACGTTGGATTTTCTTGTCTTCTAGTGAGGAAAATTTTTTTGGATAAAATTTGCCATTTTTGGTTGGAAATTTGAAATCATATATTTATAATGAATTAAACATATTCTTTTAATTCCAAAAGTAATTTTGTAAAAGATATAGAATGTTTAATACATTTTATAAAAATTCTAGTGATTAGAAAAATTTCATTTGATCATGAAATGCAATAAACACTTTGTTTATTCATACCTTAAGTGATATGGATGCAAAGACAAATATTAAGCACTAAGAAAACTTGTTTACGTCATAAGTTTTAGATTAATGAGTTTATGCTTTGTAATTATCAAAACATAGAGATATTGTTAATATGCTAACAATGTTTTTAGACATTATTTATGTCAACAAGACCAATACAAAATATAGATCAAATACACTTCAAATAACACAATTTATCCGCAAAATTAACAATCAAATTCTTAAAAGTGCAGCATCTTCCATCGTCCAGTTACAACGCGTAATTTACTCATTTACTTCAGTGTTAGTTCCAATTCACAGTAACCACTTAAAAACCAAAAATCTAACCTCGCATCATATAAGCCAAACAAACAATAATAGATAGACATGAAAAAGTCTTCGGCATCATCGTCATCCTCTTCTTCAGCTTCCAAATTGGCATCACCCTCAAGCTTAAAAAATTAACAGCATTCTACTCCACATCCAAGTGATGTAACCATTCCTAAACCTAAAAAAAAAATTAAACTCAAGATTCCAAATACGCAAGGGTTGTTTCGATTTCTTATTTTTACATGATCATCCACTTTTGCTTTCAATATAAAGGGTAAGGAGAAATCAATCCCAAACACCCGCTAAAACTGTTCATTTCCTTTTATTTATTTATTTATTTATTTTGAACGGCGAATTTTTATATAAACTTGCATAAAGCTAGAAAAAGATTACATGGAAGTTATTGTAGCAATAGGGTTTTTCAACCAACCTATCCAGCTAAACTTACAAGAAGGATTTCTAGACGAAATCCACAAAAAAGATTGAGAAACTATAGAATCCCATAGAATTGCCTTATTAGGAGGACAACTAGAAAAAATCAAACTATTACGAAAATTCCAAATGGACCACATGAGAGTCCCTCCCACCCTTTCGAGAATCAACTGCACCTTGAGAGGAACACGAAGGGAATCTAACCAGACAAACCATTCCGCAATGTTGCCACAAACCGGGATGTCCATCTCCCACCACTTAGCGAAGAAGACCACAAATCTTTCGCCAAGGCACAATTGAAAAAGGAGTTATTAACCGTTTCAAGATCACCAACGTAAATAGGGTACAGAATCAATTCAACTTCAATGCCTCTCCTATCTGGATTGACTCTAGATGGGAGTTTATTAAGCTTCATTCTCCATAAAAACACATCTCCTTATTTCTTTTATGTATATGCTATTTAAAACTATGCAACTCCGAGCTACTTATAAACATATACAAATAATCAGATAAGAAGTTCGAAAAAAGCAATCCCAAATACACCTGTAAAATAAGCGTATATTTGCCTTAAGGTGTTTAGGGTATAGGCAATCCTGCCCATCTCGACCCATATACATTGTATACCCATTCTGACCCACTCATCCCACCGATCCATTTTGTCACTTTTAAAGTAAACCAATCTTGTTTACCCGAATACTTTAAAACTTGTTTTGAGAAACATGGTTAAATCAATGATATACCAGGCTAAAAACACATAAACTTGTTAGTGATTTTACATATAAATCATATAAATATATAAATGGCACTATAGATCCATTATTGGTGACATTTTTCGTTGCCATATTTATATATTTATATGATTCATATGTAAAATCACAAACAAAACAACCTATTTCCAAAATCAGCATTCTCCTGCTAGTCAAGTACAAAATATTTTGACATTTTCACCAAGGACCCATCTTGATACAGAATGCTTTGATACCTAGCTCGAAGTTGCTATTAGACCCGTAGCTGGTCAACAATCCAAAGTTCCTAACCGCGTATGAGGTCCCAACCCCCCTAAGATCTCTTTATTTTGGATTCTGCAAAACCATATAATCGATTATTAGATGATATCATTTTCTTTACTCGATATAAAATAAAACGTGAAATTTAGAAGAAGTGTTAAGTATAAAACTTTCTTTTGGCTTAATTGCAAGTTGATGATGTTCTGCCCTACGAAACCATGTTGGATCAGAAAGCACTTGTGTACAAGATTTCAGACATTTTACCTCTTCAGAAGATGTCAAGTGACTTAACAATAGATCATCCTCACAAACTATTACACAAAAATATCAGCAAACCAAAAACCCCCATTAAGAAATGTAAAACCATACATCCAATAATGAGATAAAAAGTATCAAACCATTAAAGTGATGCTAAAAGTAATTAGGCTTAGATTTGTAAATGGGGGTCGAGTCACAGAAAGATATGAATTCCGACATGGCTGCAAACAAATCCAGCTGCACAGTAACCATTTATACTATGCCATTTGGTGATTGCCCAGGTTGGATCTTCAATGGCCCATTTCATTTCGATCAGATTACAACAATCATCACAACCCATTTGGAAAACATTATCAATATTAGCACGAAATCTAAAACCATAAACCCCATATTCACCACCACCACCACAATAAAGATGAAGAAGAAGAATAAGAAGAATTAGAAATGACTATTTACTCTTTAAGGTCGTATCCGATATAAAAAGGGTGAAAATGAAATCATTGGCTTATTCATATGATTCAAATAAAACCATATTATGGCAAAAGAGGTGCAAACACCCTTTTATGAAATTCCCAATCTCTCTTTCGCCAAAGCCTCATTCATTTGTCTAAACGGTGTTTTATCCTCCATTAACAACCTTAGCTGTCACAATACATACATGGAGTTCATAAGAACCAAACATAATCCAAAAACAACTTCATCTACTAGCAAGTAGAAAGGGTTGAAAAATCTTTGAAAGTGAATCTGCAAAAGGAACGATATAGAATTTTTTTAATTAAATGCCTTAATTCAAGTTCCTACTACTTTTCAATAAGCAGCATATTTCAAAGTGCTTATTTTAAGATGCAACAAAGATTACCATAAAAACATGTTTTTTTTTTATTTGTTTTTTTTCTTATATCATTTTCAATAAGAAAATCTCAATGGGGCATTAAATAAATATCAGCTAATCAGAACATAAATAAACTTAAATTCCAACTAATCAAAACATTAAAACCAAGACCCCTAATTTTTTGTTACAAAGTTTCACTAAATATTTTTTTACACAATCCAAATCATCAATCATACAAATATATTTAAATTCCAACTAATCAAAACATTAAAAACAAAACCCTTAATTTGTTTTTATATAGATATAAAGCACTGATTTATGCAACAAGCTAAAACTCAGATGCAATCGAAATTGAGAGCAATGGAAGAAAGATTATAACCCACATATTATTAATACACATAAATTAGGTAAAAAAAAACAATTCCCGATGATTTTTCAAACATGTTCAAGAGGCATGCATCATTTTCACTTCCACCGCCGTATGAGTGTCTGTTGAATGCCATCGTTGATTATCTCATAGTGGGTTTGCATGCGGATTTTAAGGTTTCCTCTAGAATTTGTGTTACCGATTTATGTTATAAATTTTGATAGTGGAATCCAGATGTTAAGCATGCAATTAAGGGGACTAGTGGAGGGTTGTTGGAAGGATCTTATGGCTTATGAAGGACAACTTGGCGTGTGAACAGTGCCAGCTATACTGGCTTATAAACATAGAAAATCGTATTTTTTTTCCTCAAGTGTACACTTGGGTTGGCTTAGGAACAGTAACGGCTTGTCTCATTTATTGTTTGCCAAATGAATAACAATGTAATGTGGAAGAGATATCATTACTCTCAATGAACATTATTATTTAACAAGCAGATCCACGGTAGGGCTCACACGAGAGGCTTTTGACGTGTCAAACAGTAAATAGAGAAGTACGCTGATGAGGCGAAAAATGAACCATTTTTAGGGGGTCATTTAAGCCCGGAATTGAATTTATTTGATCAAATATTGCCCTAAATCGTTCCTTTTGTGATTTTAGGTACTTTGGGAGTGAATTCTGGAAAAGGAAGCATTTTGGACGTTTTTGGAGCATAAAAGTGAAGAAAACGGCAAAGACTTAATTTTCCATGCTGGAAACAGTACATGACGGCGTCAAGAAGGAAAATATGACGGCGTCAAGAGCAAAATCCATGACGACCCAGAGAAAACCTGAAGGCGTCAGAAGTAGGGCGTCAAGAGTTATTTTGGTGACGGCCTGAAGACGGATTACACATGACGGCGTCAGACCCAGATCTAGGCAGTCCGAGAACTTTATTGGCGGCGAGATGACGGCGTCAGAAATTTACTCTTGACGCCGTCACCTCACAAAATCTATATATACTTTTCTATTTTTCATTCATAAAAAGAGGAACTTGTGTGGAGAATACTAGAGCCGAACCTAATAAACCCTAGGTCGTTTGTAACAGTATTTTCAAGGGTTTTCACCCCTTGAAACCTTTCATGTTCAATTAAGATAAGTCTTCTTTCAATTCATTCAATATGTCTATGTGTTGTTTGAATATATCTTATGCTTGTCTTGATTTTAACATGCTAGGCTAGATCTTTCATGTGTTTGCTTAGATGTAATGAAACCTAGATGTTGATTATAGGTTGATTGCTTGTTTATAGTTGTAATGGATGCATGATTTCAATGTTAGGCTTAAGAAAACTGGTAGATCTCCATTGTGTAACTTGCTTGAACGTCTTAAGAAACATGAACCGATGTGTACTAGGTTTTTATGATTGTATTTAATGCATGAGCGAATTCTAGTGATCCCATGTTAGGAGCTTTTTAGCCGGCTCGACATAGGAGTGAAGTAGGAGCTTATAGGATTGGGGAAGTAAGTACGCCACCCCATGAATGGTATTAAGGAATACAATCCGTCATCCACGCAACTGTAACAAGTAATTAACCTGTAAAAGATATCTAGGGAGTAGTGAAATCTAAGTAAACACAATTCTCTCATATATTGCTCACACCACTACCTTAATTTAGTTTATTTTCATTTTTGTTATTTTATTTTGATTGCATCTTAGTAATTGGGTTAGTTGACTAGCAACTAATTCCGCCCACTCTTCCAACAACCGAGATTTTTATTTGCTTTTATAAAACATAAAAAATATAAAAAGAATCATCCCTCACCTCTAGACCTAGTTTTTAGGTTTTCTAATCCTAGCGACACTATTCCTAAGTTGAACGATCAATTCCCCGGTACTTGTCACTATACTATACTATAACGATCAGGTACACTGCCTGGTGGGGGTTGTAAGCTTCTTGAGATCCCTCGAGAGGTAAAGCCTGGTGCAATTCCCACGCATCAAGTTTTTGGCACCGCAGCCTGGGGAATAGTTATTGTCTAGGTTAGGATTTCTTTTTATTAGGTCTACTTGCTAGATTCCTTTATAGTAAGATTTTATTTTTATTTTTTAGGTTCTCTTTAGTCTATCTTATTTCTTCGTGTTTTTGTTCGTAATCTTTACCATCCGATATCATGGAAGGTGGTAACATCTTTGAACCCATCAACCCACCACAACAAGACCACCCACAAAACCCACCACTAGCTAACCAACCTCTTAGGCCCCGAACCCTAGGAGTGTACTCCCGACCTAGCCACCAAGGCTACCGAAACACCATTGAGCTCACCCAAGGAGCCAATGTGTCTCCCTTGCGATCCGACACCATCCGGTTGGTGCAAAGCGGATGTGCATTCCATGGACTTCGTTCCGAAGATCCAAATCAACATCTCAAGGACTTCCTTAAAATCATAGATTCTATAGACCTTGATGCTACAACTAGAGAGTCAACCCGATTACGCCTATTCCAATTCTCTCTACGTGATCAAGCTAGTCAATGGCTTGAGCATTTACCCGCGGAATCCATCACCTCATGGGATGATCTCACCACTCGTTTCCTTGCTCACTTTTTCCCACCGGGGAGAACTACCAAGCTTAGAAATGATATCTTGATGTTCCAACAACGTCAAGGTGAAACTCTATATGAAGCATGGACTCGATACAAAGACCTACTCCGAAAAGTCCCTCATCATGGCATTGAACCATGGTTCCAGATTCAAATCTTTTATGATAAAGTTAATCACCAAACGAGAAGGGCTATAGATTACGCCGCCAATGGCAGGCTAAACAGACTTAGCATAGATGAATGCTGGAAAGTTCTTGAGGGGTTAGCACAATACGAAGAAGAAGGATGGGAGGACCCGATGTTTTCAAGTAAGGGGAAACTTGATTACGTAAACGCTACCCAAGAACAATTATTGGGGAATATCGAGAAGCAGGTAAAGGAATTAATGAGAGCTGAAATGCCTACTGCTAAAACCGCAAGGAGTCCTAGTATACGTGTGAGTGCGATTAACAAACGTAATCTTCCTGAACGTTCACGACAACAGGAGTTTGAAGGGTTAATGGTAACCTTCATGAATAATCAGGAAAAACAAATTCAGAACTTAGAAGCATGCATGGAAAGCACTCGTAATGTTTTTATGGAAAGCACTCGTAATGTTTTAATCTACTCCTTTGCTACTTTGATTTTCTTTTTCAATAATTAAAAACCAAAAATAATCTCATTTTTGATAAAGACTTTTTGTATTATAGTGTTTTTTTTACCGAAGAAATGCTTAGGAAAGTATTTCCCCGGTTCGTGTCCCAACGAAGGTGTGAATGGAATTTCAAATTCCCGATTTGTGAAAACGTGTCGTGAAAACGGTAAAAAGTGATTTTGATGGGATTACACTAATGAAATAGTAAATGAAACACAAATAACCAATTAAACACGTAATTCAAGTAAATAAACTTAAAACGTAACGTAAATCGAAAACCGTAAACTAAAACGTAAAATAAACGTTAACGTACGAAATAAAACGCGACTTTTAAGCTACACTACTCCTACGGACTTGAAAATAATTTTCAAAAGTTAAAAATGATAAAAGAAAATTTTGAGAAAAAAGAAAAATATTTTTTTGACTTTTTATTTATTTTTTATGAATTAAAAACTAATTAAGTAATTAAAAATTAAAAGAAAATACAAATTAAGTGAGAAAAATGAAAATTAAATTTTGAAAATTATAAAATAACTAAAAAGTAATTTTAAAACTAAAAACTAATTTTTTTGGTTTTTTGTGTAATTTCTAGGAATTAAAAAGTATTAAAACTAATTAAAAATTTAAAATAAATGGGAAAAATGCAAAATAAATTTCTAAAATTCTAAAATAACTAAAAATAATTTTCTAAAATATTTTTGGATTTTTCTGGGATTTTTCTGATTTTTTTGGATTTTTTTATTAATTAAAAAGTATTAAATATTGATTAAAAATGAAAATAAAATAAGAAAAATAGTAAATGAACTTAGAAAAATTTGTAAAAATTACAGAAAATCTAAAATAATAAAATAAACTTGAGAAAAAATTTTGAAAGAAAAATAAGCAAGAAAAGTGTTGTTTAGCTTAAAACTGCTTATTATGAAGTGCTTATTGATAAGCACTCCTTGGCCAAGTGAACTGAAACTTTGACCAAATGCTTTTTAGACTCAAATAAGCTCAAATTAAACAGTATTAGGACTAAATGAACTCAGAAACACAGGTAAAGGAACAAATCAGCTTCCAATAAGTACAATGAATAAGCAATAAGCCAAGTAGTATAAGCAAATGGTTTCAAACTGATAAAATAAGCCACTACAAGTACTGAGTAACAGGAATGAGCCACAAATCACAAGTCACAAGTAGCAAAACACAAAAGCAGCCCTATTAGAAAATGACAGATCCTTATGCTTAGAAACCCTACTTTGCAGCTTAATTTAATGCTCTAAATAAGCTAATGAGATAAACCAAAGGGGGCAAAAGCAAGCCCATACTCCAGGAAACCAATTTGTCCCACTAAATGGACCCGAGATCAGCACCTTGTGAACCTGCAGGCCTGCTGTTACTTTGACCTTTTATTTGCACCACAAGTTTGACTAATGTGAAATTCCAGTGATCAATGCTTAATCTAAATGCAGTATTTAGCTGTTATATGAATTAACAAACCTAAATGGACCCTAAATCTAAAGAGATTACCAAATCAGAGGTCCAAATGCACAATCTAAACTCAGATTTTAAGTTAATGAATGAGTTTTGACTATTTACCTTATAAATGTAGATTTAAATGACTGAATTACTGAATTTGAGCCTAAAGGTGACTATTGAAACAGCAAGCATAGCACTAAACTACCAAATCCCAACAAAATGAAATCAATCCAAACATCCCTATAACTACTACCTGTTAAATCTAACTAACTAAAATTAACAACTAAATCCACCAAACCAGTGATCTAAACTCTAATTTAAACTATACTTAATGCTATCTGAACAATTAGAATAGGAAAAGAGCAACAGGGAAATAGCTTCAAGTGAATATCCAAACACTCCTAATAACTAACTGTTAAGACTTATAAGCAACTATACCTCAAATCCAACACCAATTCAAATCTCAGAACCACATTAGTATCAATTCAAACACAAACTGAATCAGAAACTCAGATATCAGATAGCAATATAACTCAGAAATCACAAACACCTCAGATCCACAGATATGAAATGAATGAAACAGCTATACTAGTGAATATCAAACTTAAATCTATCAACTATGACAAAATAACAAGTATCAAGCAGAATTCAGACAGAATAAACAATAATGAACAATAAGTAATCAGATCTAATACTTAATAAGCTAATAAGATGAAACAGTACACATGGAACTTACAATGCCAATACCCCCTCAGCTCAAACAGAGGGGGTTTCACTAAGCTAGCCTGTCTTTAAGACAGGCCTTTGGACACCTTAAGGCTGCCTCAATTCCAATATAAGCTTCAGCTTATCAAAATAAGCTCACAGTTGACTAACTTGACTTTTTGTTATCTTTTTGTTTTTGATTTTTTTTTATAACTTGAAACAGAAATGTGAAACAGAGATTTAAGCAAACTACTACTACTGATTCAAACAACCAATAAGTAAAAACAAAAACTTAAATCAATAAACTGAAAGTAAAACTTGAATTATATTAATAATGAAATTTTAGTACAAGGCTTTTGAAATGAAAAGTTACAATGAAAACTGAATTTAAATGCTGAGAATTAAAATAACAAGAATAAAAATGGTCAAAATCTTCCTAAATACATGAAAAATTGGACAATTACAAAGGAGTGAGGAGGGGGTATATATAGCTACTGAGAGATGAGGTCTTGGATGTCCAGGCTGGCAATCCTCGTGAAGGTTGTGTTTTCTCTGAGCCCTCCTAAACCGTTGGATTAAATCCCACTAGAAGCTTCATGCTATCTTTGATCCTCAGCCCTTGATTGATGTGATTGATCCTACGTATGCTCTCCTATTGGTCCATGTGTCAGTATATGACATCCCCTGACTTGTGCTGACCCTTCTAGAAGCTCTCATGATTGGTAATTATTACCAATTGTGGTAATTTTGTGGGTACGAGGTAATTTGGTGTGAGAGTAGAATTAGGGTTCATAGGGGGGAAAACGTTTTCTGGCTAAATTATGTTTTTGGGGGGCGGGAATAAAAGGGTGTGGGTATTTTTATTATTATTGGAGTTGACCGGTTGGTGGTGTTTGACTCGGGTATGGATATAGCAGGCTGGATAGGTAATAAGGGTGGTGGGCTTTTTATTTGGGCTTTGGGGATTAAGGGCTTGAAGGGTTTTTTGGATTGGATTGGTCCGGTTAGGTTTAGTATTAGGATTTGTGAATTTAGATAAGGACTAGTTTTGCACAATCCGAAATTTAAAAGGTCCAAATCTGAAAATTATTCATAGTTTCTCCCAAGGGCTCATTTTGTAATTTTCTGAATTATCAAGGACCACTTTTGATTTTTCTCTGACTATTTCTTCAAGGGACAAATTTTGTAAATATCTGAAAGCTGAGGGACTGAAATCGCCAATCTTTCAAACTTTCACCAGGGACCAAATATGTAACATTGACGAATCTCTGAGGACCTCTAATGATGAAATAAGCTTTTCTTTAATCATTTTTCTTCCCCGGCTTCGACTTTTGACCTTTTTCCAATCTCGTGCTCGTTTTTGTCTGTTTTGCTTTGTTTTTGTTCATTTTTCACATATCCGTACCTGCACATACACAAATACAAAAACACACATTCTCTTGGCATATTTGGTTAGTATTTGGTGTATTTGGTCTGAATTAAGGCCTAAAAAGGATGTGTGATTTATCACTCATCAGTAACCTTCATGAATAATCAGGAAAACAAATTCGGCACTTAGAAGCACGCATGGAAAGCACTCGTAATGTTTTGATGGATTTAGCAGACAAATTCATATCAAGAATTAAAGAGAAGATTAAGGAAAAATCCGCACCAAGAAAAATTGAAAAAATCTTTGAAGTTCCAACTCCTTTGGTGTGTGACCAAGAGGATAATGAGAAATCCTTTTCAAGAGCTTCGCCGTCAATCACCCCTACTTTCGTGAGCATCCTCAGGAGGAGAAGAACTCGCAAATTCATAACATTTTCGTTGGATGCTTGCAAACCACGCTCCCCAATTTGTGCAAGAGACGTTCCTTTGGTTTTAAACCTGGTGTGAAGAGGTTGCACCTCAAAAACACCATAGCTTTGAGACCCTCTATGGAACAATTCCTCTTTGTACCCACCAGTGACCAATGCGAAGGTTACAACTTAACTAAGACCTCATCCACCCCTTTTTACAACCACATCTCTCTCCGTGACAGTAATGAAATGTTTGACCCTGGTGGACTTTACTAACGGGATGGCTACTCATAGTTTTTACTTATGTTTGGCTATTTACATTAGTGCAGGGACTGAATTTGGAAATACAACTTTTTGCTCCTAATACGGGCATCTGACGGCGTCAGATCTTAACTCTTGACGCCGTCACCTCGCTATCTCAGCAATAATAACCCAAACTCTATCACTTTCAACTCATACCCCACAAATCACACCCAAATTGCTGCTCCACCTCTGAGTCTCCATCATCCAATCCGACATCTTTCGTGACAAATCTCCACTTGGAAAATGAGCAAACGATCATGACAACACCGAGGCAGCTCGTCTAGGTCCCAACGAGTTAACTATGGGGACATGGTTCACAGTTGGAGTGAGTTTGACAATGATGTCGCTACAACTAAGTACGCGAAGCTTGTTTATCACCACATTGATGCTGGTGCTGTGATTGATTGGGAGTTTCTGAGATCCCAAGGTCTAGAGGGTGAGTTCTTGGGGAGGATCCAAACTGATGGATTCACGGGTCCTCAATGGGAGAGATTGTTCAGGATGAGGGAGACTGTGTACAGTGAGTTGGTTAGGGAGTTCTTTGCGACTTTTCGCTTTGATTTGGCGGAGGCCAGGACGGATATGGGGGGCACCACCATTTACTTTAGGTTGGGGGGGGGGGAGATTCGATCATGTTCGGTTACTGAGTTTGGATGGAGGATAGGTTTGTACACTAGGGAGGAGGCTGTTGAGGGAGGTTTTATGCAGAGGTTGTTGCATGGGGGGACTGTGAGGAACGAGATGAGGTGTGCCACTTTTTGGCCGAGTATTGGGAATGGGGTGTACACCTCGACTACTGGGGCGGCCTCAATAAGGGACCCCATGATTAGGTTAGCCCACAGGTGCATCACCTACAGCTTGTTGAGGCATCATGACACCACTCACCGTGTCACTGCTTCAGATCTTTTCTACCTGTACACCATGTTTTCAGCGGGTGTTTACTGTAACATCCCATTTTGGGTAGCGAGCTATTTGAAGACTAGTGTGGGGGAGAGGGATATTGACAAGGTTTATGGGGGGATGTTCGTGACCTGGTTGGCTCGATCTTATGGGCTACTTGTTCTTGAGATCATGAGGTACCTGAGCGACTGTGGGGCTTGTAGGGTGGTGAGGGCTAAATCCCTCAAGCAGATGAGCATTGTTATGGAGCTGGGGGATGGGTCCTATACCTGGTACATTGCGGGAGGACCTGATGGTGTTGAGGATGATGATGATGATGATGAGGGAGCGCCCCAGCAGCATCAGTTCAGGGATTATGAGGTTGGGTCTGCAGATTACTACCGACACATGAGTCGGGGAGACTGGCAGGCACACCAGGGGGCCTGGATGGGTCAGGTGGACACATGGCGAACCACCACTGACCAGCGCTTTGATTGGATGTATAATCATACCCTCCGCCAGATGCAGCACCTCTCCACCCGTGATCAGATCGAGCCCCAGCTACAGATCGACCCATTCCTCGGTCGTGAGATGGACTACCCTCCCTACGGGTACACTGGGCACCTCCCACCTGGTTATGACTACCGTTATGGTCCCCCTCCCCAATGATTTGTTTTGATGTTTGTGATGTTTGAACAATTTATTCACGGTGATGTAATTTGAAACAATTTGGACTGTAATAGTTTAGGTTATGGCCTCTGTTGGCCATGGATAATTTTATTTTTATTTTTATGTTCACGTTAATTAGCAACGTTATGGTTTGCTTATGGTTTCATTCTTCTTTTTGTGTGATTTTTATTTTTGTTTGATTGTTATTTGTTTCGGTATGCATGCTTTATTTTTATTGTTGGTAGATCATGTTTCAAAACTAAAATGGTGAAAATACTTTACTTTGTTGTTTGGCTTAGTCTTAACTTCATCCAAAGGTATTTCGCAAAAGATAAGTGTAAGGGGAAACCCCAAATATGTTTTTAAGAAACAAACTTGATCACGATTCTCCACAATATTAAGTGAACATGTATATTCGTATTTGTTAGAGTCAAATGCTTGTATCGAGTCATAAAAATGTTTTGCAGGATTTTCCAAGAAGTAGGACGAAGTTTTTCCAGAAATTTTCCGGAAACTTAACATAAGAATTTCTTACAGGTCACTTCTGACGGCGTCAGGAAGAAATTCCTGACGGCGTCACGTGTAAAATTCTAGAAATTTTACCAGTTTTGTTTTTTCTAATGGAGTCTTAAAGTTTTTGTTGAATCTTTAGTTTTATAATCTCCAGGAAATCTGCAAACATCATTCCACAAGCATTATATCTTATTTTGTTTTCTAGGATTTGTTAGCATGTATAGATTGCCGCCGATTTTACGCGAGGTTGCCTTGTCTGTTTTCTCAGGTTTAACAGGTTATATATGACAAGAAGATGATTTATATTCTGGAAGGGAAGCTTTGATTGTTCATTTTCTTGGAGGAAGATCTAACATGGCCACCTTATTATCCATACCGAGCGAATCAGGGGAGTATTTGATCTCATTCTTTTTACTTATTTCACTTTTACATTCTATACTTGAACATTGGGGACAATGTTCATCCTAAGTGTAAGGGGAGGGTAAAATGATGATACCTTACAGATACACTTTCGCTTGAGTTTGCTTGTTTGATGGTAGGTGTGTAATAAAACTTTGAGAAATACTTGTTAGTGTAACCCCCGGTACTTTTCTAAACTCATTTCTAGCCAAAATATTTATTTTTCGTACCTGAGACACATTAAAACTTTTATTTGTGATTAATTGGGCTTGGGAAATGTGAGATATATTGGAAACGAGAACTATATTCCTTGATTGACTCAGCACAACCTAGAACTCTCGAACTTATTGCATTTGCCAATTTATTTGAATTATTTTGAGTTTTGGAAAAACTCTAAAGTTTATGCTTGATTTTATTGGAAAAATTATTTCGTGAACAATGATGCAAGTTTCGTAATTTTTAGAGTCCGTTTGCTATGTCGAATGAGCCCCGAAGCGTTTATCGTAATAAGTTGCTACGTTGGCGATATTAGTCCTTGGACTATCACCCTTCCCTTATCCCTACACTTTCAAAAATATCAAAACCCACCCTACACTTATTTTCCCATATAAATACCCTACACCCCACATTTTTCTTCACTTTTTCTCATAAAAACACTCTCCCTCTCTCTTTCTCTCTCTCTAAAAATTCTCTCCTCCTTCTCTCTTCTTTCTTTCTTTTTCCGGCCGACCAACACCACACCCCACCGCCGCTGCCGCCGGTACTATTCCGGCCACCGGAAAATTTTTCGGCCAAAAATATTTTCTTTCACCATTTTGTAGATCAGGACGTGCTCGTTCCAAAAGTACAAATCGTTTAATTTAAAACCATCCCGAACACCCCCAAACAACCATCACCGCCCCACCACCATACCACCACCGTCACCACCACGAGACACCACCACCTTCCCACCACTTTTTCCTTATTTTCTTGCTAAGTAAAACACCTAAACGCACCTTTATTTATTTATTTTATTTATTTTTCGTATTTATTTCATTTTATTTATTGAAAAACATTAAAAAATATTATTAATACAATTTTCGTATTTTTATTTATTAAAAATAATAATTCCAAAAATATTTTATTTAAGTCCGAAAATTAATATAAATTTTTATATATTTTCATTATTACCGAAAATATTTTATTAAAAGTTTATTTTATAAAATTTATTATTTATTTATTTTATTCCGAAAATACTTTTAAAAATAATATATATTTTTAGTTTTCTTCCTAAAATAGTTTTATGAAAATTTCATATTTTTATTTATATTTTTATATATATATATCGATACATACATACATATATATATATATATATATATATATATATATATATATATATATATATATATATATATATATATATATATATATATATATATATATATATATATATATATATATTTATTTATTTATTTATTTATTTTTGTTTTATTATTTATTTATTGAAAATATGAGTATAAATGATGTTTTAACTTATGTGGGCCCCTCCTTGACCGACAGTTGACTGGTCAACACCGGGTCGACCCGGTGTGACTCGGTTAATTTTTGTATTATTTGTTGATTATCGTTGTTATTTGTAGTTGTTATATATTTTGGAACTTGTTTCGGCTAAATTTAAATGAAACGGATTAATAATTATGAAATTATAAAATACGTTGGATATAGTTGAGGGATTTGGTTATCGGACTTTGTTTCCGTATTATTGTATTGTGAGCTTGTATTGGACGTATTGGATTTACGGCCTTGGTTATTTGGATGTTATGGACCATTTGGTACACGAGACGGTAGGGTACGTTAGGCCCGTAAATATCTTAACGTACCTGGAACCCGAACAATACAAAATGGTCGATAAAACTAAACAACTAAAGGACTACGCGAATGATATATCCAAGCATAATTACTTATTTATATAATTTTTATTATTTAAAAACAAATAGTCGTTGACTCGGGAAATGTTGTATAAACGGGCAGGTCATGCCGAAATTTCGTAAAATCTTTTATAAACTTTTAAAACTTAAGGATTATATTATATTTTGAAAACCTTTCTAACTATATTGCTTTCAACGTTTCGTTTTGGGAAAAATGGGTAAAATAGCCGAAATTAGTTTATTTTAGTATATTATTTGTTTATTTATATAAGTACTCATTTTATTTTGATTTCTTTCTTTGAGCTATTCTTTTGTCTACTTTTGACGTTCTCGAATTGACGTGCGCTCTCGACGACATATTCTTTCTATCTTTCCTTCTCGTCACCCACGCGAGGCTTTTAAAATCTATTTTCTTTCAAATGCCATTGTGTTTATAAAATCTTTTATTCAAGCATTGTTTATTGAGATGTTCGAGTTTAGTTCTGAGTTATGCCTTTTATATTGATTAGGTTGTGTTGAGGTCCCTTTTGCTGTGACGCATATTTGATTGTTGCTATATCTCGTTTCCTGCTGCTGTTATTAAGGTGTGATTCATAGCCCCGCTTTTTAATATTTTTAATTGTTTATAAACTCACGGGGTGAGACACATGCTTTAAATGTTTTCTGAGCACAAATATTATTTTTGGTATGCTTATCCTGATGATGATAACAAATATATATTCCTGACGATGTACTAAGTAGCTTATCTTGCCTGAAAGACCCTCCGATCATGAGCCATTAGTCACTTGCGAGTGAGCACGAACTTAGTTTATAGGCCTATAGGACTGATCATCCCACTCGTAGTTGTCAAGGGCTTGACATGCGGGTGTACTATTTGTCGTTTTTGCCGGGTAATTTGGCAAGTACCTGGCCTTGGGGCCATTTATTATTATGAAGTTCCGCGGTTGATTATTTATTTCAGTACAGCGTACTGTTGATTGGTTTGGTTAACGTCTTGTGTGTCATGAGCTTAGTATCATCAACCATATGCATGCACGTGTTGCCTCTACATATTGGGTGTTATCTTGGTTACCCTGGTATTTGCATTTGTTACTTATATCGTATGATTAAAACCCTTGTGCTCAACTTTATTACTTTAAACCTATGGATTACACTCAACCTTTGTGTTGACTTTTAAGCATGTGTTTCTCAGGTACTACTACTAATTAATTTGTGGAGCATTATGATTTTGGGCGTGGTGGAGTGGCTGGATGAATGAAGTTTTCTGTCAAGGCAGCTTATCTATTACTACTATTTTTATTTATCATGTCATTCGTAAAACCTTGGTGTGTTTTTAAATGTTTTCCGCTGCTAAACGTATTTACTTTCCGCTGCTAAACTTTGTGTTTCTACTACTACCTTTGGATTTCCGCTGCTAAACTTTGTCATTTTCCGCTGCAATCTTTATTTTTATTCCGCTACTATTTTGTTAAAGAGTCTATGTACTCTAAAATGGTTTGTAAAACGAATGATATGTTTTGAGGCATTTTTTAAATGTCCCGTGTTGTGGTCGTTTGCTATAAAGATGCCTGGTTTCGATTCGCGTAGTGCCCCCAGTATGTCAGCTGCCGTATTTCCAGGTTGGGGGTGCTACAGAATGGTATCAGAGCCATCGTTTATAGAGAACGAGCTCGCACTCGACTATAAACTTTTTCCTGGAGTCAAAACATTTTGAGACAGAAAGCTGACAGCCTTCCATGCCACTTCACGCCCTGGTATTTCTTTCAACTTTACTTATATATATGTTTTTACATTGAGATTGGTTTGAACTTCTTCCACTATCATGCTTTGGCTTATAAAATGGTTTTCCGCAAAAATTTGGCTTGTATTTTTATGTTTTTCTTATACTCTTGTAGCGTATCATGTCTGTCCTAGTTCCCCGTGATCAGGTTCCTGTCCCACCAGTTGTTGACCCATTGCCCTTGGGAGATGATGTTGAGTTGGATGTTGATGTTGGGTTAGATGATGAGTTAGATTTAGGGGATGATGTCGATATTGAGGATGACGAAGAGGAGGAGATGGATGTTAGTGATGATGAGTTTATGGAGGAGGATAAGGATGTTCCCCCGCCGCCTTCGCCTGCTGTGTCGGATGTGACGTATGAGTCAGATACGTCTGAGGCATTAGGATATGCGCTCGAGGCCGAGGTTCCTCCTACGCATGAGATTGGTGAGTCGTCGGCAGCAGTCCATGTTACTCCGTCAGAGCTTAGAGCTGCTATGAGTCGTTTGAGGCAGGATATAGTGTGGTGTAAGAATAGTCATAAGAGTATCACTAGGCGTATGAGTGACAGGCAGTCTGAGGTTGCAGGATTGAGGAGGGAAGTTCAGGATGATAGGAGAGCCACAGGAGAGATGTATATGGAGCTTCAGAGGCAAGAGGAGAGGTTGAGTTCGTTAGGACGGATGAGTGTTGCATTTCAGGAGCGTATGGATTCGCTAGATAGGAAGATGGTTGAGATGGAAGAGGTGGTTGACAAGTTAACCATGAAGGATGTGTTCTTGGACATTGATAGTCGACATTATCGTACTAGTATCAGCGAGTTATGGAGTGAGTTGCATGAGATGCAGAGACAGGCCTATGCAGAGAGGATGACCCGCCTTAGGTCCTATGATGGCATTGATGTGATGGCTATGTAAGGTGGTCGCTTGGGAGATCAGTGATTGGATCATTTATAGTATAGTATCTTAATAGTAGTTTACCTAGTATATGTAAACTGAATATTTCAGTTGGAAGATTTTATTTGAAACTTGTACTTGTTTTGCATATCTTGTAAGACCAATGTCAAGTATGAAATCTATGATGTATTATGGTGATGTACTATTATTGATATTGACCTATGCTATTTCATGATTCTATTCATGTGATGATGTTTTATTTTGTGCGATAATTCTGACACATTAATCTAATACTTACAAGTGTTGTACTTTGTATTGATTGATAGAATTATGCCTCCTAAGAAGATGACCCCTGCTGCGATTCAACAGTTGATTGATGAGGGTGTTGCTGCAGCGCTTGCTAGGCAAGCAGGTGTTCCTCAGAATGTTGGACCGGCTAGAGCTCAAGCGGTTCCCAACAACCATTTCTGCACTTTTAAGGAATTTATGGATTGTAAGCCCATTACCTTCAAGGGAACTGAAGGAGCTGTTGGATTGACTCAATGGTTTGAGAAAGTGGAATTGGTATTCCATAGGAGCAATTGTACTGAGAACAATAGGGTGAAGTATGCGACAGGCACATTGTTGGAGCATGCCTTGTCTTGGTGGAATGCTTATGTTCAGGAAAAGGGAATGGAGGAAGCTTATAGTACTTCGTGGGAAGATTTCAAGAAAGCTATGGTTAAGAAGTATTGTTCTCGTAGTGATTTGAGGAAGTTGGATACTGAGTTTTATTATTTGGCTGTGAAGGGTTCTGATCTTGCTACTTATGTGCGACGTTTCCAAGAGTTGAAGGTGTTTTGTGCTCACATGGTGCCCGATAATGAGAAGTTGCTAGAGAAGTTTATCGGTGGATTGCCTGCGAGTATTCAAGGAAATGTGACATCGTACAATGCTGAGACTTTAGATGATACTATTAGCATGGCTGAACGCCTTATGGATCATGTGACTAAGCATGGTGCTGTTCAGAAGAGTAATCACTTTGACAACAAGAGAAAATGGGAGGATAACCGAAGGAGCAACAACTATAACAACCCCAACAACTGCTACAACAACAATCAGTATCGTAACAACAATCACCATCACCAACGGAATAGGAGACAGGAGACTGTTAAGGCTTTTGTGGCAGCACAGGGAGGAGTCAATGTTGGACAACAAACTCTTTTGTGGGAAGTGTCACCAGCATCATACTGGACCATGTACTGTGAGATGTACGAAGTGTCAAAGAATTGGTCATATTGCGAGGTTTTTTAAGAGCAAAGTTGTGACGACAAGAGTAGGTGCCCAGCCAGTGGTTACGTGTTACGGATGTGGAGAGCGTGGACACTATAGGAATCACTGCCCGAAGAATGCTAGACAAGGAAATGTAGGTGCTCGAGGAAGAGTGTATGTGATGGGAAATGGAGAGCCACAGCAAGATCCGAATGTTGTCACTGGTACGTTTCTTCTCAACAACCTTCGTGTTAAAGTTTTGTTTGATTCCAATGCCGATATGAGTTTTGTATCTTCTAAGATTTCGCCGTTACTTCGACTTACCCCTACTCTATTAGACGTTAGCTATAGTATTGAGTTAGCTGATGGTAACCTAGTAGATACCCGCACCGTGATCCGTGGATGTACCCTTAATCTTTTAGATCACCCGTTTAGTATTGATTTGATGCCCATCGAGCTCGAAAGCTTTGATGTGATAGTTGGAATGGATTGGTTATCCAAGAATCGAGCAAGCATTGTTTGCGGAGAACGAGTTGTTCATATCCCTCTCAATGATGAGATTTTGATTGTTCGAGGTGATAGGAGTGGAACTCGCCTGAATATCATATCATGTATTAAAACCATGAAATATCTTGAGAAAGGATGTCACACATTCCTAGCACACGTGGCTAAGAAGGAGTCGGGAGAGAAGCGACTCGAGGTTCCTGTGGTGCGTGAGTTTCCTAAAGTATTTCCTGAAGATTTGTCGGGACTTCCGCCATCCCGACAAGTGGAGTTTCGCATCGACTTAGTTCCAGGAGCTGCACTGTTGCACGTGCACCGTATCGTTTAGCGCCATCGGAAATGGAGGAGTTATCTAAGCAATTGCAAGAGTTGTTGGATAAAGGATTTATTTGACCGAGTTCTTCGCCCTGGGGAGCTCCAGTATTGTTTGTGAAGAATAAGGATGGATCGTTTAGGATGTGCATCGACTATCGAGGATTGAATAAGTTAACTGTGAAGAACCGCTACCCGTTACCGAGGATTGATGATTTGTTTGATCAGTTGCAAGGATCGAGTTATTACTCTAAGATTGATTTGAGGTCTGGTTATCACCAACTCAGGATTCGGGAAGAGGATATTCCCAAGACGGCATTTAGGACCCGTTATGGTCATTATGAGTTCCAAGTTTTGCCATTTGGATTGACCAATGCGCCTGCAGTGTTCATGGACCTCATGAACCGAGTGTGCAAGCCTTATCTAGATGAGTTCGTGATAGTCTTTATCGACGATATTCTGATCTACTCAAAGAGCAAAGAAGAGCATAAATAGCATTTGGCTACGATACTTAAGTTGCTCAAGGACGAGCAGTTGTACGCTAAGTTCTCTAAGTGTGAGTTTTGGATTCGGAAAGTTCAATTTTTAGGTCATGTAATTGATAGTGAATGATTACATGTGGATCCCGCTAAGATTGAGGCGATTGAGAAATGGTCAATGCCGGTTAACGCCACAGAAATTCGTCAATTTCTAGGATTGGCTGGATATTACAGGAGATTCATCGAGGGATTCTCCAAGATATCTAAATCGTTAACTGCATTGACTCACAAGGATAAGAAGTATGAATGGGGAGAGGAAGAAGAGAAGGCCTTTCAGACTTTGAAGCAGAAGCTTTGTAGTGCACCGATATTGGCTTTGCCAGATGGAGTAGAAGATTTTGTGGTTTATTGCGATGCCTCGTATCAAGGGTTAGGAGCAGTTTTGATGCAACGAGGGAAGGTTATGGCATATGCTTCCCGACAGCTTAAGACTCATGAAGAGAAGTATACCACTCATGATTTAGAGTTAGGAGCCGTGGTTTTTGCCCTCAAGTTGTGGAGACATTATCTTTATGGTACTAAGTGTGTTGTCTTTACCGATCACAAGAGTTTGCAGTATATTTTGGATCAGAATGAGTTGAATATGCGACAACGAAGATGGTTGGAGACGTTGAGCGATTACGATTGCGAGATACGATACCACCCGGGAAAGGCAAATGTTGTGGCTGATGCTTTGAGTCGCAAGGAACATTTGAAACCGTTACGCGTTCGAGCTTTAGTCTTGACGATTAACTCGAATTTACCCACTCAGATTCTGCAAGCACAAGAAGAAGTCGTGAAAAGAGGAGAGCTTAAGAAGGAGAAAGTTGATGGGATGATTAGGAAGGAGAAACTTGAGAAACATTCAAATGGAACTTTGTGTTACAAAGGAAGAAGTTGGGTGCCCTTGTTTGGAGGACTGAGAGACTTGATTTTGCTCGAGTCTCATAAGTCAAAGTATTCCATTCACCCAGGATCTGACAAGATGTATCAAGATGTGAAGAAGTTATATTGGTGGCCCAATATGAAAGCTGAGATTGCCGATTATGTCCGTAAGTGTCTTACGTGCGCCAAGGTTAAGGCTGAACATCAGAAACCGTCTGGTTTTCTAGAGCAACCTGAGATCCCAGAATGGAAATGGGAAAGAATAACAATGGATTTTGTCACCAAGTTACCAAGGACTTCGACAGGATTCGATGCTATTTGGGTAATAGTCGATCGATTGACTAAATCTGCGAACTTTTTGCCAATCAAAGAGAATTACAGTATGGATAAGTTGACCCGGCTCTACATGAAAGAGATAGTATCTCGACACAGAGCGCGAGTGTCTATTATTTCAGATAGAGACGGCATGTTTACTTCGAATTTTTGGAAGTCACTTCAAGATTCGTTTGGTACGAATCTCGACATGAGTACCGCTTACCATCCACAGATCGATGGTCAAAGCGAGAGAACCATCCAGCCTTTGGAAGATATGTTGCGTGCGTGTGCGATTGATTTTGGCAATGGATGGGATGTCCATTTGCCCTTGATTGAGTTTTCTTACAACAACAGTTATCACGCGAGTATTAAGGCCGCACCGTTTGAAGCACTCTATGGTCGGAAGTGCCGATCACCTATATGTTGGGATGAAGTAGGAGAAGCCCAGCTTATTGGACCAGATTTAGTTCATGAAACGACCGAAAAGATTGCTCAGATTAAAGACAGATTGAAAGTTGCTCGTAACCGACAGAAGAGTTACGCAGATGTGAGGCGTAAACCCCTGGAATTTCAAGTAGGAGATAGGGTTATGTTGAAAGTATCGCCTTGGAAAGGTGTGATCAGGTTTGGTAAGAGAGGAAAGTTGAATCCCCGTTGTATTGGACCATTTAAGATTGTGAAGAGGATTGGTCCTGTGGCATATAAGCTAGAATTGCCACCGGAGCTGAGTAGAGTTCACCCTACTTTCCACGTGTCGAATTTGAAGAAGTGTTTGACCGATGAGACCGCTGTAATTCCGCTTGAGGAGATTGAGATTGATGAGCAATTGCACTTTTTTGAGGAGCCCGTTGAGATTATGGATCGCGAAGTTAAGCGATTGAAGAAGAGTCGTATACCTCTTGTGAAGGTTCGATGGAATTCCAAGAGAGGACCGGAGTATACCTGGGAACGTGAGGACGAGTTTAAACGCAAATACCCAAATATTTTCAAAATCGGGACTGGCAACTCGAAACTAAATCCGGGACGGATTTCTAAATAAGATGTATGTGATGTAACCCCCGGTACTTTTCTAAACTCATTTCTAGCCAAAATATTTATTTTTCGTACCTGAGACACATTAAAACTTTTATTTGTGATTAATTGGGCTTGGGAAACGTGAGATATATTGGAAACGAGAACTATATTCCTTGATTGACTCAGCACAACCTAGAACTCTCGAACTTATTGCATTTGCCAATTTATTTGAATTATTTTGAGTTTTGGAAAGACTCTAAAGTTTATTCTTGATTTTATTGGAAAAATTATTTCATGAACAATGGCGCAAGTTTCGTAATTTTTCGAGTCCGTTTGCTATGTCGAATGAGCCCCGAAGCGTTTATCGTAATAAGTTGCTACGTTGGTGATATTAGTCCTTGGACTATCACCCTTCCCTTATCCCTACACTTTCAAAAATATCAAAACCCACCCTACACTTATTTTCCCATATAAATACCCCACACCCCACATTTTTCTTCACTTTTTCTCATAAAAACACACACTCTCTCTCTCTCTCTAAAAATTCTCTCCTCCTTCTCTCTTCTTTCTTTCTTTTTCCGGCCGACCAACACCACACCCCACCGCCGCCGCCGCCGGTACTATTCCGGCCACCGGAAAATTTTTCGGCCAAAAATATTTTCTGTCACCATTTTGTAGATCGGGACGTGCTCGTTCCAAAAGTACAAACCGTTTAATTTAAAACCATCCCGAACACCCCCAAATAACCATCACCGCCGCACCACCATACCACCACCGTCACCACCACGAGACACCACCACCTTCCCACCACTTTTTCCTTAGTTTCTTGCTCGGTAAAACACCCAAACGCACCTTTATTTATTTATTTTATTTATTTTTCGTATTTATTTCATTTTATTTATTTAAAAACATTAAAAAATATTATTAATACCATTTTCGTATTTTTATTTATTAAAAATAATAATTTCAAAAATATTTTATTTAAGCCCGAAAATTAATATAAATTTTTATATATTTTTATTTATTTGTATTATTACCAAAAATATTTTATTAAAAGTTTATTTTATAAAATTTATTATTTATTTATTTTATTCCGAAAATACTTTTAAAAATAATATATATTTTTAGTTTTCATCCTAAAATATTTTTATGAAAATTTCATATTTTTATTTATATTTTTATATATATATCGACACACACACACACATATATATATATATATATATATATATATATATATATATATATATATATATATATATATATATATTTATTTTTGTTTTATTATTTATTTATTGAAAATATGAGTATAAATGATGTTTTAACTTATGTGGGCCCCTCCTTGACCGACAGTTGACTGGTCAACACCGGGTCGACCCGGTGTGACTCGGTTAATTTTTGTATTATTTGTTGATTATCGTTGTTATTTGTAGTTGTTATATATTTTGGAACTTGTTTCGGCTAAATTTAAATGAAACGGATTAATAATTTTGAAATTATAAAATACGTTGGATATAGTTAAGGGATTTGGTTATCGGACTTTGTTTCCGTATTATTGTATTGTGAGCTTGTATTGGACGTATTGGATTTACGGCCTTGGTTATTTGGATGTTATGGACCCTTTGGTACACGAGACGGTAGGGTACGTTAAGCCCGTAAAGATCTTAACGTACCTGGAACCCGAACAATACAAAATGGTCGATAAAACTAAACAACTAAAGGACTACGCGAATGATATATCCAAGCATAGTTACTTATTTATATAATTTTTATTATTTAAAAACAAAGAGTCGTTGACTCGGGAAATGTTATATAAACGGGCAGGTCATGCCGAAATTTCGTAAAATCTTTTATAAACTTTTAAAACTTAAGGATTATATTATATTTTGAAAACCTTTCTAACTATATTGCTTTCAACGTTTCGTTTTGGGAAAAATGGGTAAAATAGCCGAAATTAGTTTATTTTAGTATATTATTTGTTTATTTATATAAGTACTCATTTTATTTCGATTTCTTTCTTTGAGCTGTTCTTTTGTCTACTTTTGACGTTCTCGAATTGACGTGCGCTCTCGACGACATATTCTTTCTATCTTTCCTTCTCGTCACCCACGCGAGACTTTTAAAATCTATTTTCTTTCAAATACCATTGTGTTTATAAAATCTTTTATTCAAGCATTGTTTATTGAGATGTTCGAGTTTAGTTCTGAGTTATGCCTTTTATATTGATTAGGTTGTGCTGAGGTCCCTTTTGCTGTGACGCATATTTGATTGTTGCTATATCTCGTTTCCTGCTGCTGTTATTAATGTGTGATTCATAGCCCCGCTTTTTAATATTTTTAATTGTTTATAAACTCACGGGGTGAGACACATGCTTTAAATGTTTTCTGAGCACAAGTATTATTTTTGGTATGCTTATCCTGATGATGATAACAAATATATATATTCCTGACGATGTACTAAGTAGCTTATCTTGCCTGAAAGACCCTCCGATCATGAGCCATTAGTTACTTGCGAGTGAGCGCGAACTTAGTTTATAGGCCTATAGGACTGACCATCCCACTCGTAGTTGTCAAGGGCTTGACATGCGGGTGTACTATTTGTCGTTTTTGCCGGGTAATTTGGCAAGTACCCGGCCTTGGGGGCATTTATTATTATGAAATTCCGCGGTTGATTATTTATTTCAGTACAGCGTACTGTTGATTGGTTTGGTTAACGTCTTGTGTGTCATGAGCTTAGTATCATCAACCATATGCATGCACGTGTTGCCTCTACATATTGGGTGTTATCTTGGTTACCCTGGTATTTGCATTTGTTGCTTATATCGTATGATTAAAACCCTTGTGCTCAACTTTATTACTTTAAACCCATGGATTACAGACAACCTTTGTGTTGACTTTTAAGCATGTGTTTCTCAGGTACTGCTACTAATTAATTTGTGGAGCATTATGATTTTGGGCGTGGTGGAGTGGCTGGATGAAGGAAGTTTTCTGTCAAGGCAGCTTATCTATTACTACTATTTTTATTTATCATGTCATTCGTAAAACCTTGGTGTGTTTTTAAATGTTTTCCGCTACTAAACTTATTTACTTTCCGCTGCTAAACTTTGTATTTCTACTACTACCTTTGGATTTCCGCTGCTAAACTTTGTCATTTTCCGCTGCAATCTTTATTTTTATTCCGCTGCTATTTTTTTAAAGAGTCTATGTACTCTAAAAATGGTTTGTAAATTGAATGATATGTTTTGAGGCATTTTTTAAACGTCCCATGTTGTGGTCGTTTGCTATAAAGATGCCTGGTTTCGATTCGCGTAGTGCCCCCAGCATGTCAGCTGCCGTATTTCCGGGTTGGGGGTGCTACAGTTAGTGTAATTTTAGCGCCAAATTTAAATTTTTTTACAACATTTAGGAGTGAAACTTTAGCCATAGCAAGCGTCTCATGGATAGGAGATTGTATGACTAGCACAAAACCGTACTATTCAGAAAAATTTTCCGCCCAAATATGTGAGGTTCGCCTTTAGATTTGATAGGAAAAGCATTTACTATTAGTTCTTATGAGTGTACCGGTAGCATTTAGATTCTAGAACTTGCGTTAGTGATGCATCCCGAGACCGCTAGTGAGACTACATTCTTGTAGTAGGATTTACTACATGATAAGAGGCATTAGGATCACCCTTGTGTTAAACCCGTATCATAATTACTTGACCATTTAAGTCATATTACTTGGCTAGTTAAATCAATTAATTTTTCCCACACCTTAGTGTTGTACTCATTTTTAGTACACGAAACCCCTAGTACACCCCTCCGAGCCTATCTTTTCGTTTCTAACTTTAAGCATCTTACTTAAAGGAAGAATTTGTTACACCCCACTTAAATGTACACCCAAATCGCCTTAGCCTTCCGCGTATGCACTCATCTTTAGTGCATTATTGTTATTTGTTTAAACCCTTAGTTAATTATCTAATTGATTACATGGTTGCTAAGCCGAGTCATATCCTTGTACATATTGTTTTGGGACGATTGGGACTCATGGGTAAAGTACTAATGTTATGGAGTAATGGGGAAGAACATCATATTATTACCCCTATATGTGCGTTAATCTTAAAAGTACTTCAGGTGTTTTGATTATCTTAATTCGAGTCATTAGATTAATTTATTGTAAAGTATGTAAAAATTCAAGTATAAGGGGAATGTTCATTCCCTATGATGTATTATTTTGGATGGTAGGGTAAAAGTGTATGCACAAAAAAAAAAAAATAATAAAAAATAAAAAAAAAAAATCGAAAAAATCAAGAAAAAAAATAGAAAAAAAAAAGAAAAAACATACGGACTACCATCCCGTTTCATTATATGTTTATTTTATGTTTTTGTTACTTTTCATTTATTAGCTTAAGTCGAGTCTAGTCTTGGCTTAGCAACGCCATATTGTACATGTAATTAACCAAGATTATTAACTCGCCACCCGTAAAGATTGCCTATATCCAACAAAACCGTGTATTTCATATCCCTATACCTAACGTTACAACCTTTAAAAAGACCTCTTTGATAGTTTATCCTAGGTGCTTACGCCATGTGGTGGAGGTTTGATCCTTTACCAAGCCTATGGTAATCTATTTTGCTATGACAGGTAGTGAGAGATGTTTTCCATTTCCATATTTTGATATTACT